>VZRX01016526.1:0-63422 GCA_013398075.1 Notiomystis cincta
ACACCTGTCTTTCAAACCAAGACTACAAGTGTTTCAATGAGTGACAGCTGAATGTCACGCCCACAGTTTACAGCTCTGTGCAAAAAAGCCAACAGTGGGATTTGGGATGACAAAGGCTAGGCCTGCTTTTGTCAGAGCAGCATGGGAAATTTATGGTATAGTGGAAAAATAATTCAGGACTCCCAGTTGCTGTATCTGATCTCCACTTTATATTTCATCCAACAATATGTCCATTCCTTGCCAACTAAGTTCTAAATGATTCATTTTGTTACTGGATAGTCATATTTTGTGGGTAGCCACTAGTCAGTTTGAGTTATTCACTTCTACAAAATACTTCCTCTAGAAGGCACTGTAAACCGAATTAATTTTTAAATAGTTTCAGTTGTTTGAAAGCCATGAGTAACGGTTATTAATATTGGCACAGAACAGGTCACATGCTGATGATTCAAGGGATAGAAACATTTTGGACAGAACTGATGTTTTTATATTCACTTGCTTTATATCCAGACACTCTGGTGGTATAAGTGTTAATTATACTCAAGACAGCAAACTGGGGAAGTACTAATACGTGTGGTAAAATAAATTTTTAGATGAAGCAAACATTATCTATTCAAGTAATTCAGTTTCCATTTCTCGGTTACAACATGCAATTTTGTCATGCATCTCTTCTGCAAGACAGAGGAGGAGGAAGAAGTTTGTCTCATCTAAGGAAAGCATGCTTGATATAGCATGCACAAATATGGACATGAAGCTGTGAGGCTGCACTGCTAACAACCCTTACAGATGCAAAGAAGCATGCACCCAGATTCCCGAACAACCTACTGTGATGTTTTCACTTGAAATTTTTTGCACTGAAGCTCATTCTTGTGATAAAAAATGGGCACTCCCCAGCCAGTTGGCTCAACAAGCCAAGAAATCTCGCCACTTGGTGATTGCAGCCTAATTACCGTGAGCACAACCGTACATTGTTCTGCTTCCCTAAAAAAAATTATTAAAAAAAAGTGCCAAGGCTTGCCACTGTTTGGAAAGAACCTATAATTTTTTTGCACATGTCTAGACTGGTTTACTGCTTTTCAGTGTGACTTCTTGTCATGGTATCACAGCCAGTATGTACTTTTTGACTGCTGCTGACCAAGGCAGACTCTGAGTAGTCTTCAAAAGCAAAAGAATTTGCCAGTAACTGAGTCAGTTTAAACAGCCTGCCAGGAATTTGCAGCATGCCATACAATACATTTTTGAGTCACCATCTGAAAACAGCCTTGATGAATAAGTACTCAACAAGAAAATGAGTCTGACATTCCCAGCTGGTCTTATGCCAGGATTCTGCCATGCTCCCTTTCTCTCCAAAGTCAAGGCCCTTGAAGTGATCTCGGTATAAATGGCTATTCAAAATGTCCAGTTCAATAACGAGCATGACCTGGGGCTGCACAGGGGCTCGGACAATGCCACCTTCTGTGGAGAATCACAGGAGTCTGATGCAACAAGACACACAAACACACATTGCAGGGGACTGTAAAAGAAATGAGGAGCTGCTTGGATGTCCAGACCCATGAGGGTAATGCCCAGCTCTCTTGTATTGCAGTCTCAACAAGAACAACGTGTCTGTGGATAACACGTGCGAACCCTGAGGGAAATAGAAGTTATTGGTGTTTAACTCACCACTAGGTGTCACGACTTCTTCACTTTTAAGCAGACTGCTGAGTTCTTTTATGCCTACAGGAAAGAAAAAAGCTCAAGGTGAAGGCAGGAAGCCAGTGTATTAGCCAAATACCTAGGCCAGCTCCAATCTAAACTGTTTTAGTAAAGTCAGGTTGGTAGCTAGCACATTCAAAAGAAATAAAAATTGAGAAATCATCTCCATCCCTTTTGCAGATTACTTCTATCCCAGACCATAGTGAAACACTAAGAATGTCATGAGTGCAGGTGGCTGTAAAGTTCAGCAAGTTTAGTACACCACAGAATTCTTAAATTTGTTTGCATTACCCTGCCAGGAATCAGCCCCACATGTACTACAGGTATATGAAAGTGAAAAAAGTTTTCCCCACGCTTACGACATGATTCTTCTTTCCATTGTGTCTCAGAACAGCTGATTTTGCTGAAAGTCCATCCCTGTTGTTACTGACAAATGCTGTAATTTTTGTGGCTATGTAGACCAACAAATGCACCAACACAAATCTGATTACATATTTTAATATATATTCACAGAAAAATGCTCATGGAAGCATTAATGCAACTACGCCTCCCTTTGCCACATACTTTTCCTTTGCTGCCATGCTCTCCAGGGAGGTTTCACCACCTACTGCTTTGCCATCTTTTCCACTGAAAAAGCTTGGTTTATGTTCTCCACTGAGCTGAGAATTTTATCTCCTTTCTTGCAAGTAGACAAACTGTCTTCAGGGTAAGGGTGGAACATATTTGATTTTCAAGTGTGTGAACTGAAGGCAAACCAGCAAAGGAGTGAGGAGCTGTTTCTCCCTCTCCATGGCTTCCACAAACCCCTTCAATCTGGGATAAAAAACTCAATGTAAGAGTTGTGGCCTTGTCAGGAGAAGGACAAACAAATGGCTCATGAGTGCTTTCCCCCTTTTCTCTGCATATTACATGTCACATTTAATGCACAAGGGTCTGGGGTGGACACGAACCCACCAGCCTAGGAAGAGGCAGAAAATCTGATGCATCAGCCTAGATACTTCTGGGCACTTTTTGGAACTTGACAACAAGAGGGGACTGGAGCAGCTGCCCAGTATGAGCAGATGTTTTTTCCTCTTACCCCTTGTAGAGTACACATTTACAGGATGATGTACAGCTTGTTCTCTGAGCCAAAGGAAAAATCCAAACATTGCTGGCTGCAGTCAGATTTTATTTGACCTCTTAAGTAGTTTAACATGGTATGGCCTTCTTTCCCATTTTAGGTCTTTCCCTTCCTAAACAGCAGAAGGAATTTAATAATACAGCTTCTCAGGCACCTACCTAATGCCCTGAGCTGGATTTGTCATAATTGTCTTTAAGATAGGTCTTCTTGTTCACTTTTTGGAACATCCTAGAGAAACACAGGGAATCTCAGAAGGGAACCTCACAAGTGATTTTTTCTCTTCTAGGGGCAAAGGGTGTTTTTATTGTAATGTGCTATGAGTTTCCATCTTCCTATTCTTTAAGTTAGGAATTTGAGAATCAGCGTTTGCATGAGAATTTAAGACTCTACAGTTTCCTGCATCCTTCAAAGTAAAGTCACTGGGTGGTCTTGGCACTGACCTCTCATATGGGGCCAGTAAAGGTGACTTTTATAAGTACAGAAATCGAGAGATCTGATTCACATTAAAAATGTGTAATTAATCTACTGCATAAATTAAGATTGATTCGTATTTTGTATCCTGTGTTAAAGTAACACAGAAAGATTTCACTCCTTAGGATTCAGTGGACATTTTGGATATTTGTTTAAAAGGGACACCGTTCCACTTTTTACTTTTCTTGTCAGAATTGTCTCTTAATTTAATATTATTCACTTGATATTTCCTTTGCTATTACAGAAAGTTATATATAATTTTCTTAATATTTTTCTGGTTTATTTGCCTTGGGCATTTGACAATATCTTCTGTCTAGTCTGCTTTACTTTTTTTTTTAATTGGAAAATATAATAGTAAAACCACAGAAAAGCAGGTGCTGGGACTAAGAGTATTTTCCACTCACTCTCTAAATTAATTTCAAACTGCCAGAGTCTTTAATCTATAGATTTAGTTTATTAATCACCATTCTTAACAAATACAGGGTAAATGGAATGTCATTATTTACTTATTTATGTATTTATTGCTTCTGATAGGAAATGGGAATATGTTGATTCCATTTATTTTCTGACCCCTCATTTTCAGGTCCTGAAACAAAGCCCCATGCCTCCTAGATTGAAGAACCTGCCATTTCTATAGCTGTATGCTCCTTCTCTTCCAAATCTATTCTACCTAGGTCTTCTCTTTTGCAGATGGGTGGTTCCTGGTTCAGTAAATACTTGTTGACTTGCATAAGGAAAAATTATTCTGCAGCATTTTTGTCCTACAGGAAGTAATGTCTGTCTAGTGAGAAGATAATGGAAACACCCTCAGGATATCCAGATGCTTTGCTTTAGCCAAAATTACATCTGAACATCAAGCATGAGTAGAAGAAATACATATTTTTTCAAGAATTTCACATAAACTAGATTAAGTGTTGAGGAGGAAACACTAGATATCTCTTAATATTCCAACAGTAACATTATTAACACTACAAATTGGTTTGATCTGCAATACATAAATCCTACCCATGCCAGTTTGCAAATTATAGTCAGACTGTAGTAGAAGGCTGGGATAGGAATTACCAGAGACATCAGATTAAACTCTTGAACAGCAGATCTAGGAGTGGATGAGTCTTGCCAAATCAGAAGCTGTTCTGAGGATATGCAGAAACACAGGTTTAGTGCTTGGGAGATCCTTTCTTGGCAAAGCTAGAGGATGTGAGTGCTTAACAGAATCATATTCCACACCTGGACTTGGCATCTAAACTCTATTTAAATCTCGCTTCAGAGCTAAAACAGGACATTATGCATTTGGTCTGTACTCTTCTCTTCTCTTTGTTTCTTTTGGAAAAGAGGGAAACTGTTTCATGGTGCTGCTCTAGATCTACTGCCAGAAACCATCTTAGGAAAGATCGGGATTGGTACCTGTGAACAGAGAGCTCACACATCAGTGAAAGAAGGGGAGCTGTCCCAGGGACTATGAAGTACTTGTGCACTGTGACAGAGGGGACTTACATGGATCTGCTCTTATCTTATTCTCACACAACACAACCCAACCTTGAAGAGTTGAACTTGAAGGGGAGTAGACAAACACCTAGAGGGAAAATAGTAAAGTTTCCTTGTAGCCTGAAAGAGAGACAATATTGATTCTGAATGAGAATTTTGACTGCTTAGGAGTGAATTTGTTTAAAAGTAGGAGATACACAAACATAAAAAGATCATTTTATACTCAAAGCCCTTGAAAAGTTACAGCTTAAAACAACTGACTGTAGACTATGAGAGGCTATAGTATTCTCATTAGACACAGAGGGATCTGAAAAGCTGTGAGATCAAATGGCAAAGTGAAAAACAAGAATATGGCACAGATAAAGGAGTAGGCACCTGGACTGCTCTTCTGCAAACTTTTGCAAGTGCTGAATGGAGATGTGTGCATCTCTTCATGAGATGATTGCAAACTAGGAGATCACTCTGGCTTGTAAAAATTTAATTAACAGCATTCACTCGCTGTGCATTGGTTTTTGGCAGATGAACCAACATGCAACCCATGGATATGGTTAATTACAATGCCTCTGAAAAAATTAAAACTAGTCAGGACTGAATTGCTAGAACACTGTACTCTGCGACATGGCAAAGTCAGAAAAATGTCTTGAGGAAGCAAAAGAATGTTGCTAAGAGCTAAAGCCATCAGAAGGAGTGGCTTTCAGGGAGCTAAAATAAACCCACTCAAGTAGTTTGGTGACCCCAGTAGCAAGCAGTCAGAGCTATGTCTTGGAGGACCCACTTAACCCTGGAACATGTCACTCCATCAGCACAAGCATCTGGTTGAAAAATGCATGTCATGAAAGAGGCCACTGAGATGAAATTGCAGCTATTAGACAAACACATGCTTCATAAAACATCCAGTCAAAGCACAGAACTCAAACTAAAAAAAAAACCAAGTTCTCACTGTTGCTCTACAATGTTCCTTAAATAGCAGCTGGGAAAATTAGTTGCATGCAAATCTTAATGAGTGAAATCCAAACTGCTATCTCCAAGTTTTTGAGTGAATGCCACTGGTGGGCCATTCACCAGTGATACTGTTTAGTTTATTGGCCTTTTTATTCCGGACTTGTGTGCCTAAAGCAGTCATTTATGACAATGGCCTGATTTTCACAGCAAGTGTTCCCATATGGTCCTGCTGGATTTGTAGTTTTTAGAGGCTCTAAAGCCTTTTTTAGTGGTTAAAGATGGTTTTTAGTTGTGTAACTTTCAGGCATCCCATATCAGAGAGTTTAGGCCAAGTGGACAAAGTTACAGCAGATCTCAGGCAGTTGCTAACTCCTGCCAAACCCCAGGGGATAGCTAATTCATCAGATTTTATATACTGAAAACTGTGTCTTTGCTATCTGGGAGTTGCACAGTCAGTCAGAAATCTTGTCAGGCATGAACACTGCAAGCAGCACTGAAAACAATGTGGCTTTGTTTGTTTGTTTGTTTGTTTGTTTGTTTGTTTGTTTGTTTGTTTGTTTGTTTTAAAAGGCATGTCTCCAACCAGCTGGACTAAACATCCTGGGCAGCCCTAATGTGGACTGGTCTCCCTGAGAAACAGAAACTGCTGATACCCAAGCAGAGCACATTTTGGGCATCACAGAAAAATAATCTGCTGAATGGTAAACTGCTGACCAATGCAAGCACTGAGCAACTTGGTCTTGATTAACATTTTGCCAGTCAGTGTTAATTGGTCAAGCTTTAGTACTACTTAATTTTGGGCAATCTTTTCTTGCTTTGATTTTATCTCTTGGCTTTGTAGAGTTGTCTTGTCATGTTAATGAAATGCCATTCAAGGAATTCAGGTGGTATTCACATTATTTGAGATTTCTATGGTAAGTGGCATAAATTTCAAGCTGCTTGTTTTGTCCTTGACCAGGAATTTTTACTTGCACTTTATCTTCCTCCTTTTGTCAAAGAGGGAAAGACAGATGTGTTGGTATCTGATCTTTAAAAATAGACATTTGACTCTCATCACTAGGATCAACCTGTCAAGGTAATGGACTGCCTGATGGACATCCATTCAGGAGTAGGCAGCAAAGGTGGGACTTTGTTTTCAGACTTTTTTGGGAAGCATTCCTTTGCCAGGCTGTCAAAGTTTGTGCATGCTTAGCTTACTGTAAAGGGAATAACTTCTATATAGCCTGAGAGAAATCACATTTTAAAAAAAACTGTCTCTAATTTATTGGGCTATCTAAGGCATACATGCAGTTATGTCACTTTAGAGCTAGGGTCACAGTTCTGGGATATGAGCTCCTATTAGTGCCAATTTGCCACTAACTGGATAAACACCTTAGCTATTTTTGCTCTCATGCTGTTCTGTCACAGTTACTACAGGTGAGTACCTGTGCTGACAAATAACAGCTCCAATAGGTCACCAAAATCCTGCACACCATCTCCCAACTTTATGGAACAAAAGGTGAAACCTGGCTGGCTCTGCTTCATGTGTTTGACAGATATTATGTGTTCTGTCCCTTAAAACACCATTGTGCAATTCAATATATGTCTTTGATGCCACTGGGGGAAGCCAAAGGGAAAGGAAGTTTATTCTTTTCACAGAAACAACAAGGACGTTGTGATTTCCCTCCCTTGTGAAAATGAGGTCAGAGATAGAGTGTCAGTGAAGAAGTGCAGAAGCTCTTGAATCCACTGGGTGAGCACCCACTGCCAGCAATGATTCAAATCTCAACTATTTCACTATTTCCAGCAGACTGAGGTTTCTATAAGCCCCTGACAATACTGTTATGGATGAATGCCCAGTGTTAAAATCCAGAGAACAACAGTATGCCAGGAATGGGATGTATGGGAAGTACTACATGCCTTCCTTACAACTTACCTGCACTATCTTTCTGATGATTAGGCAACATTTCCCTGAGGGCCAACTGGGTCATATGAGGTAAATTATGTCTTGAGCAGATTTTTTTTGCCAGACATTGGCAGCAAGAATTGAATCTGACATCTTTTACTAGACATTAGTCTCTGGTTCTCTGGCTCTGGTTAAAAAATATGTTGCCAAGAAGCTTTGCCATTCCTTTATAACTAGTATTATTCAGAGTTATAATTTTTTGGAGCTTCTGTGCTCTTCTTGTCTTGACTGGAATAAAATAAAATCCAGAAATGTCCATTTCTGTTTATGACCAAGAAAAATATTGTCAATGTAGAGGGGTAGAGAGGACAAAATACCTAGAAATAACAGGAAGAAGTTTTAGGAAATTAAATTTATGTGAATAGCTTCTACAGGAGTCTTTTTGAAAAGGTCATTTTAAAATGAGGGGTCTCATGTGCTAGAAAGGGCAGGAAAAAGTGATGTTAATATGAAAAATACACTTAATAATAATGATGCAGCTTTGCTTTTTAAACTTGTGCTTGAATGTATTCTGTGAGCAGTTAATTCCATTGATGGACTGTGTACACAGATTGAAAGGTGAGGGTTTATTGGAAACATGTGTACAAAAATTAGGTCAACACTGATAAAAAAAATTATCTCTGTACTCTGTCCTTTACCTGGTCCCTCAGTGGAAATAGATTTAAAATCTAAAAAACTTGTCTTTTACCTAGTTCACTGTTCACTATAATTTTTCTTTTGGTGCTATCATTAAAAAAATTTGACAAACCTTCTTAATCAATACTCCTAGTTGTAGGACTGCTTCTGAGCTCACTCTCTGGTAATCAGGTGCATGATTCTAAAGCAGTTTTCAGTACAAGTTTTGCAAATTGCTGTCCATGTGATTCTGTCTATTCTTAATAAAACCTCCTTCTAGTCAATCTGGAATTAGTAACTTTTCTAGATTGTGCAGAGAACTGACTAAAAGGATGCTTTACTTATATTTGTTCCAGGTCTTTTCAAATATCCTCAGAGACAATCACCTTTGAATCCAGGTTTGTCTGCATTTTGGTCAAAATGCCTCAATTATTACAAACTCTGTCGGTCTCTCCATAAATGTTTTGAAGGCACAGTCTCCAAAAAGCAAAAAGTTGTTGCAAAGAGGAGATGTGTATGTTGTTCTCCACATGTTCTTCAGAGCAGTGTAGCAGGAAAAAATATGGAGATTCGGAAAAAACACCAGAAAATGTTTCAAATCATCAAGTCATTTCAGGCTGGAATACACAGTATGGGAAGGCAGCAGAGTTTCTATGGCACACTTTTAGTATCAAGCTGGGTTTTTTCCATCAGCCACAGCTAGAAGAATATCACAGTACAGTGTAGGTCATCCTGCACATGGTAAAGGGTAGATCAAGCAACCTTCTATAGTCCCTTTTTATTTCTGTGAATGTGCAATTGCAAGCACAAAGAATGTCTACACATAGAACTCAAATTTTTGATTTCACTACCAGGTTTGAAAATATTGCCATGTAACTCTAGGAAGTGGGGATCACTCAGTTTCACAGACATTTCTATGTGTGTTCAATGATTCCTTAACCAAGTACTACATGCTAAAAAGAATTCTGTTAGCTTGGACAAAATAAGATAGACATTGATCAGACATTGTTATTATTCCAGGGATTTCAGATTAGATTATAGATGAATACTCAAACCAAATGTTATCTATGTAACATTTTAATTACAGAATAATTTCACACATGAGCATGCCCAGCATGCTATTAAAACCAGTTTTGATAGGCCTAATCATGGAAAATTAGCAGAACAGCAGTGAAGTCATATATCAAGATAAAATTATGCTCAAGAAAAGATTGCAGAGTAAGGTCTATAAATCTCCACCTAACATACTGATGTGTGCAAATATGAGGGAGGAAAAAGGAACACTGCTCTTCACCAATGTTGCTGATGTTTTTAGTGGGTACCATGGATAATACATGCCCTACTTGTTCTACAGCTTCTTAGGAAGAGATTAACAACAAGTTTGTGTCATGCCTCAATACAAATCTAGAGAAAACTTGCTGATGTTAATTGTGTGCAATGGATTAAATGTGGTGCAAAATCAACCTCTGGCTTAGTAGCTGCACTAAAAATAGAGCTGTAGAGGGAAAAATAGGACGTTTTTAACAACTTAGCATTTATTGGACAAGGAGAGGTCTGAAGAGTGCAGAATGGAAAATGGCAAACATCTTTCACAAAAATAAGAATTGCCCCTCCTTCATAGGCCTGGATAGCTTGCATGTGTGGTACAAAAATGTGTAATGGAAACCTGGGAAACAAAGAAGTCTTTTCAGGCTGAGGATTCCAGCTGTTCGCAGACTGTGGAAGAGAAAACAGACTTTATTCAATGCCTGCAGATGTTTCCAAAGTTTCATAGTTCTAAAATTCAAATTCAGTTACCTAATCAATATTAAAGATCTGAGGGAAAATATGTTGCCCATTGGATATGGTTTAGGTGGTGAGGAAAACAAAGGATTCAAACATTCTCAGGCAGAAAGGTCTGGTGGCTCAGAGGCAGCAGCAGATGAAAACAATGACTGGACACAGCCCGTGTTGGAATGATAAATGAACATTCATTTCTCAGCTGCCCTGATGCAACCTCACTGGCTTTACTGGAGTGTGGTGTAACTGAAGTGTAGTTTACCTACTAGGCCTGATCATCTGTAAATGAGGACAAATTCTAGTTTCAGTGGTGCTAAGATGTAATTCTGTATCTACAGGATTCACAGCTGACAAAATACCATCTAAAATACCAGCCACTAAAAATATCAGCAGTGTGTTTACAAATTTGGCAACAAATTCATGTGCAGTCTGAGACTAAAACATATGAATTTTCTGGTGTCCACTCAGATAGGCATTCAGTTTGACATTTTACAGGCAGTAACTTCACATTTTCATATAGCATCAGCAATACAAACTTGTTCTACTGAAAAAACACACATGGACAGAGTGAGGCCTCTTTTCATCTGACAAATAATGGTATATTTGGCTGTGTGCCACAGCCAAAAATATATTTAGATGTGTGCACAACATCCCTTTGCCACATATCTGACTTCTGCATGCAGTCTTCTGCAATGTCTTTGCTGAAAATTGTTATCACTGCTCACTCCCAAAAAAATTTCGTTCTTGAAGCACTCCATTTTATGGAAACAAATCAAGCAACTCCCTTTACTAAATTATTTCCAAGTGCAGATGGTGCTCCAGTAATAAAAGGGGCCTAAATACATCTCACCTCAACCCCAACACAGTAGGCTGCATTATGGGATAGAGAAAATTCTTTCTTCTCTATCATTTCACAAGATGACATCAGAACAGAGATAGAAAGACGGGAAGTGGTGCTCTTAGCAATTTCTGATTTTTGGTTGCTAGTATTAGGGAAACTAAAGAAACTTCAGTTTCATTACCTTTGGAAAGGACCAAGCACTGCACAAGTTAAAGCCTCTGGATAAGAGCAGTCCAGGTAAGTAGATGTTCTTTCGAAAGTCAAATTCCTGTAAGAATGAATCCAGAAGTTTTAGTATAATCTAGATGAGGTGGTTCAGTAAAGCAATACAGGCTCACTTGGTCTATTGTTATATCTAGTTTAATGTAAAGGTTTTTAATTTTCTTCATATATAAGAAAGATTAGTTCAATTCACCCATATCTGCATTCAGGATTCAAATCAATACTATATTGCTGAAGATCAGAATTTGTAAAATATTTGTTAGAAAATAACAGAGAAAAAAAATGACAATGCAGAAGTGTGCTGTTGGGGATTCAAGAGAGATGAGATGAGGAGAGAAATCAGACCATGCTCTTCTGTGTACATGGATAGGCAGATAGTTTTATATGCCTGGCTTTTAATGATGGTGTGAAGCATCTTTCTGCCACATCACTGTGTAAGAAGGGAGTGAAGTAGGGTAAATTTACTTTATGCTCTGTCCAGGATTCATTTAGAAAACTCCAGCTGTGAGAAGCAGGCTTCAGCTTGTTGAACTTCAAATATGTTAAAACAAGTTCTGTATTATAACTGGACAAATCCCAAAGCTTTAATAGTTCCTTTCCTTGGAAAAGGAACCTTTTATTCTCTGTGTTTGTACCAAACCTAGTGTGGCCAGAAGTGGCACTTCCTTCTAATAATGAACATGGAAACATGTAACCAATCTTAACCAAAATCCTGAATTGGACAACATCAGTGCAAGACCTCTTCTCACAGTCCTGCCTGTGTGCATGTATGTGTTACTCTTGAAAAGTTACACTCAATTTGGTATTTCTTTAGAGCAATCAATAAGAAAACCACCACAACAAAGTCCTTGTTCTGCAGATGTCATAAATGGCTTTGTATAGCTTGTGACCTTTGGAATAACCTCTGTCCTCTGCCAAAAACATCTGATGAGTCACTTTCTTTTGTTTTTAGTGGGCTCCTTACTGATGAAGGTAGCTGTGAACTGAAAATCCTGCTGTGGTTAAGACAGCAACATACTTTACTTATTGTATCTTTCCAGATCTTAGAAACATGTTGATTTGTTTCTCACCTCAGATGGCCTGTCTTACATCTCATCTTCTGACAACTTCTCCAATTCCTAAGTATTTTGGGCCATTGTTTAATATCTTTCTGTAATGTGACTAGCTCAAAACCTTCCCTTCCTCACAAATCTAATTTTTTTTATTGCTGCACAATCCAGGGTTGGCACAATTATTTCAAATGATCTGCTTTTCAGATGATTCCCACATCATTCCCAGACTGTGAGACAGCCTGTTTATGTGATGGAAAGTACCAGAGGGACCCTTATACTGATAGGCTAATTGTTTACATGAGTAACAAAAAAGCAAAGTAATTTGACTTTCATACTCTGCATGTTCCCATGCTCCTGTCTGATTGTATCATCCTTGGCTTCCTGTGCTGAGCATCTCTCTGTCAAATTGACTTCTTCCCCTTCACCTCTTCACTGTGGTCTATACTCCCTGTACAGGACCACCTTACTTTCTGGAAGAGCTCTCGCTTTCTAAGCAAGGAGCTAAGCAGATGGCACACTTACTATCTCAATATTCTTGTGGGCAAGACAAGACCACTGTAAGGAAGTAGCAGAGTGATGACAGTGAGAGTGAACTGATGCAGACAACAAAAAAAAGGGAGCTGAGTCATGTTAGGAAGCTAAAGGATAGGGCATTTATGCAGCTAGAATCAAGAAGTCATTATTAGCCAGCCAGCCAAAAATCATGTACCTGCCTGTGCCCTAGTTCCTTTATTGGATATCACAGGTTTCTCTGCCTCATCCTTTGTTTTCCAGACTATTAAAATCTAGGAGAGAGGGACAATTACTCTACTTGTGAAAAGCAGCTTTTTTACACTGCTGTGATATTTTGCCCAGGACATTGGGGTCTGAGACTATCACTGTTTAAGCAAACTGGGAATCTCCCACTGGTGCTGACTGTAATTTTTTTACTGAGTGTCTGAAGGAAAAAATTTCCAGTTTACCTTTGTAGTCTGGCATGTACATTTCACTCTTCACTTGGAATCATTCCTTTTTTATTTACCTACTTCCTTCATTCTCAGGGCTAAATTTAGCTTCTCCTGCTGTTTCTTTTCTGAGACTACTATGGAGTTGGCAAGGAGCATCTAGAAAGTGAGGTACCGCTGAAGAGGATGAGAAAGATAAAGCTAAACAATAAAAATGTAGAGAAACCTGTCCTGCAGTGGAGCAAAATGAGTATCAGTGGAAGTTCTATATTAAGTATATGTTTCTGGGAATGTTTAGAAACAAAAATGGAATTGATAGCACATTAATTCTTTTATAAAGAATTTTAGGACATTTTGAGAAACATGCCCAAAATCCACTTTTACCACTCACCTTTTGTGTTTTTCTGTGTCGACTCAGCCACTGGAAATCTTTCTTTAGTTTGCATGTCAGATTTTTCAGCTCTCATATAATTTACATGAGTGTTGAAAAGGTGGAGGAAACAAAGTTGTCTTGGGACTGAAGGGGAGAAACATTTCAAAAGTTCTAGCCCAGCTAGCTTCAGCCCTGCAGTGCCTTCTGCATTAATCAGCTTCTCTGTGGTAAGGGGAGAGAAACAAGAAAAGGAGAGAACAAACAGATTTCAGCTGAATTAGTCATGACAGCTGAATGTGCACCTGGTTCAGTGAAACTTTAGGTGCATGATTCAATTCCATGTACAATTGGAATCACCAAAAAGGTTCAACCTCCCAAGGTTTGCATAAACTTGTACTGCTCAGGTGCTAACCAGCAGAATTGCACCTTGTTGACATCCAGTTTCCCAGGAAAATTTTATCAAAGTGGGTTTTGTTGCCCAGTTTTAATGCCCCTGAATGAGGTTGGATTTTTGTCCCAAGCCTGGAGCAGAAAGCAGTATGTAGCTACAATGCTGCAGTGGCACAGCAAGGACTATCTGGGGTTTCCCTTGCTCTTTATAAGCAATAATCAAAAGCTGCCCCCACTGATTCAGTGCTATTTAAAAGAAACAAAAGTAAAAAAAACTGGTCAGTAAAATTGTCTGACTTTCTAAATCTCACAAATAAACAGTAATGGGTACTACATTTATGCTACTGCAGAGGAAGGATTATAGTCTTTCCCTCCTAGAATTAAAATAATAATATACCATAATTATAATACATTTTAATTTATGGAAATAATTACAAAAATAATTTCTTTTAATTCATCCTAATTGAAGGAAATGCCACTCCGGAATGGGACCTAAGAATTAGTCTGAAGTGTGTAGGACACACAGTGCTGGGACAATACAGTGGTGTCTATGACAGCTACAACTATACCTGAGTGTGTCTGAAGTTATGCTCATAAATCCATACTTAAACAATTAAATAAGTGGTCTGATTTTCAAAAATGCCTCTGACCCAGCTTCTCCAGCTGATTTCAATAAAATGTGTGCATGTTCACTTCAAGAATGAAGCCACATATTTAGATGCTTAAATGTAAGCATCTAAGACTTGAAAATGCTGCCAATAATAATTCTGCTGGCTTCACCATGGGGATAACACACCAAGTGGATTTTAAAAACAGGTGTTTCTACAGGAGAATAAGTGATGTGATCAGAGGGACCTGATGTAACTCCTGTTTTTTGGTTCCTTCTGAAATAGTTAGGGAATTGTGTTTTTGAAACATCAGCACAGTCATTCCTACACCTGAGCAAACAGCCCATAGGAAAGCAGAAAAAGAGAATTCCCTGACTCCCTGGCTCATCCTTCTGATCAATGTTTAATAAAACCAGTCTTAATACTTTGCATTGCATTGGTAACATGTAACAACAGAAAATGTTTCCTCAAACTATTTTCTGATCATGTTTAAAGGAAACTCTCCTTAAAAAAAAACCCTTACCTGTAGATATTCATACCTAGTCTTTAGCTTCAAGTAAAAAGAACAAGTTTACTATTTTTACAAAGGAAACACATTTTATCAAAACTTCAGGGACTTCAATATACACTTCTGGGGAATGGCTGAATGGTTCCTTTGGAAATAATTCCACTGTAAACCTAGTCTTTGAGCCACCCTTGTGCTGAGAAACTTAAATTTACTCAGTGACTTTTAGTAGCAGCTATACAGATCTGATTGCTTTGGAAGAATTTACGAACAAAAGGAAGAATACAATTTTTTAATTGAAGATAAAATAGAAGTGTCTATCTTTGCATATTAGTTCTCTATATGTAAGATAATCTGCTCATTTCTGTGATGAGTCAGGTGATTTCAGGATAATACACAATGGAAAACATTGTGCTTCAGGTTAAAAACCTGCTGTGTTCAAGCAGAAGGCACTTGGCAGAATCTGCCAAACACTGACCAACTTCCCACCACACTCTTCATGTCTGAAGACAACTTCAGTGAAAAAAAATCAGCAGGACTGTACAGACCAATCTGTCTTCTGGTTTTGTTGGAATTAGAAAACTCTTTAGTTGCATTATAAAACAAAAATCTTCCAAGAAAAATAACAAACATTTCTAATTTTATACTGAATTATTCCACTGGAAAAAATTATGCGAAGCCTAAGCACAGGTATCCAACAACAGCTATAATCAAGCTTACCACAGAAGGCATTTAAACTAAGAGGCTAGTGTCTGCAAAACTCATGTTTCTTTGATTTCCTCTAGGGAGAATGATGCTGGTGAGAAGCAGGCCAGCACCCTCCTTACTCCCTGCTTACTCCACTTTCCTTTTACGTCCTGTTTTCCACAGCCACAGATGGACAACACAGAGACAGATGGGTCTGCTGGGGCGCGCAAACACAACTACCCTGGTAAGGCAGTGAGCACAGCCTGAAGGGTACATCTGCTCCTTTGACAAGTGCACAGGGCACCTGACAGGCAGTGCTACCAGACAATTTGCCCAGGGCAACATGTAATGTCAGTGGCAAACTGGATGTTGGATGTGAGAACTCCTGCCACTTGGCCTTGTTCTCAAATCACTGGCTGCACAACTTCTCCCGGTGTAAGCAACACATCTTAAGTGAAAAGGAAAACAATATGCAAAGCAGCCATGAAGGTAATGAGTAATATTAAAAAGGCAGCTATGAAAATAATATTTTTGAAATCAGAGGACCCAAATGAGAACTGAAAGAATAATCTCATTTGTGTTTTTAATATTTTCAGTTGCCAGGAGGGTGTTAGTCTTCCTGAGCTGTAGCAGCAGGAAGTCTCTGAGTTCTCCACATGGAGCCAAACAGCCAGGCAGTCTGGGATGATCCCTGTGGCAGGGAAAGTAACATCTTCTGTAGCAGACAAATGAATCTTAGAGAAGACCCTTTAGTATAATTCCCAGCAATGATTGCTTTCAGAGTCTCTTCAAAATGCACGCTTTCATGACTTTGGAAAATATTCTTTGAAGTTATTTTTTCTTTACGCATTCCTGACCAAGTCTTTGGTCCAATGACTTGTCACATGTTTGTCTGCTTTAGACCTTTATCATTCAGGACTGACATTTTTGTTCATTTTAGCATTGGTGTAATTCTAATTACTGGTACCATGTAAGCAGTGATGCACACTGACAAACCAGCCCAATGGAGCATGTAAGAGAAACTTAACTATGATAGAGTATGAGCACAATTTATTACCCAAAATCACAGTAAATTAATCAGAGCTGTAACTTCTATCATCCCACTATCATTCCACTACCCTCTCAACATTAAGCCTGTGATACATACCACTCCTACCAATGTAAGCTGAATGGAGATTTCCTCCAAGGAATGCTACTAGTCTAAAGAGATTTTTTTGGATGTGAGACACACTACCATTAGACTTTTATATAGCACATCATTAACTTAAACATGCTGTCCCAATTTTAGTGGATTAGCTGTTCAGCAACTTGGAGAAGCAATTGCAAGCCTTTTCATGAAGAAAAAGAAGTCCTATAGTGTTACAGATTATAGGAAATAATTGTCAAAACACTCATGTGTCCTCCTGAAAAAAATCTGAGTGTCCAGCTAAGAACTTACAATAAAGGAAAATGTTTGTTTCCCATTTGTATTTGTTTCTTGTTAGGATTTGTCCTTTTCAAGATTTTTTTGATAATGACTTAAACATTAAACATACAGAATTTGATTCTGCTGTCTTTTGGAAACAGTGCTAATAGGTAGATGTGGCAAAAGGGAAAATATTTCTGAGTTAGGTGACATCACATCAGACAAATTCTTCATGTTATACTAAAAGCTCTCTACTCTGGCCAACTAGCAAGAATATGCATTTTGAGAAGTAATTCACAAAGTTATTTGAACTGCAGAACAAAAGGTGTGAATTAACCAGAAAGAAATATGGCATCCAAATAAATGAATGTACCTGTAATGTAATTGCACTAGAAACAGACACAGTATCTCCTGATGTTCTCTTTTTCCTGACAGAACTTAAACACAATATCATCTCTGCTTTAGATAGTCTCAGAATTGCAGATAGCTAGAAAACATGACTATGCTGACATATTAATGTGAAGTTGCCCCCTTCTGATGCTCTTATCCAGGCATCTGTTTCTCGTCACGTTTTGGTTGCAGGATCCTGGATCAGCTAGAGTTCAACTCAATCTGATCTGATATAGCCATTCATTTTCCCATATATAATTAGCCCCAAAATGCAAAACGTCAGGACAGAGGTAATTTAAAAATTACCTCTTTCAAGACAGAAAAGAAGGCTGCAGCTGTTCAAATTACAGTGAATAAAATTATGCAGTTTATTATAGTAACAGCTATTTTGTATTGAATGCTTTAGTTATCTCTATTTTTAAAGGATGGATTGGGGATAACTTCTTTTTAGCAGTGAAGAAAGGATATATTGGACATTGTCAGTAAGAGTTGTTTGAGGCCTTCACAGGTCTTCCTCTCTTAAGCATTTTGAAACCTCCTGTTGGTACTCCACTAGGCCTCCAGGCTTACCACAGAATCTAGTGAAGATTCTGTCTACTTTGCAGCCAAGGAGAAAAACCTGAGGCACTCTAAAGTTAACCTTCTGCCCTCTTGGAAACAGGACAAAACCTGAACTGACCAAATCTTGACTGATTATTTACACATGAATATTATGTCTCTGGAAGTAAGCCATAATTGCTGGTATTACAGATTTGGTGTATGATCTCTAAGTGTGGCGAGCCCAACAGCCTGCAGAACAGCTACTTCATCTCAGATTGGAGTTTACAAGAGGTTTTCAGCTGCAGAGATGTAACCATGTGGGACTTGCTCATGGTGAGTAACACAAACAGGTCCTCTAATAAGAGGTGCTGCTACAAATAAGATGCACTAAGGTAGGTGTTTCTTTAAAAATTCATAATCTAGAACCCTGCTCCCTCTGACTCCAGTAAGAAAACTGTGGCTGACTGGAGGGAGAGCAGAGTGCTTCTCCAAAATGCACCCCAAAGAAGGCCCAGGTCATTTGGCATTCTCAGACAATGGTGTCACAGTGTCCTCGCAGGGCCAGCCTGGCTTCCTGCTCTGTGCAAAGCTTGAGCCCACAGGTCTCAAATACTGGCCCTGGCTTTGCTGATAGCATTAGGGGCAATCCTTTGCAGACAGTTTACAGTCAATATCTCAGATATTCCATCTGGAAAATGGAGATGAGGACACTGTCTGTGGAACACTCAGAGACCAATTCAGAAAAGATGCCAAATAAGAACTCAATTTTATTGCTATAAATAATAATATCTCCAGATTTATAGGGATGCCATATTACAGAGCCTCTTTCTTTCCAGAATGATACAACTTTATTATTTCTTTCATTGTTTTCTTTAAGGATACTTTTGGCAAACCTCTCAGGAATTAAAACTTTCCAGGTCCCGTGCTATATTGATAACACAATGCAAAAGCCTGAATAAATAATTCTCTTTCTACTTCCTCCCACCACATTGCTAAAAGTATATGGGATTGGGTGATAAAATAAGATCATATTTTCTCCAGAAAGAGAGTTGTCCCTGTGCTACAGCCAGACTGTCCATAACAGGTCATTGCCAGGCAAAAGACACAATTTTAAACTCATTGTCTGAGTTCACAATGGAAAAGTCTTCCACAGGGAGAAGTGAGATAACATAATTTGAGAAAGAACAAACTCATTTCTAAGGACTGAGAGGCTGGCTGAGACAGCACAGTTGGGTCTCTATTTTATTTTAGGGCCTGACCTCTGTTTAAGTATTTGAGGCAACTGTAATTGGTACATGTTCAGCACAGCAAAGAGCCAGGTGCTGCAACAAGCAGTAAATTGTTACTGTCACAAATGATTAATGTCTTTTAAAGTTCAATATCTGTATGTGAAATACCCATTCCATGGTTGTATGGATTGATGGTTGAACTAGGAAATTATGAAGAACAAGGTAGGACTTCTCAGCTTCAAAAAGTCCAGTTGAATGTCATTTTAAGAGCCTTACATTACTTACATTTATGTCCCTTACATTACTTACATATATCCTCATGCCAACAAAAGGAAATTGAATCCCTAGTACTGATCATACTGGTTTTATCCAAGAAAAGCTCTAACTGGGATTTCAGTTAAGAGACAGAGGAGAAAAGGGACTGCTGTATCAAAGAGTCATGCTGAGGTTGTTAAACTTCAGTGAATTAGCATCTTAGTATCATGTGTATGGTCAATTTTGAACAATGTCTATGCTTTAAGCCTGACCACATCACTCAGCCTCTTTCCTCCTCCCCCTCTGACCCCACAGATACCTTTTCTTTAAAAGAGCTATGGAATATACAGCATTAGCTATTCTTATGACAGCAGCACAGTCCCTGCATGTTATGTCTCTTGATACTGCATGGAGAAGCACTGTAGGCAACTGGAAGTCTTTTGCTTGAATTTTGTCATCCCCACCAAAAACCATGAAGGTTTTAGATAGTCTTAGATATATTTAAACATTCTCACTAGAAAGAGACATCTTCATGGTTACTGAAAGCACTACTTTCACGTATTTATTTAAAAAAACCCCAACTATGTAAATACAAAGGACAAAATTTGTAAAATATAAAACAAAGCCATGAGAAAATCCTGCTTTATAATATTTTTGACTCTAGATAATCTGATTTTGCAAAAAAATTTGCTCACAGAAATAAAAGTAACTCCTCAATAAGAATCTAATGAGTATTTTCAGGTTATAGTTTCACAAATAAAATATATGTCAGTTACTAGGATGCCTGTGCCTGCCTCACAGATATATTAGATGTAAAGAAGGAAGCATCTTTTTAGGATCCTTTTAAAACAGCAGCAACTTTTCACTTGATGTTTAGCTATTAAGTTTGGAAATTACACAGCTGAGGAAAAGGATTGTTAGAACAAGGTGGTAAAATTGAACAGGTAAAGACAAAAGAAAGAGAGAAAAAAATTGGCTGTCCAAAAAAATGTTAGAATAGAATTGCCTAATTTAATGTACTTTTAAAGGGAACCCCTTTTCATAATTTGTATTTCCTAAAAATCAGGTTAATTTAGGGTATCTAATGGGTAATTTAGGTATCTAATTGGGATTTAGGGTATCCCTTCTCCTAAACTGAGAGATGAAGCATCAGCAGAGGTTTAGAGTTCTGATACATCTCTATGACATCATGCCTTCAATTTTGTGGGTTTTTATTCTGTGAGCAGATGCCAGACAGAACAAAAAACCCCATAACCCTTTTGCCCACTGAGAGGAAGCCATTTTGCTATCACTCAGCACAAAGGACAAGCAGAGGAGCCAGTGCAAACAGGGCAGGACAGAGCCTACAGGCAGGCTAAAGTGAAAATTTGTGCTGCTCCTAAGACGTGCCCAAATAAAAAAAAAAAAAACCAACCCAACATTATTGCTTCAGTTTTGGAGATGCAAACTGTAATATATTGGAAACACTGACCAGTTCATGAGCATTGCTTTTCTAATAACTGTGAGATGAAAAATCCAACCAACTCTCTATAAAATTATTAAGATCATTCCTTGCTGGAATAACAGATGCCAAAGAAAAACAGTCAGAAAGGTTGACTTCCAGAAAGACTAGCAAAAAGATATCATGTTTAGAAGCTGGTCTCTGTTAAAAAGTTGGAAATAAAAGTACTGTTTTGAACCGAGTACAGCTTTTCCCAAGTTTTTAACAGACATGACTGGCTTGTTACTGCAGCACAGCTGTTATTTAGAGGTTTATCAAAGGCTCTTTTATCTAACAGGTTCTACAGATAAGTTTCATGATAAACAGGAGCAGGTATAGAAGGGGCTGTAACTGATGGACGCTGAGTTCAGTGTCTCAGGTCGGACTGTGTGGTAACATCCCCTGGGGTGTGGGCTGAATGCTCATCTGTTTGCAAGCCTGTCTGAGTGCCTGCCTGCCTGCAGACAATGGAGATGTGGATGGAATTACTGCCAGAGACTGATGCATTCCCAGCTAACACAGGGCCCTTGATTTTTCCTGACATAGTGAAAGGAGAGCTCTGCTGGCATGCTGACCTCCCTTTCTGGTGATTCAGACTCACATATTCATACCGGTGGGCAGACTTCCCATGCTTCTGTTTTGAGTTTAGAGACCCCTCAGAGCACTTTGAATTGGTGAACTTTTTCTTCCTGCAATTAAACACATTTATTTGCTTTTCCCTGAAGGGAGTTTCAATGTGAAATAGACCATGTTCTTTTTCTAGCTAATCAGAAACATATTCCTAGTGGTGTTGAATGAAGAACATACCCAAAAGATAAGCAGGTACAAGTGGTCCTTTTGTGCACAGACACAGAGATGCACTCTCAGCAGGCCTCCTCTGGGTTGGAGTCAGATGGAGTGGAAATTAGCAGGAGGAAAGGGAATGAGACTTCAGAGAGCTCTCAGTTTGTCATGTGGACTCTGAGTGGGAGAGCTATATAGGGTATTTACATCGGGGAATTACCATTTCCTTGTCATCTCCCTCCTCCTTTCCTTTCCTTCCTGCCCCGCCCCCATCTGAGTTTGATTCTCTTCTCCCTTTCTCCACTTGTTAGCTTCATTCACATGCTCAAAGTATTTCTCATTTAGTCATATGTCCATCAGGTGACCTTTACAAGACAGGATGTGAGTTAAGGGCTGCATGAAAATCTCTGAATAATCTGTGCTTTCATACAGTTGTATAGCATCTATTAATATTTCATTGTATACAGAGCATTTCACTACATCTATCTTCTAGTTTTCCAATGAGACATATCAACTCAGTGATTTTAACAACCTGTCTTACAGGATCATTTCTTAGACCCCAGAGTTCACCTACTGAGTGGGGAAATTCCACAGGGAAGCGGTAATCGTGACAGAGCCCTGATGGAGACAGTATATGATAAATTTCTACAGCTGTACTGTAATATAAGTTCTGGAAAGGAAAGTTAAACACACTTCTGTCCTGTTTTTGCAGAGGTACCTCATCACAGAGCAAGGGGAAAATAGCCTAAATTCTTCTTGGCTCCCATACATGTGGGCTTTGAAGGCAATGCTTAGTTTCACATGCCCAGTGATCAAAAAGATGGCAGGACTTCAGAGAAGCAAAAAATGGCTGGGAAGAGCAATACTCAGAGGAAAATGAAGGTGATAACATACAAACTGCTAAAAGAATGAGAAATATTTAAACACAGAGAGTGAGACGGGTATATTAATATAGTACACGAGATAGAATCAACAGGAAAAGATAAGACAAGAAAACAGGTTGGTATGAGGGAAAACTTCATTAGACTGGGTTCTATTTGTTGTTTAATAAGTAGATGGGCAAATGCAGTAGTGGAAGATTTAAAATGAGACAAGGAAAAGCACCATCAGCATGCAGAAGGGAAGGTTCTTCCACAGCTGGGAGGTGGAATGAACCATTCATTAGAATGCTTATCTGTGCTATTTTAATTGTCAAAGTGACAGCAAAAAGCAGAGGAAGGTGGAGGCCAATGCTTTATTTTAATCAAAAAGAAAAAGGAGTTAGACCAATTAGCTAAGAAAAGACAATAGGGACCTACCTGATACAAATGCTAATGAATCCAGTCTATGACAACTCAGTGAAATATCTGAAATATCTGTCGCTGTGTTATTCAGAGGGAAATACTAACTATTAGAATTTTATTGCTATCCTTTAAAATTTTAGATTTTATAACCCTTAGTATGCTAGAACTTTCTTCACAAACTGTTGACAAAAGAGCAGAATTTTCTGAGAATCTGAGAACGATTTAGGTTGGAAAGAACCTCCGGAGGCCATCCAGTCCAATTCCCTGCTAAAAGCAGATCATTTTTTGAAGCTAGAGCAGGTTGCTCAAGATAATATACAGCCAAATCTAGAATATTTCAAATGAAATGAAAATTTTAATATTTCTTTGAGCCTCTTGTTCCAGTGCTTGCTCTCCTTTGCTGTGAATTTCTTTTTCTGGAATCAAATCAGATTTTCACTTGCTTTTTCTATTCTCTTGTGCCATTAAACTGTCCCGTAAAATGATATTATAACTATAAGATACATAAAAAGGAAGTTATAACACAATAAGGACAGATTAAGGCACATTTTTAGATTAGCAAGTCTTTACAAGAATCTGAATTCTTCAGAGATCTCTCAACCATTCTAGAAACATTTTCCTGGAATGAAAACCACTTTCCATCTGCCTGTAGATCTGTAATCATCTGTGATAAGTTTCTTTTAATGGCTTTCTCTGACACCAAGCTCACAGTTGTAAATTAAAACCCCAAATAAGATACCAGTAAACAGATCTTTGAACAACACTGATCTAGTAATGCATGCCTAAACATCAATTGAAAATAAATGTAGAAAAAATGGTGTATTTAACATTACTGTGAGGGCAGAACAATGTGGCATGGTGACCTTCAGGTAGCAAACCTCATCAATTTGTAAGTTAAATCCATTTATAAAAATTTATAATGAGACTGAAAGCGGGCACTAAACAGTGGTAAAGATTATGAAATTTACTATTGAGACAAGTCTTGCTTCTTGGCAGGCTGGTCTTGATTAAATTGGTCTGTGGACAACCTAAACAACAAGAAGCACCCAGACAAATGTCAATATTTGAAGTGAGGGAACAACAGGCATTTTGGATAGCAAGCACATTTTCTTTGGATCACCCACCTTTTCAGCTTATTGTTGTTGAAATTTCAACAATGTGTATTTAAAGAGAATATGTACATGTCAGACTAGGAGCACAGGTCTGTCAGAGGGATTATCCAGCAGTTTAGAATAAGCTGTGAGTCTTTTCTACAGCCTAAAAACAGAGGCATCTCTTTTTTTTTTTTTTTTAGTTTTTGTTGTTAACGCTTCTTTTGTGGCTGTTCTGCCAAGTTTGCATTGAAATACTGTGTTTGCTCTTTCTAAACTATCTCATGACATTTCTAGGTGAGCTATAATACAAAAGGTTTTGAACACATTGATGGAGCCTTACTCTGGTTAAGAATACATCAAATTCTTAATTTGCCTCCAGTACCCATGCCTGTGCCTCAGAGCTTTTCAGGGGCATAGCTCATATGTTATTGATAATTTTCTCCACTTTAGTTTGCAGGGAGACAACCCAAAGAACTCGATAGATGAGTGTCTCAGGGATGTTTACAGGGGTGCTCACAGGGAAGAGCTGTGGTAAATGTGTGGATATGGTACTGAACAAGTCTTTGTCATTTTAATAAGGAACAAAGGAGCATTCATGCTCATCGCTTACTGACTTTCCCTGCATTCAGTGACTGAATTCAGAGTCTGTTCTTATCTATCTGAGGATTTAATAAATCTGTCACTGCCTAATGACTCTGCATGTAGTCAAACACAGATATTGTGCTATATAGAATTAACCATAAAATTTTATGCTGGTTATTATTAGCATCCTGCCTGTCAGCTTGAACACCTGCTGTTTGGGGAAGCAACTGCCAGTTCTGACATCTGAATGCAATCCGGAAAATTATAACCACACATCACTCAAAACATCCTTTTCAAAGACACAGTCCAAGCATCATAATTTCCTTGGTTGGTTGCCTGTTAGTATCATTTGTACAAAGATCTTGGAGATATGTAGAAAAAGTTTCCAGATGTACAGCCATATATCCTAACTCTCATATCACAAGAAAAACCATTACATCTAAGGAGGTGAGGGGGGAAATTCAATTTTTTAAGCTATGACATGATTATAAAGGTAGAAAAAACAAAGTCTTACTTTATAGGGAGTTTGTCCATGTGATGGGTAGAACAAAGCAGAGAACTATCTTGATAGTCTTTGTATTAAGCATCCAGCTAAAGTTCTGAATGAAAATTCACAAAACCAATTTTGTAATATTTGCTCAGGTTTGTGTGGAGAAAAAAAAGAATTCTCATTTAAAAAAAAATAAACAAATTTTAGATTTTTAAAAGAGTTTTCTTTCTTTTTAAGGCCACATGGAGAACACACTACTTTTAACAGAGCTTCGGGTCAATACCTAAATAAGTACAATTAAGTGATATAATCCATCTTGAGAGTAAAATTGAGCCCCATGGCTCATTACCCTGGGGAGGGTAATGAGAAAGGATTTAGCACTCATTTTAAATGTGGGTGCTCCTCCATTATGTGACATGGCAACATAGAAAAATAACTTTCTCTTTCAACCCAACAGAGCAGTATTTGGCCTGTGAATTTTCCTACTCTGTCTGAAAACCAGCCCTGTGTCCTAAAGCCACCCCTGTGTTTCTGCTAATGTAAATAATGTAGATAGCTTTGCACAGACAACAGGTTTAGAGAGTAGAAGGTTTTGAGCAACAAGGAAGAACCATCTTATTTGTAATCATAAAAGTAAAAAAGCTCATGTTCTTCATCCTGCTTTGTTCGAAGCTTTAAAATATTTTCATGCTGGTTTTAAGACTCCATTGTTAAAAGTTACTGCAGTTCTGCTGAAAATACAGGCTTAACTGTGGCTGCTAAAGTATTTATAAAAACTTACAGTAAAATGAACTTGCATGGATGAAGAGCAGGAGAAAAGCTATGAGTGATTCAAATTGCAGGCCTCCAGCCCCAAAGTTTCTACTGAACCAACAACCTGGTGAACATCACAGCTACATAAGCTGCTGAAAATTCTCTCTTTTCACCAGCACCTACAGCACAGCAATCTACTAAATGCAGAGTTTGCTTCTCTCCCTTCACCTCTTGATAATATATACATTCAAATCAGCCTGAAGCTCATAAGCTTTGGTACTACTGGTCACCACAACCATAAAAGATAAGGATGAACTATAGAAAAAGATGGACAAGTGAAGATTTGTTTACTGGATCCCTGGTATGGATCTGGGTACTCCAATTACACCGACATTGAGTTAAATTACCTGAAGTGAATCAAATCGGCTAAATAGAAACTCAACATCCTAACTTGGGTGACTGGAGTCTTCTGCTTCCTGGGCAAACTGAACATTGATGTCATTCTTCTGAAATTAATGGCCTCAATTATTTGGGGTGGCTGCTGGCCCAGTGATTCAGCTGGATTTCATCTGAAATGTCTGTGAAAATGAAGTTTTCAAAAAGCATTTATTTTAAGATAGACATCATTATGTCACCTAGTAAAACTAAAAAATAGCACCCACACATCTCTGCAAGAAATAACAATGAGATCTTCCTTTCAAGCCATCTCATTCTAAGAAAAACTTCCTGCCAGGAAAGGCAGGAAATATTTGACCAGAAAGACATATCTTATGCTGAAGTCTGGGAGCTTCTTTCCAAGTGGAATTAATTCCACTCTTCAAACAATTCAGCTACTCAAGAGTAAATATGTAAGCTAAATCATCAGGAGTGAGCAAAGGCAATTTAACATGCACTGTAATAAGTAATAATCACCAACCATCATGAAAATTTCAATTCAGAAGGTTTTCATTTGATCTGTAATGTTTCCCAGCTGCCCAATACATTGAAATCTCTCCAGCATTTAATGGAAGAATGTTTTCTCTTGTCCATATTGAATAAAGTTCTCAACAATTTAAAAAAAACCTCTTTCTGAAAATATTCAGCCTGAAGGAATCTTAAAGGTTTTTTTACACAAGTCATGGATTTCACAGGAGAGCCCACAGCAATAATTTTTCACTTCCTCAACCCAGAGAATTTCAAATGTTTTACTCTTTCACTGAGACTAGGAGGACACAGGTTCAGCAAATTGATTTAATTATATTTTTCCACCATTGCAGAAAAAATTATTAATCCAGGACAGGTTAAATGTTCATTCTCAAATAGACGAGAAACAAGATAATAAAATACCTCAGACTAAACATTTACACATTGTCTGCTTGGGCAGGAGTGTACGGACATTTGAGTTCTTTGGATTTCTGGTGGAGTCAAGCTACAGCAAAGCATTTGGCTGAACTGCCAACGGCACCAGTTTACCCAGGAGGCTGCAGGCATCCTTCCATCGTTTCAAGACTCAGGTTGTCTGAACAAACAGAAAAAATGTGGAAAAGAAGCTGAAGAATGTCAAGGCAGCAGAGAATGAAGCTGGCCTTTGTGCTAGCTGGATGCCAGCACAGCATATTTCCCATCACACCTACTACTCAGACTGTGCAACCAGCTTTTTCTGTGAAATGCATGTTCATCTGCTAAACAATTTGGCCTGAAACATTTGGGTTAGGAGGTTATAATGGCTATCAGAAAGGCTGAGCTGCTGCTTCACATTTTAGCTGGACTAATAGCAAAATAATTTTAACAGCAGGGCCTATTCATCTGAATTTCAGGCTACAAACTAAGTCAGCTTTTTTTCATGAGAGGTAAAAAACATCAGGGACTTATAAAGACATAAAGCTCATTGCCTACTGAAAGTTAGTTCCAGACTTTCTAGCAACATATGCAAAAATGCAGTTCTGTTGTTCTAATGATGGAGAAGACAAACAAAGCTAAAAATCCCTTTTCTGTCTGCAGCCTGGAGGAGGCAAAATTCAACCCTGCATTAGCAGTAGAGCTGTTCCTCTCCTCCCCTTCTTCCCCTGGCCAGGTCTCAATCTCTTCCTCCAGTTTTCAGAGACAATGCCAGCTCAGGAGACAGGAGATGGAGAAAAATTTATTGTAAGAATTGGTGATTTTCTCCCTAAAACAGAGTGCCTACCAGGATCCCCCTGAAAAAAGAGACATGTGGGAACTGGATGTTGCTGGGAAGCAGATCTTCCTGGGGCTGTGCCTTCATTTGGGCTTAGTGCCCTGAGCAGTTCAGGAAAAAAATGCTTTTTGGATATGGTCTTCTTCTAATGCTGAACCAGAGGCTGAGATGGATGTACAGCCCTGGGGGGTCTTATCTCAACATGAAGTCAAGATTTGCTGTTCATGTCATCATTTAGCTGCCATTCCTGGCTTCCCTCACCACATTTTACTGTGTCCAGTGGAACTGACCAACTGGCCAACAGGACTCCAGGGCCACTGCACCAAGGGCCTGCTATGTGTTACCTCAAAAATGCTAAAAGTGAATAAAGTAAAATTGCTAGGAAAAGGCTAGTAACACAAATTGGGTCTAAAAATTGTCCAAAGCCCAATATTACCTTGCTGAAAATAATTGAAACCAATGCACTTCCACAAGGCAGTTGAGCAAATGGAAGTTTTCATAGGCTGAATAGAGAGTTCTTTATGTTGCTCAAGAGTACTGCAGGGAAATCCCAAGTGGATATAGACAAGACAGAATTTACTGAGAGACACCTTAGCTCCAGGGCCTCTTTCAATAATACCTGCAAATTAAACTATGGGTGGTTGGATACCTGGTTTTCCTTTTAGGATCCTGAGGGATAATATACAAAGCCATCAAGATACTTTGTGCCCTGGTGTCAATAAGTGTCACATCCCTCTGCAGACAAGGTGTGATGGAATAAAAGTGCTGATAGACATAGAGTGCTCATTGGTTTAAACTCAATGGATCTTCCCCACACCTATTTCTCCTCCTGGGAAGCTCCTTAATTTGACTAGAATAGCTCTCATTAGTAAAAATAATTATAATTTCCTACTAATAGATGTAGTGTGAGACAAAATCCCAATGTTTCACATTTTGGTCAAACATTTCAATTGCTTTTATCACACACTGATCACACTTGGCAACAAGTTTAATGTTGATTCAAAAGAACATTCAGCTACTAAGCCTGCCCTGAAATTCTTATTTTTAGTGTGAGTTTTAAATACGGTATGTACTGACCAAATTCCTGTTTTGTATTCTTATATCCCCCCTGAATTTTCTCTTGCATATACTATTACTCCTTCTGCCCTCTCCTAACCTATTTTGAAATATTATTGTTTGCCACTTTATAGCTGCTGTGTTTCACCTCAAAACTGGCTGCATTTCAGTTGTGGTCACTCATTACATCTATTTTATCAGTCTCTGAAGGACTATTGGAAAAAAGTGTTAAAAGGAATAAAAATCACTATTATTATTTTAAGTGAATAGAACTTTCACCATAAAGACATGCCATAAAGAAGACTGGGAGAATTAAGTTTAATGAAGATTATTCACTATTTCTACCCATATTGAAAAGAATGGAAACATTCATTTTCTGAGAATGTGAGAATGTTTGCTGTCTCTGTACATTAGGCCCAGGAGATGCATGGCTGCAGCTAAGAAAAGTGCTGGTAACTAAGAAATAACTTGAGTCTTGAAAACCTGACATGCCTGATGAATAAGCCATTAGATTTTTGCTGTGACTGTTTGAGTCTTCAGCAACTCAAATATATGCTATACAAAGCCCCTAAAGAACAGTGTCAGAGGTTAAAACGTAGGAAAAATCAGTCAAATTTAGTGCAGAAAAGCCAAGAAGATTTGGCAAAAGATCCCACACTTCTCACATCCCTCTGCTGCTAAAACATTCAGCCTGTGTTCTGCTTCCTGTGGCTTCCTTCAGACTGCCACAAAGACCATTTTTAAAGGCTGACAATACAGGCCTAAAAGGAGATATCTGAAGAAAGTTTAGATGTCAACAAGTTAGAAATTGGTTGATAAATCCCAAACTGCCATTGGACAGCTGATCACCACCAGTAGGAATAGCAATGTCCTTTGCCTCACCAAGTAGTTTAAACTCTTCTCTGCTTTGGATCATATTATCTGTTCAGAATCAACCCATGCTCTATGGGTCTATCCTTTTCCATCTTATTCTGCTGATCATTTGTTGACTGCCCCTTCTGGGGGCAGGGAACTGCTGCATCTCAGCTCCTTGGCCAGGGAATTTCCTGTTTTCCAGCTATGCATCCACCAGCACTAGTAAATCTGGCAGGAATCACATGAGTATTTTAGTAGTCTGAAAGCTTGCACTTCATTAGCTAAAACTAGGAAAGGCATATGAATTAGCTGGCCTGGATTTATCACTCATCAAAATCTTTATTAATTATTAGGTAAGCCTGAGTTAGCACGAATCCTGCCCTCCATTATGCATTATATATGGATATAACCCACTAGAAACAACATTAGCAGTTCTCAGGTAATCAAATTATAATGATCATCTCATTATAAACATATAGACTGTTTCAGCACATACTAGTGATTTTGTTGCTAACAGCATCTTCTTTGCCAGCATCTTTAAACTCAAAACTTCAGAAAAAGCTGACGAACTATAATCCCTAGACTAAATTTTTCTTATGGGTGTCTGGTATCTTTTGGAAAATGGGAACTAATATCTTAGTAAACAGGTGCTCTTGTGGATTTGGGAGAGGTGATCACGTTTTACAAGCCCATAAAGAAGTAACAGCAGTCCTAGTATGTTTAACAGGATGTGGTAGTAGTAAAGCCACATGTAAATGTACAGCTTAAAGATCTTTACTTTTGGAGATCGGATGCCTTTCTGGACCTGTCTAAACTTTTTGGCCTGGAGAAAAGGGGAAGCTGCATGAGGCATCCAACATACTCCAAGATTTGCAGGGCACACAAACTTGGGGTGTGTGAGGACACTGATTTTTATAATCTGGAGTATAACACTAGATTTTTCTAGAGTCTGGCAACACTGTATTAATGAAAAAGCCTCAAAGTTTTTCCTGTTAAAACTATATTACCTCACACTAAATGTTTCCTGAACAGGAAAGGTAATCTTTTGTTTAAGAATTAATTTGCCCATTCATGGCCCATCATTTCAGTAAGAAGGTCCATAAGCTCTTGGCTGTCATAATCTTGAGCTGCTGCTTGTCTGTATTGCTCTAATTTCATAGGCAGGGAAATTTGACATTAAAAGAGGAGAGTCATGACATTTGTGGGGTCAGCAGTATAACTTCTGAGACCACTGTAAATAAGACCACTTTTTACATACACACTGATGTCAAGTCATGCCTTCAGCTGGGCATATCTAGAACTTAATTCAGCCTTCTTTCAAGCCAAGAAACTGACAAAATGTGGGAATTCTGCAAAAAAATGGGACTTACATAAAAGTTGTCTATGAGTCTGTCTTCCCATCTCCATCACTTGAGTTTTGTGTATTGATTTTACCTAGGTTTCAAAGAGAGGTAGGTAATGAAGTTCCTTCAATTGGTGTCAAACACTGCTGGGTAAAAGACAGAGTCTGAGAGACTGTGGGCAGGTCTCTGACCTTATAAACACAATTTAATTGCAGCAACCTTGCCAAAGAGTACACACATATTCACTGGTAACATATATCCAGCCCCAGACTGGTCACAACAATGCTGTCTCTTTCCAAGGGAAATCTCAAAGATAATATGGGCAGAGCTGAGGTTATTGTGGGGAATTTTACAATATAAAGAATGAAAATTCATAGAAATGCTGTTAATGAAATATTAATGCTTATATTAATTACAAGGATCTTACTAAGAGAGTAGTTCAGAGATTTAACGTCAGAATGTAAATGAGGTCAGGTTACTTTTCTTCTGCTGATCTCCCTCTTTGCCTGTTACTCTGCTTCTTCTTTTGGATTATTAAGGAGGACATTGTAGTTTCAGATCAAAGAAACTGAAACAAAGATGCAGTTGAGGACACCAGCCTCTGGCAAAACACCTGTGGAATTTTGCCTGACTTTTACTGCTCATTTGTAGGATTTAATACAGGTGAGGGTTCAGTATTATTTAAATATCACTATTTTTTGGCAAATTCACATGCATCTTTAGGGATAATACATAAAGCCCCAAACTCTCCCAAACTAGTCTTCACAAGAAAGAAACTTGTTCAAGGAGAAGAGCAAACATTTACTCCTCAACAGATGAAAAGTTAAAACCCCAATACTTTATGCCCATTCACAGGACTGTTTGATGGAGTTGGTGGTGTTCTCCACATTAGGAGAGGTCATAGAACCAGTAAGGCTGGAAAAGACCCTTAAGACAATCGAGTTCAACCATGGTTCTTCCTTTCTTCCTTAAATACCATACTTTAGAGATGCAAAACATTTCAAACAAAGTATCAGTTACACTTTCCTCCTGTCTCTCAGACATCCATAAACTGCATTCATGTTCCCAAGGCATCTGGCTGTATGGGTAGACATATATTTTAAAAGAATTGACCTTAGTGATTTTAAGTGCTGCCAAACATTTCCAAGAAAGCGAACAACAGTGGTTAGGTACAGCAGAGCAGCCTGCATTTGAGATGGGTTATGGGGTAAAACTCATTTATTTTCTGAACACTGTTAGAGGAACTGCCTCCATTCGGGACAAGATCCTTGCAAATATGGTTTATGTAGAGGAAATTTTCCTAGGTATTGTTCTTAGAAGTGGTGCAAATGATGAAGGTTGAGAAACACTGAGAAACCAGATTATCCTTTTATCCAGCAGCCAACTTGGTTTTGTAAATTTCTAAAATAACATGTTCTGCAGACTGCACCAATGTAAGAGGTGTATGAAAAACTGCTACAAGCATTGAGCCTGGCACACACCGCTGCCTTTTCTGTTTGAAAGGTATTTGCAGGAAGGATGCTGTCTTCCTGAATTCACCCATTACTTACTCAGCCTTCGTTTGTCATTTGTTTGCTCTGCTGTCTGTTGAAAGCATACAACATTTTATTTCTTTGGACAGAGTTTTATGGTCATAGGACAGACCTAAAACTCAGGTCTGGTTTCTGGATAAAACTTCAGAATTAATTTCCTGTGAACAATTTTCTTTTCATTACAAAATAAGTTCATTTACTAAAATATTCCTGGCAAGTGTGTCCCAAAAGGACGGAATGCTTTAAATTTGTTTTTGGTGAAAATCAAATTACAATTTCCTTTAAAAATTCCAGAGACTTTTGGAAAAGCATTTTCTACTCTGATCAGTGGAACTTAAGCTTACAGGTTGTGTCTGTTGCCCTCCTATCTTGCTGCTATGTTTAATAAACACTGGTATGCCTGACATGTTCCCTTGCTCTAAAGTCTTCTGAAAAAGGAAAATCTAAATTAATCATTCAAGAAGCTGAATTGTGTTTTTCTAATAATGGATATGAAACCTTAAATTCACTGTGGAAATAGTAAGGTGGCCATGGAGATTCCTATTTAAAAATGGAAGCACATGAAGAAATTTTATTTCATGCCCAAGGAGTTTATGGATTTTCTTTTTTTTGGAGAACTGGACCAGATGAGGTCATGAGCAACCTGAAATAACTTTAAAGTGGTCCTGCTCCAGAGGTCCCTTCTAACCTCAAATGAGATTTTTCATCTTATTTTTACACATGTACATAAATCTGCCGCCTTCAAAAGGAAGCAGGAGACAGTTGTCTCAAACTAATACTTCAGGTTATTGAATTATTGAGACCTTTTCCATTTTGTGAGAAAATAACATTTATTTTTCTTACTATGTTCAGGATAAATTCTATGGAAAAAATAGTGTAGATGCATATATATTCCTGTGCATGCTCAAAGGAAGTGTGCATCAGATCACCTTTGTGTCCACAACCCACAGAGCAGCTGTGCTCCATTGAGACAAGAAAAAAAAAAGACATGTTTTGACTTTGTCTTAGACTGTTTGGGGAAAGTGTTGTGGGGATTAGAATAACTGGCTGAAATTCTTTATGGGAGAGCAAACCAAGTCTTAAGATCGTGTAGGTCAAAGNCCTTGGCATGCTCAAAGGGAGTGTGCATCAGATCACCTTTGTGTCCACAACCCACAGAGCAGCTGTGCTCCATTGAGACAAGAAAAAAAAAAGACATGTTTTGACTTTGTCTTAGACTGTTTGGGGAAAGTGTTGTGGGGATTAGAATAACTGGCTGAAATTCTTTATGGGAGAGCAAACCAAGTCTTAAGATCGTGTAGGTCAAAGGAATAAAAAGGCCACTTCTTCAGCAGGGTTTTCTTCAAAACCAAACCAAACCAAACCAAACCAAACCAAACCAAACCAAACCAAACCAAAACTGTCTTTTTGCCTCCCATATACCAATGACAACCATCTCAGCTATTCACAAGGGGAAAAAAAATACTTCTTACTAGTACTTCACATACTTCATAACACCTGCTGAAAACACTGGCATACATTTATAGTGAATCATAAACACTTTCCTAATAATTTTTGTAAAACAGATTATTTTCTTTGATGTTATTAGCACCTGTGTCATAATATACTTATAATACTTCTCTATTATTATTTCTCAACACATGAAAAATAAACACAGAAGACAGAACTAATGAAAAATGCAATAGAAGTATAAATAGGAATACATTTTTCAGAAACTTCTTCCATTATTTATAGAAAATAATTCTGTATGCATCTGGTCAGACAAAGAGAGTGTTGGTGGTCTTGGACTCCCCCATCGCCTACCTCAAAGCACAAATAATAACAAGAGAAACTGATAAGCACCTATTCACAAAGAAGTGGCTCAAACCCAAACAGAGTTGTGGCAGATGGCTTGCACATTTCAGGGGAAGCACAATGTGTGATTTCAATTTGGAAAGTTCTGCATGGGACTGGATGTGTGCTGATGTGTACAAAGCGGCGAGGGGAAGGGATTCAGACACAATCACTGGATCTCTGACTTCTCTGGTGGCTGGTAACGTGTGTGGTATTCAGGAGAACATCAGCAATCATTCCAGGCTACAAAGCTGTCTGGTGCCCCCAAGCAGTGCTTTGCAAACCCTGGGAAGGTTTCCTCGTACATCTGTTCACGGTTGACACAGGAATCAGCCATTTTTCTCATACCTGTGGACAGTAGTTATTTTCATCCTAGTTTACTTACTGTGTAAGTAGAAAGGGGATCTCTTGTTAGTCACTACTCAGAGCAACGTTCTAAATTTTTTCCAGACAAGGCCTCTGACTATCTTGGTATCTGGACATTTTAGTTCTCTTTTAGGTTAAAAGCATGCACATTGGTCATAACTCCAGCATCACTACCAGACAAGCAGTTCTTCATAAGCAGAAAAAAGAACTTCTGTTCCAAGGTGAAGAACTAAAATGCAGACCCCACAACACACAGATGCATGCACACACACACACACACACGCTTGCCTTTAAATAGAAGGCTTAAAATATCTTTCATGAAGCATTATTGGGATTTGGAACTTCAAGCAAGCATTTCTGAAGACAGGCCAGCTTTTAGAATTCTTACTAGACATTCCTCATCAAAAGCTAGGAAATCTGCTTCTGTTGTCTTTGCTGGTCTTTATTCCTCGACTTTAATCTATTCTCTCCCACTATTACTTCTTGTGAACTGTGAAACAGACCTGCCTAGGTCATGAGATTCATGATATAGGAGAGCCAATATAACTGAAACATGCTGGGATTTCTCCTGTTTTGCAGGCTTTGTAACAGTCTGCAAATGTTCAGCTATAGTTTCAAGCTGACTTTATTTCCTTATTCCTTCTGCCAAGTGTCTCCTGTGGGACAGCACACTGTCTTTCATAATAATGGTATGTTTTCCCCTGTGAGCATCTTATAGTGTGCTGGAAGCTGGATATCACGCTCAGAAGTGCTGACAATTAGTCTGTGTGAAGGAGAAAATCACGCAGAGAAAATCAGGAGGCAGTAGTCCTGTGAACAACCGCTCCTTCACAGAGGTTTTCTTTTTGTTTTTGGAAGGAAACAAGTTCTGAAGCAGAACTCATTGGCTCCTGTCACAAATTGGATTCAGAATTCCAGGGTGACTTGAGGTGAATTATATAGGCTTTGCCATTTTTAGGATATGGGCAGCATTTACACACCAGAATTAGGCAACTGGCATACACATATAAGCAGAAGCAGACCTTACATGCACTCTTCCAGATTATTTAAACCTGTCACCATGCAGAAAAGCTGCAGCCTTTCTTGACCACATTAGAGTTTTCCAGTGTCTGTGGTCAGAAGATAAATGGTCATAAGACCCTGTCCTTAGCTTGATTTACAGGGACATTTTACACTATTCCATTACCAAAAGGGGGTTTAAAAGGGATCTATATCCGCTTTAAGACCAGACAAATGTGCTGCCAATTTTAAATGCTAATGAAAATCAAGGCATTCATATTAGTGTGTCCTATTTCCCTAGCAGATACAAAATATTGTTTCCTTTATTTCCTTTATCTCTTATCTTTCTACAAGTGGACCTATGCTTCATTATATGTTTGCACCACTGAATGAAAGAAAATCACCAGCTTTGCTTCATGTGTGAGGTGGTGTGATAACAAGAATGTAAAACAACAGAAAAAAGCCCTTTTTACAGACCCCATTTGGATTCAATGATTCTATTGGCTTTCCAGCCTGACTTATTAATGTATATGAAAGGTTTAAAATCATAAGCAGATCCTGAGAACATTTTTGTAACTCTGTTCTGAATCATGCCTGGAAGCCAGCCAGCAGTGCTGACTCTCTCTGCTGCTGCAGGTTGCCTCCCTTTCCCTGCATCTCCTCAGGACTGACAGAGAGTGGGAGGACAGTTCGAGGCCAGAACCTCTTTGGCCTCTTGCATCTTCCTTTAGGGGATGGAAGCGAGGAAACAGAGCTTCCTAACTCAGAGGAGGCTGTCAAATGGAGTCTGGTGTGCATCTCAAGGACAAAGACTAGTATCCCTTTGGGAGAAGGCACAGTGGACACTAATAAGCAAAGGGACACTAATTTAAGCAAAGTGCAGGGAAAAGGAGCTAGCAGGTGAAGGGAAGAGCAAAGGGGACAGGTGGCATATTAAGCTGCACAGTGGCAGTCTCAGTCCCCTTGTGAACCATTATCAGCATCAGAAATCAATGCAGATCATTGGTCACATGCTATTAAAGAAAGAGCAAAGTCCATTTTTCGTTATGGCCCCTTGTTGAACCAGTGGTGGTTCCATACATAGTTCTCAAGTGTATCTGGAAAATATATTGCATATTTCTTAGTTAAAAAAAAAAAAAAAGAAGAAGAAAATGGATACAATAAATTACCCACCAAACCCTGTGCACAAAGAAAATAAAAAGACTGTTTGAACAGCTGGAATTTAAAACTTATTATACTCCTGAGTTATTTATTTTAATAAATGAACAGCTACAATTAAGGTTAAAATGATCATACATGCAGGAAGAGAAACAATCCTGTTATTATGGCTTCCAAGAACTTGTACCCTGCAACAGTGCTGGTAGAGGGCCCTGTGTTATTGGTGGTAACCTTAGATAGACATAAAAGCGTTTTTAACCACAACCACTTGAAGCTCATGAACTGCTGTCCCAGCTAGTGGGGATCAAGTGAGTTCAGGGCTGAGGCTGACACATTTCTGCTTTCATATTCAGTACCTTAATAATTTTCTGAAGCTTCAATATTGAAACCAGACAAATGACAATCTCTGTAGTAGCCACAAAAGTGGTTGGAATCAACCTAACCAAAGCTTACACGCAGATTTTTGTAATGTTTGGCTCTGCAGTTGTTTCTGGACAGTACTTTAACCTAAGGGAGAAAATGTAGCCTTAAGTCTGTCAGGTTTTTTACACGATAATTGGCTGTTATTAAAAGTATCCAGGTTTTCACTCCCACTCCTAAAGGAGAAAAGCACGTCACAAGGTAGAATAAACCTTTTAAAATGTCACAATACCTTTCCAATCTGCAGTCAGGAGCCCTGACTGTGAGGAGCAGAGATTGTGGATGTGGATTGTGGTACCTGCACAGAGGCCCTGGAGGAGGATGGCAAAAATGCTTTAGGCAGAATCAAGCATAGGAAAAAACCCCTCAGTATCTGCAAGATTTTGATAAGAGGGAGGCAGGCATTCAGCAGGACTGCTCAAAGTACTTTCATCAATAAATACATTTGATCTAACATAAAGTTGTCTGAATTCTGTTTCCACTTTGCCAGTGGGGTTGGTATGTAGCAAGCACAGGGAAGCTCCCCATTTTTTGAAGAAATGCTCCAGAGGTAGTAAACACTTTTATGTGGCCTTCATCCAAGAACCACTGAAGTTAGTAAGGGCAGGATTTCAACCTCAAAGTAATTTTTAAAGGTCAGCAAAGCAGAAAGACTGCTATTGATTTTTATGGGCTTTCAATGCACTTGTTTTTCACCCTTGGGAATTTGAGTCAGATCAGAACTTTGTAAGTCTGATCTGAGCAACAAGAAGTTGTCCTTTTGTTAAGTATTTTCCCACATCCAAAACTATAAAAAACTCTCCCACATTTCAGTATGATTAGCTGTTGCTGTTCAGGTCTGTGGAGAAGGTCCAACCAGAAAAAATAAAACCAGGAAAGAAAGCTATACATTTTGCAATCATATTTCATCATTTATGCCACAACATGCATTTTTTTCTAAATGACATGTAATTGCTTTCTTCTGAGGAACTCCCTTTAAAGCAATGTTTTCCTAAATAAATCCAGAAGTTTCTACATCTCAGACAAATGACACATCTAGTCTGAGTCCAAATAATTCCACTTGAAAACATGTTTTCTCATTTTGTTCGGTGAGTAAAATGAAGATAATCAGACTTAAGAAAAAGTGTTATTGTTTCCCAGTTCTTTCAGTCAAACTGCACGTCTGCTTTTTTGATTCTCTGTGGGGTTTTTTTAATGCTCTGTAAATGAAGCATAAAACCCACATATTAGGGCAAGAAATGAAGGAGATGCATCTCGTGCATATGCTTAATAAGGGCTCAGGAAAGTAGTAACTATTCTGGAAAACCCTGTCCTTTCTATCCCCTTCCTTCTTTCCACACACGTGGAGCAAACTCTTCAAATGAGAGAGAATGAATATGGCAAGTCTAGGAGACACCTCCTATTTCCCACAAGAAGTCACTGAAGAACATCATGCAGTTTTAGGTACTGCACCTGAAAGTTCAGAACTGAAGAAACATTCATGGTACAGCATTTAGTGACAACAGTAGATTCATTTGTTTCAGCTCTAGCAGTTCGCTGTATGGGCTGTGGTCTGTCCTCCTTCAGACAGGCACTGGCCCTAGAGAGCTGGGCCAGTCATCCTAAAATTTCCCTGTGGAATGGATCTTCCCATAAGTGCTGTATTTCTCATGCAAAACATGGACTATTGCCTGAAGTCCAAGGCTGGCTTCTTTTAGAGCCCATTATTGGCCTCCTGTGCTTCCCTTCACCACACTGAGTTCAAAGCCACTGACTTCAGTGGGTGGGTGGCTGTTGGATCAGAGTAACTGATGCTCTCAGCCAAGATGCAGAGCTCTGGCTAAGCTCCTCTGTGGACCCTGTGTGCCTGGCCCTGCACAAACACTTGGGGGGTTTCAGGGAAGCTGCTTGGATCCTTTGGGTGGTACCATGGAGCAGGGCCCTGTGTGCAGGAGGTTTGCTCAAAGGTAGCCCAGGGTCTGGGCCAACAAGGAGCAATTAACAACTGCTGTAGGGAATCTAAATCACTAGAGCACACAATACCTGTACCAGCAGGTTTTCAGAACATACTGCCAAGACAAAAAGGCTTTCCTGGCATCAGTTTGGATGGGTTTATTTTGAATAGAGTTAGGTGCGCTTTTTTTCCCTTTTTTTTTTTTTTTCCAGTGAGCAGTAGATGTGGTAGAAGAAATGGAGCTCTGGAGGCAATGAAACAGACCAAAATTTCTGCCAAGATCAACTGTAAGAATTTTGAAGACTAAAAGGCAATTTCCCTCATTCTCCTTACATGAAATATTTGTCTACAGAGAACTAGAGTGGTCTGCTTTGACATTTTTACTTCTGGTTTTAAAATGTCCTTTTTCCATTAGAAAAATCTACCTTATAAATAAGGAAGCACAAAAAGCTTATTAAAAAAGCAATGATAATGAAAAAAGAATTAAAAGGATTAAAAGGATTAAAATGTTTTATTTCAGAGCAAATTAAATATTTGGAGTCGTCCAAAAACACCTGTCTGTTGTTTCTATTTTCTTGAGCCATCCAAATTGAATCTAAATAATATTTCTCCAACTTTTTCCAATCAGGCACAGAGAAAAAAGGCCTTTATTCTTCCAATTGTATTCAGAAGTTGTCAAACTTACGTGAGTTATGTGAGTTATCTACAGTTATATGAGGTACAGCTAAAAATCTATAACTTACCAGGCCAAATATCAAATATTCTGTATGCTTGAACAAAGACTATTTTGCATTTTAAAGAAAAATATACTGGAAGTAAGCTGAGGATTTAGGATTTTCTTATTCTCCTATTTAGAAATACTATGGATCTCAGAGATAGAATCCACAGTTAATACAGTTTAGAAACTTCTAAAAAAAAAAGAGAAATAGCTTTTTATTTTTTTCTGTCATAGACTCATTCTTTAAATTCTTAGAGAGACACTGGATGTGAAATTCATCATCAGTTCAGACTTGCTTATTGTCTGTCTTACACCTTGAGTCAATGCAACTTAAAGCAAAAGAACATGAGAAAGGTATTGTCAGTTGGTTCAACTGAAAGAAAAGGTCTATGATTAAGAGAGAATTTGGAAAGCTTTTCAGGTTTTAGAAGTTAGATGTGATCCTTGAAGGAGACTGGAAGAACTAAGGGCAGTCAAAATATGAAATGACATTTTCCTGCAGTACATTGACATTATTTTTCACCATGCAAAGTGCTCGTTACTTTAGTGCCCTTTCAAGAGCACTGCTCTTCAGAGTCCACAATCTGCATGAATCAGGCTCCAGAAGTTATGAGAACTTCTCCTCTGTGACCTCTACTGAAAGGACAGCTGTTTTTTCTGGCACAGGGGCTGCTGGCATTTTGTGTGCAGAGCCCAGCAGGCAAAGGGTTGCTCACAGCAGCTATGCCACAGCCATACACCGTTCATAGCTGCAAGGTGTGAGATGCCTTCAGACACTGGCACCCTAAAGATGGCCTGTCAGATATTTCCCAGACACAGGTATACTTCCACAGTAACAAAGTGCCACTACAGCTGTCAATGAAAAAGACAACTATAATCTCATCCCTTCTTCTCATCCCTTAATAAAGGCAGTGGGGAAAATGCAGCTATTTTGACCTCTGGACTCAGCTACTAAGAAAAGCAGGGTGTTGATATGTGCATACACTCAGAATGTGTGTGTGTGTGTGTGCAGCTGGTGTGCATGCTCACAGCAGTCCACTACCTGCATCAGGTGCGTTCTCTGGGACTCCTCACAGTCTTGGCACCTTGACTGCTCAGCCTGGTGACCTGGCACTGATCTCTCTGCACCCACAGTTCCCCTCATTCTAAGCAAGGAGTTGTGATAGTGTGTATCTCTGAGAGTCAGGATGCAGCCAGAGCAGGTACATGGAGCATAGAGCTGAGAAGCTGTCCTAGATCTGACTGATGAGAGAGCACTTACACAAACAGTCAGCAGTGTTAAACCTTGCAGTGACATTTATTATCTCAATTTTCCATTAAGACATTTCACTGAGGGGCATAGTTGCACTCTTTATCCTAATTCCACAGACCAGAAAGCCAACTGAGCTGTGAGAAGAAAGCAACACTGCTGCTATTCTGCAGCAACAGAGATGGAAAGAGAATTTGTACCTTTTTAGTTCTATTCCAATGTCCCAGTCCACTGGCAGCCTTACCATTGAGACTGAGAACTCTACCTCAAGTTGCTGAGGTATCATGATGTCTGTTGTGCATTAATTACACAAAGGTACTGGAGAGCCCTTGCATACAGAAGTATGTAATGCAATACATATTAAATTCAAATATAGTATATTGCAAGCACACATACAATTCTGAAAATGCTTAAATCAATATGGGGACTGATTTTTACATTGATTTAAGTGATTTTCAGTCACTTAGACCCACTGAAAAAGGGAGAATAAAGCCACCCAGTTCCATGCACCTAAAATAGCAGGCCAAAGGCCTTCCTAGGTCCTCTCTCTGATGAGAGCAGACAGTGCAGCTCTTCCAAAAGCAATTCAGAGTGTTGGTGCTCTGGGTCAATTCCTCTGAATACTGACAGGAAGTACTGGTGAAACTAAGGAAGCAGGGAGTTAACCTGAATGACAAAAAGATAATATCTTAACACATCCATGGCTTTTACTCAACAGTAGCTACTGAATTTTTTGTTTTATTTTCTTTGTCACTTTAATGTTTAGGATATACTGACCTCCCAGTCAATTCTAGAACTGTTAAGTGAGGATATGCAAATCAATCTATTCCCAACACAGTATATGGAGAATATACAGACTTTGGATTGGTTTTGGGAAGGATATCTCAGAACATAAATTTTCTCACTTTATTCTGCTCAACTCTCTCCCTCATTCTACTGGGAGAGAGAGAGTGAGTAATCTGGGCAGGAATGAGCTGCCTGCCAGGGCTAACCCACAGCATCTTCTAACATGCATGTTGCAGTACATTTTTCCTTGGCACTCTTTGTACATGCACATCTATCATGTCACAGCACAGATGTGCTTAGAAGTCATCAACTTGGTATTTCTGAGCTTTCCCAGCTTCTGTCCTCAAGGGTGAGATGTAGGTTAATACTGTTTTTCAGAGTCTTAGATACACACTCTAAGAGAAAACAAATGAGCCTCTGAAGGGCACAGTTTTTGCTACTGTGAGCTAGGAATTGAAGTTGTGATGTGAAATTACCAAAAGAGATGCTAAGCTACATTCTGCTTAAGAGGTACCTTTTCCAACCTTAATGATTCTACCTCAACTAATATTTGATAAACCAAATGAACACCCTACAGAAACTGGAAGCCAAATGAGACAGGTTTTATGCTTGTACTGAATACCTATCCAGTTGACAGTCATTGTCAGAGACAAGTGCATCAGCAGGAAGAATTTGTACAGCTTGTTTGCAACATGCAGTCAGCACAAAAGCTTGATGGATCCTTGGCAGAAATTAAGCTAGCAGAACTTTGATCTAATGAGCACAAATCAAATACTGCATTTTGGATATTGAAATACTTGATCAATTACTTCTGCCACTCTTTAGCTAACAAATGACTCATCGTATGCCAATCTAAGCAATTCACTTTCTGATTTTTTTGGTGGCTGAGCAGGAGCATTGCTTGCAATTCCCTTCCCAGAACACCCCCAGCAGCAAAAGCAGATGTTACAAGCCAGTTGATGGCCATTTACAAAGCTAAGCTGAACTGCAATTTGCTGCTGTTGAAGTCTGTAAAGATAAACCTGTGCTCACCAGCTAAAGGAGAGGTCACTTAAGTTCTTGAAGAGATTGCTCAATGCACACAGTGACCAAATTTCCTCTTTCGAATAAAAAGTGTTTTCTTTAACCTTTTGAAACTGTGGCAATTCCATCCACTCCTTTTGGCTCCTCTGTCTTGGTATGACTCCAAGTGTGAGCTGCAGCTCATTTTCTCCAAGGCAGAGAAGAAATTATTTGCTGAAATTACTATATTAAGGCATACACTGTCTTTAGACATGGCAAATATTAAAATTTTACACGGGTTCAAGGAGAAATAGAAATTCATAGAAGACAAGTCCACTGAGGACTGCTAAATTCAACCACATGTAGCTCAGAAACCTTTGAGCTGCAAGTGGCTGGCAGCAAGGAGGGTATTTGGGGAACATACTGAGTATACCTGCTTTTTTGTATACTTCTTGGCTCACGTTGGAGGCAGGATACAGTGCTAATAAGAACATTGGTCTGATCCAGAATGGCTGCTCATATATGTTGTATTAGTTAAATAATCACATCTTCCATGCAGACAAACTGTCTGCAATTAAAGTCAATTTGTAGTTTCCTGGCTAGCTTCAAAACTGTAGCAAGTATGCACAGCCTCCACTTTCCCCGACCCTGAATGACCTGACTCTACCAGCTCCCAGCTTGTGGCTCTGCCACTTAACCTGGTGTTCGCAGCTCGTTCTTACCCTGTGCCACAGCCGGCACGAAGCCAGCAGCACTCCGGTACTTCGTGTCTGCGTGGAGAGCTGAGCCTGGAAACCCTTCTGGCTCGTAGGGCAGAGCATTTCCCCAGCCGGGCCGGCCCCGGCGGGCTCAGGTGCCGCGACTGCCCAGGCTGAGCGAGGCAGAGGAGGCGGCAGCGAGGAGGAAGCGCTGGAGGACGCTTTGCAAAGCAACCCCGGCGCGACCGCAGCTGGCACTGCTTGCGATTAACCCCGCTCCTCCCGCAGCCTCTACCTCACCCTTGGATCCTCCCGGAGCCCGCAAGGGAACGTGAGCTGCGCCTTGAAAACCACTGCTGCGGCGCAAGCACAATGACGGGGGGGCCGTGACAACGTGCAGCTGTAAATCTGGGTTAAATAACACATTATTCCGGATTAATGGCTGCTCGCTGCTCCTGGTGTACAGCGGCAAATGGGACCCATTCAGAGCAGACGTATATTTGTATAAATTAGCCCGCTAAAGCAAAATCCAAATGTAAGTGAAACCAACAGCAAGGCCTTGGGCTTTAAAAGGACGTGAAACAGAAAGAGTGTATACACATTAACTTTCTTGTGAGAAGGTGTATTTTCTTAAGCACAAACAAGCTCAGAGATTTCTGACCAACCAATGCTAGAAATCAAGATTAACATTTTTTCTTTTTCTAAGTTTGCTGCTTTGTGCAGTATTTTCCAAACTAATTGCCACAGTCCTTCCCCCTGACTTATTTTCCCCTGGGTAAAATAGAGCATAGCCCTTAGAGATATGAGCTCCTGAAATGGTAATAACAATGCATGCAACCATTACTGTGTAGGTTTCCTGATTCCTTTTGTAACTTTTTTGTTATACAACACAAAACACAATAAAAAGGTTACCATCCCTCTGCCATCAAAATTAGAAATGAAAATTGAAAATGACACTGAAGTATTTCACAATATTTCACAGAAAATGCAGCTTTCCAGCTGAGGGTGGAAAATAACAACATTGAGTGATAATTACAGTATAAATAAATCATCAGATAATTAACATATCTTGGCTGGGAGATGAGTTGAAATGTATTCCGTCATGTCTGGCAAGGTCAGGAGCATATCAACCTACTGAAAACTAACCCATTTTTAAAAAGTTCTCTCCACTGAAAAATGCTCATGTAGGATTCACTGAATCCTAACCATCTACCAGGGAATTTCTGAAGACTTCTGCCACATCTGCTGCCCAAGTGGAATCAAATCTGGTTTTACCTCATTCAATACATGCACATATTTGGAAAAGCAAATCTTGGCAAGTGAGAAAATACTAAGATGCATTCCACTGTTTCATGTTAAAGAGACAGTATGAAATCAAATTAAGCCTTTTTTGGGGGGAAAAGTATATTGGAAGAGAAATTAAGCCCAAAGCTAAAGAAATATTCTCAGGGAATTAAATATAAAAGCATTCCTTTCTTTGGAATATGCTTTTTTACTCTTGTCAGAATGTTCTGTATTTGGCATACCACAAAGCTCCAGCTTTCATGAAGACTTTCAGGCAGGCAATGTTTGCTGAAAGATCTGTGTGGAACCCTGGAAAGAACCCTGTGTGGATTGGGATTCCTTTCCATTTCAACAAAAGAAAATATAATATTTTTTCTATTGTTGTGCGATCTAACTCATTACTGTTGAAAAAGCTGAAAGTTGTACCAGTGTCTACTCTGAGGTCCAGCTGGATTTAGAGCTGACTGCACAGAGTCTTGGGAAGCTGCTACTTTTTGTCTAGCAAAGAATGTGTCAGTAACCTCATAGCACAGGATAAGGGAGCAAACTTGGCTGACAGAATGGAATGGCTGGAAGAGGCCAGCCTGAGCTGATGCTCCCCAAAAGACATAAGCAGCTTTTCCAAGAATAGGTGAGAAAGGAAGTGTACAACTGTCCCAAATTATTTTATGCCACCCAGGAACTGACTAATGAGAAGGCCAAGATGTCTCATTCATACAGATGCTTATCCAAAGGAATCATCTGCAATGCAGATAGACAAGAGGGACCCAAAACTGTGTAAAGAGTTACTCCTGAGTCATAGACAAGAGCAGGTCCTGAGAAACTGGGAAATTCAGTGGGTTTGGTGGCTTTTGTACTGATACCCTCAGTACTGATGACCTTTATAAGCCACTGTGTGGGTATAATAATTGAATATGACAGTAAATGGTTACTCCATCTTTGTTGCCAACACTCTTTGCTCCTCAGAAGGAAAGATTAATCTGTGAGCTGCTAGGCAAAGAACCTCAGCTAGAGCCAGTTCATCCTAGTGAATACCAGCTGGTTTTTGCTCTGCTGCAAAACTACTCTTGGAGAGCAAAGAAAGGAAATTATTCTTCAATTTTCAGCAATGGAAAAGAGGATGCATCAACTGTTGGTGAAATAGGTGGAAAAACCAAATGCAAGAGTGGCTTTCAGAAAGCTTCATCTGTACCATGGTCTAGATGTGCACTAGTAGTGTCATTCATATCTAACCACCATACATTACAATGCACAGGAAAGGTTGATTTCCACATAGTTTTGTTTCCTACAATGGAGAGGGTTTTTTGTCATGGATGGGAGGAATGGGACCTAATATCTATTCTAATATCACTGCAACTGGAGTGGCTGCCACAGAGTTGACTGCCATACATTAGCCTAGTTTACAAAAATATCAGACTGGAATTACAAAGTCAAAAGATCACCCAGGATATTATTCCTTAGCCACAAAAATAGTTAGATGTTTGAAAGCATTCATCACTTTATCACTACTTTGCAACATTCCAATGTGTTTTATATTTTTTCTTACTGTTATTAAATATGCCACTAACATTTCTTATGATTAGAAAAGAATATATTAAGAAAAACACATTCTGAAATACTTTCTAAATGTTTCTACAACTTCTATAGTTTGTATGTGCTACCTACTACTACCCACCATTCATTTATTTCCATTTATTCTTCCTGTGATGCTATTTGTTACCTATCAACCCTCCAAAACCAAATCCCAGATTTGCTTCACCATTATTCAATTGCTACTAAGAGACTTTATGACATTTCATGTTGTAAGATGCTGTTATAACTTAGTTAAACTTTTACAAGTTCAGCTGAATTTTCCACGCCTGGTATTTGTTCCAGGCTGCTGTTATTCATGTTTTTAAATTTCAAGAGTCATGGTTCAATTGTTTCTAAGAAGAAAATTAGGGGAAAATAAGTTTTGCCCACATATGAAAAAATTAAGCCATTTCTTGTACGCAATTTGTTTAATACTTTAAAGAATGTATATAAAATTTGGCAGGGGAAGGGGCACTCCTGCCAGGAGTCCTTTTTGCTGTCTTTGGGAAAGATTTTTTAAAGAAATGCATTTCACACATCCTTAGTAAAGCCCTTGATTTTCTAGTATCTGTGGTCTCTGGATGCTCTTGCCCCACAAAGCACGGTCCGTGTCCCTAGCTGGGAGGAGCTACTGGGGTCAGGACTGCAATGATGGCTCAAAATTACTCTAGACTATGTACAGGAGCTTAAAGCCAGGAGCCTCTTTCTCTCTCTGTGAATAACATGACTGGCACTAACCAACATCATGGAAGAGGAAACCCACTGAAGCAAATTCAGTAGTGGTATGTGCTGGACAGTATAAATATAAAGGACTAGTTGAAGGTAATGAATCTAATGACAGACTGAAAACAGTGCTGGGTGCCTGTGAGAGACTGGATGAATGAAGAGACAAGTGGCTGAAGGAAGAGTCAGTGGGATCAGACAAGAAACAAAAGGGTTGCCAAATTCAAGGGTTTTTTCCTTGGTTTTATTGTTAAAACTGAAAAATGTTATGTCTAGAAACTGATTTCTGATTTTTATATTACTCCAGTGAACAATATTGCTGATTTCAGTGGAGAAGTATACTGGCATTTTTTGGCATCAGTATGAAGAGCGGAATTGGATCCTCCAGTTGCACTGGAAAACTTTCTGCTTTTCAAATGCACCAGTAAGTGTTATGGCTTTCCATGTGGCTGTCACAAATGTGTTCAGCCCTGGAACATATCAAGTTGTTCTACAAACCTACAACAGTTCTCAAATGTCACCTGCAGCAAACTAGGATTCTTTTAGCAAGAACAGTCAGGCAGGGCAGAAATGCATGACTCTTCTAAAGCTTTAAATCATGTTCTTCCAAGTGAATAATGACATCTTTGGTTTGCTGCATTTTTCTTTATATTGAAGATGTCTTGATAGCAGGTGAAGAAAAGAAACAAACCAGTTGCTTATCGGACAGGTTAAGCTATACACAAATGTTTGAATTAGAAATGTCATGAAAACAGCCTCTTAGAAGCTTTGTTTCAGTATGAATATTGTCTACTTGTTGAGTGTTCACATTTGGAGCTACATGAATAGAGTATGTACACCTAAGTGAAACAAAACCCCCTGCCACACCTGGCTGTACTCTCCAGAGTGGATATAAAGCATTAGAGGTGGCACAAAGCTCACTCTGGGATAGAGCAGGAGGTGAGAGGCCTCCAAGTCCTGCCTCACAAACACCCCACATTCTGCTCTCTAACTGTGGCTGGCTATCAAGTAGGTCTTCCCCAAAGCTGGGAGCTGAGCACATAATTCAGCTCAGAAAGGCTGCATCAGTCAGGTTTCTGTCAACACTGCCTTCCTCATTTGACAACTCATAGGGGAAAACCTTATGACTTCCCACAAAAGGGAGACCAATGGCCTGGATATTGCATCTATTTTTAAAGAAAGAGATTATAAAAAGAAAAAAAAAACAGCCTCTGAACAAAACCTTATTAAGACACATACAATAAAATTTCCAAACACATGCTGGGCCAACTTCTGATCTCAGATGAACTGAAAAACTCTGTTAAAACAGAGTGAGCTGAAAGAGAGAGAGGAAGAGAACAGATGGGAGAAGCAGATGAAATAAGGAACGAACGTAGACAGAATGATTAAATTATTTTAGAATGGACAGAACCATTTATCCATAACTGCCTGCAATGAAACACACGTATTTTTCCATGTATACAATGTTTTGAGTTGGTACAGAGGCATTATGTGATTCTGAATGGAAGGGCAAGAGGGAATGAGACTTTTTCTGGCCCTTGTTCAGAAAAGGGTGTGTTTTGTCTTCTGTGGGACTTAAGAACACGTTGTACCCTTTTTCTGAACTGCAGTTTCTATGAGGAGATTCATGCTATGAAAATGTTATGTTTCTAGCTATCAGAAGTCTCTAGATCTTAGTGGCAATACTTTGCACTTACAACCCAATGATATTTTGAAACTTACTCTGAGTTTAAACTGCTGATTTATCTCATATCAAAACAAAGATTTGTTTCTTTTTTCAGTTTTATGCTGTGAAAACTCACTTTAGTGCATTTAAACTAGGAAAAAAATGGCACAGAATGTACATATAACTTTTGATGAAAGAAAATATGTAGAAACAACACTTTTAAGACACCAGTACTAAGCACTAAAATGTGAGGGGAATATCAGAATCAACTGCTGCTTGATCACCATGAATATGGCTTTCCTGCATGCAGACATTCTACAGCAACCTTTAATCATATGTCATCTATTACATTTTCCACACAGAAAGTCTATCTACTTCCAATGGACACAAAAGATGGTTCAAACTTTATACAAAATATGGAATTTCTGTCTTCATCATGTGATGTGCAGCTGCCTCCGTCCCAGAACCTCTCCATTTCTCGGAGTAAATGACATTGGTCTCTCAGCCAAGGACCACAAGGCCTGCTTAAAGCATTATACACAGGCTAGGTATTGCTTAATATAAAGGTAGATGACAAACAGAAAACAATCAGACAGGCTTTGCAGAGAACCCATGAATGACTGACACAAGCAGCTAAAGCTGGTGTAGGAAAATACAGAATTTTAGCCATATTCCAGAATTTGTGTGGAACAGCACCACACCACATGTTATACCTGTAACCCCCTTGCTTAGCTGATATAAATCTATTAAGATGTCACTACCATGCTATCTGACAGCTGTCACATGAATAATGCTGGCTCTATTAAATAAACTCTGGGAAAAAGAGGGCCTATGCAAATGACAGGAGCTGCCTGAAATCCCCCTCAGCAAACCTGAATTTCAAGAGTGATTCCATCATAGCTGGCCTTTATAGTATCAGCTATGAGCAGGTGTGGCTTTTGTGATCAATGGATTTTAACACACCTTCTTCATAGCAGCACTAGGAACAGTGGTTCTGGTGGTGTTAGCTAGAATTTTAACATAGTGTAAGTATGTATTCTCATATTCAGAAGTTGTTCATTCTTGAGTTCTTGCAGAAGTGACAACTGAAGTGACAATTAAACTGTGAGACAAAAACTCTTTTGTGGAGGGTTTTCAGAAACCACAATTGAGAACTGCTGTGCTTGAAAGAAATGAGAAGAAAATAACTGCCATGGGAGACTTCTTTCTTTCAGAATTGTTTCAAGTAAGACATCAACTTCATATCACTTTCAGGTCTTTTAACAAGCTCTTTTACTACAGATACTTTCTTAATATGCTTAGAACAGTGATTGCCTGACTACCTTCTCTCTGCTGAGTTTTCAAGTGCCCAGTTATCAGCAAGGTAATAATCAGAAGCCATGCACTCTAAATGCACAAGAGAATGTAAAATATGGGATGTAGAGTGTTGGCATGGGGACTGTGGGATCAGGATTTTATTATTAGTTTTGGCATGCCCTTTCAGGATGACTTTGTCAAGATCTTCTCCATCTGAAAATCTTTGAAGGTCTAAGACTTACATCTCCCTGTAAAATAATCTTCCTTTTATTCCTTCTCTGACTCATGTATTTTTATTGTGGCCAGGCTGGTTTCATGGTTTTTTGGGAGATCTGTTACAAATAGGCTTCCTAAATGGACCTTTCAGCAGCATGAGTAATTAAGAAAAGTGATTTAATTTATCTCCTCTTCATGGATACTCTTCTGAAGTCCTCTTATCAGTGTAAAAGTTATAGCAGTGTCTCACACAACTATTATTATCCAGATTTGTTTTGTGAGTGTGTATGTTGGGGCTGTTGGAATACAGACTCCCAGAGTGCTCATGCTTTCTCTTTCAAGGCTAAAATAAATACATGGCCAAATACTGAGGGCTGTAGTGCAGTGTCTTATGGAGAATAGAATTCTCAGTAATTCGTAGTATCAGTTTAAAACATACAGGCAATGAGCACTGTACCAGAGAGAATAGTGTGAAGCCATTAACCTGAAATATTTATGGAGAACTTTCTGTTCAACACTGTGTCTGCACACTGATCTATCATTTGAATTGAAGGAATGAGTGGAATTATTTGCTTTGTCTGTCTCTCAAGCCTTTTTTGGCCCATTAGAAAGTTTATTTTGTAATATATTTTTGATCAATAAATGCATTAATTCCACATTTCTTTCAGTATCCATTCATGAATCTGCTTCATGCAGACAAAGGTCATATCTAGGCACCTAGAAATTAATTGCACTGATGGGAAAACACATTTACTTTATCACATTTTTATGGAAAGCTTTTTTACAAAGCTGACATTGTTAGTCAACTAAATATTGCATTTTGTCAGGAAGGCTGTTGGGAAAACTTCCAGTGCTGGTAAGAGCCATGTTTTCATGGATTAAGTAAGAAAAGACATCAAAGTTTTGGGTGGATTGTTTCATTTTTATTGCAGTTTTGGGGAATACTTAAAATCACGGAGCTAGACTTAGTGCAACGCCCAATATCCCTGGAAACCGATGATGCAGAAATGGGAGCAGTGAATGGAAGCACATCAAACTAACAGTTACAGTGTCCAGGAACTAGAGCCACTTCAGTGCTAAGCCCAGCAAGGATTAGTGATCTCTTTCCTGACTGGGAACAGCAGCCAGGAGGCCAAGATAAATGGCAGGGGCCATGAGCATGCAGTATCTTTATATCTATGCTCACTGTATCAACAGCTTCCCTAAGTGTCTGCTCAAGAGACAGATAAAGTTTATGGGGTCTTCCATAAGAGCTGGAAGACCAACTGTGGGAAATTCAAATACTGGGGAGCCTTTTTAAAAATAGGAATTTAAAGGAACATTATTTGCTAAGTCCATTCAGCGATATTATCAGGGCTCCAAGCCAGACCAGACACAGAGACCCAAAGTAACCTGGAATTGCACAAGCCTTAAATTGCTGACCAACAAGAGAAAAAGATGATCCCAGGGGGCTGGAGAGACCTAGAAAGGTTTCAGTCAGAGAAACCAGAAGAAGAAAGGTGACCAAAGAGAATTCCAGGGCCTTACCAATGGTAAACTTCTTCAGGACACCTAGGCAAATGAGGTCAAAATAATGTGATTTCATCTTCTCTGGAGAAGGGGGAAGGGGAACTTTAGGAAGTTCAACACCAAAATTCTCTGGTGAGAACTTGAAATGGACAGTTTTTATGCCTGGCATATTATGGTATATAGGGAATTGTGTTAATCATATAGTGTATCCAGGATACAATATAATGGCAGGGTATTATGCAAGTATAAATTATATATAAGACTCTCTGACATCCCCTTTATACACTGCATTTTTGCAAAAGGATTATTAAACTACAACCGATTTTCTTAAAGAGATAGAAGGATGTAAATCCTATATTAATATAATTTCATTATTTGTCACCTATTAGTCAAAATAATGTGTTTTTCCAAATATTTCCATGGCTGATACATTTTTATTATTGCATATGGATAACACCCTTTATCTTTACACAGTCATGCAAGGTGAATCTGCTGTGAAGTAAAGGTCCAACTCATTGATGCTCTCCAAAAGACAACTTGTAGTCAATATATTTGGAGGAGGTTTTTCACAGGCTTCTCACATTTTATAACTCTTTTCATTATTTTCATAGTGAGGAGAGGTGGAGGAGGGAGAGGCAATGCATTCCCTTTAGGGACATCTTTCCCCAATTGCTGCAGCATAAATACCGTGAAGATACAAACGGATAAATCAAATTTTAGAAACACTTTGCATTTATTTGTGCATTTGTGATATTTTCCTATCAATATGTGCTTCTACCAATGTTCTAATTTAACTTAAGTAACTCTTCCCCTTCCATAATGTTCTGTATGTGAAAATAATCATATTCTGCTCTCAAATTTAATCTCATGAGGCCAAACTAACACAGCTCTTATAAACTTCCATCCTAAAACATGTTCCTCACTTCCCATTTTATTTAGTGACTCCTTTACATGTCTTTCAGTGTGAATTTGTCTTTCTGGAGCTCAAATGACTTGGATATTTCACTAATGCCTTGTACAAAAGTGTACAAGGAGAACTGCTACATTGATTGGAAATGCTTATCCTAGCTCCATCCACATATCACTTACTGAATGTGACAGTGATGATGACAGTCATGTTCAGGCTGCTGTTAGGTATCTAATGCAACTTGTTCCTCTAAGTTTCTTCTATTGTCCCAGTGATGGGAGTGATGAACTGGGCCAAATTTATCCTTTCCTCTGAAAGATGTGAGATAACTGGCCAGGACTGCCCTTGGAGCCTTTCTCAAATGACCTCAGACAGGATGCTGTGAAGTGTTTCAGATTATGCCTCTGCCTTTCAGATGGTGACAACAGGTGTTAGCACTCCTGGTCACAGGATCTGTTCTCCCAGGATGTATTGGTCTGCCCTGGCCCAGTTTCTGGTAGCAGGAGAGCCACTAAGGTGGCTCCTGGGAGAAGCTGCTGGAAGCTTCCACCATGTCCAGCAGAGCCAGTGGCTGATGGCTCTGGAGATGGACACGCTGCTGGCCAGGACTGGGCCAGTGAGAGAGGTTGGTAACACCTCTGTGATGACAGATTTAAGAAGGAAATCAAAACAAAGTCAGGGGTTTTCACTTCTGGTTAGAGAGGAGGAGGAGGTGAGAATATGTGAGGGAAAAGAACATGGAGACACCAAGGTCAGTGGAGAAGGAGGGGCAGGAGGTGCTCCAGGCGCCGGAGCTGAGATTCCTCTGCAGGCCGTGGTGAGACTGTGGTGAAGCAGCTGTGCCCCTGCAGCCCCTGGGGATCCACAGGGAGTGCAGAGATCCACCCACAGCCCCTGGGGATCCACAGGGAGTGCAGAGATCCACCCACAGCCCATGAAGGAGATGCCCAGGCCGGAGCAGGTGGATGCCTGGGGAGGCTGTGATCCAGTGCAGACCCAGAGGAGAGAGAGGGCCCTGCTCCCAGGCTGGAGCAGCCTGTCCTTGGAGGATGCACCCCGTGGGAGGAGAGCCCCAGGCCCCATGCAGCAGTTTTGGGAGGGCTGTGTGCCCCTGGGGGAGCTCAGGGAGCTGCAGGTGCGGTTTGGCTGCAGCTCTGAGCGTGGCCCCACGCCGGAGAAGTTCCCACAGAAGTGTCTCCCGTGGGAGGGACCCCAGGGCCTCACAGGGGATGGACTCCTCTCCCAGGGCAGGGGAGAAAATCTCGGGGATGGACTGACCAAACCCCCCTGCCCCGTCTGCCTGTGCTGTCGGTGGGAAGGAGGGAGGGGCTGGGGGGAGAAGGTGTTTGAAGGGCTGATTTTACTTCTCATTATCCTCCTCTGGTTGTGTGAGTAATAAATTCACTTTTGCAACTGAAGTTGAGCCTGCTTTGCCCTTGAAGTGTTTCTCACCCAGTCCTTATCTCACACATGAAACATTCGTTAGGTTTTTTTTCCTTCTCCCTCCTCTGCCCAGCTGTGACAGGGGAGGGTGAGGGAGCGGCTCTTGTGGTGCCTGGTGTTTGGGCCAGAGTCAAACCATGACACAGGGGAATGGAGTCACTGTCATGAGTTTTCAGGACAGGAATTCACAGCCTGGAGAAGTTAAGCACATAGGAAAACATGTAAGAAAAAAAGTGTGGTGAGCAAGAGCTACCTAAAACAGTTGAACAGAAGTGATCAAATGAGCAGAGCAGCTACAGTCCTGCCACTTACACAGTTACATGACAACTGCAGAAATCTCATGGGTTTTGCTACAATTGGTCCCTTTTGGCAACTGACATTAGTGCAATTGCTTTCTTTAGAGAAAAAAAAAGATGGACAAGGGTGAGAAAAGTGTTTTGTTTCTTATCACAGTGCAATAAGTGGAACACAGGCTCAGAAAGGAGAAGCCTCACAAGTCCAGGGGGTTTGAGTCCACTTCTGTCCTCTCCCAAAGTAATAATCTCAGGTCCAAGGATCTAGCTGTGATGTGGAAATTATAGTGCTTAGGAAAGCCATACAAGACTGGTAAGGTCTGGAAGTTAACAAATAGAGAGGACATATTTTTTATTTCAATTCTTTTGCTTACTTGTTTTTGTCTTGATCCTGAGTATAGGCACTCAGATTCCTGCTGCGTTTCAGACTAGAGGCATCAGTTTTTTTCTAGATTTCAGTACTCAGTTCCTTACTCAGCAAAGTTTTGAAGGGATGCTCTCAATCTTCCCGAGATTGCTGGGACTGCAACTCCATTCCTAAAGATCCAAAGAAGCTGCCAGAAATGAAGAAATTGCAGGCTCTGGGGAATAGTGTGGAAACCCCAACTTATTCCACAACTCTTTAAGATCAGTCCTCTGTTTATTTTGATGCCTAAACACAGATTTAAATGTTTAACTTCAGGCTGTGCACTTGAAAGCTCTGGTTCTAAAAACCCTTTGAAATCCTCCCTTTGGTGGTTTAGGGTCACCGAATCTCATCTGGCCTTGCCATAATGTGGCCTCCTTTACAGCACACAAGCAGCACAGTGCTAGGATAGCAAATCCAGGCAATATTGGGAGTCCAGGAGGCAGCAGGAGAAGGCCAATGGTGGGGTGGAGGCAGTGATGGGGCTCACTGTCCTCCCTGGTGCCAGCACTCTGCAGGCACTCAGCCCTGGCACAGGCCTCTGGGCAGCTCCATGGCAGCAGAAACAACCCTGGAGGATGAAAGGACAATCTGCCTCTTCTGTGATTTGGGGGAGGAATAATCTGGTTTGGATTAAAACATCCCTAATACTTTTACTTATGAAACACCTTTGTAAAGGCAATGTGAGTCTCCTGAGGCTCAGCAATCCTTATTACCAGCTGCAAGCCTCCAGCTGGGCACTGTGTAATGAACCTCCATAACCATCTTGGGGTGTTTTTGGGCAGCTTGATCCTTGGGCAGCTTGATCCTTGCACCAGTCACGTGAGGAGAAGGAAGCTCAGATTGTGAGGCTGGCCAGGCAAGACCCTATACTGCCATGTAGGCACTGATTACTGTGAAAAGAGGGATATATATGTCATCCCAAAGTAGCAGGGCCAAAAATCACTCACAGTGAGCAAGAGTTGACTGGCTGGAACAGAACCAGGCCACTTGGAAGTAGATAAAGAAACTGCCCATACTTAACTTTCATTATTTGATGTTCACTCACCTTGCAGAAATTCACGATGGCAGAAAAAAGGGGAGCTGGACACAAGATATTCATCTTGCTTTTGCCCTGAACACAGAGCATGTTAGCGCTCTCCAGATCATGTTTTGGCAAGAACAGCTTTTTAGCATTTTAAAGCAATATTTTATTTTACCTCAGTGAAACTTGTTGAGCTAGCAGTCTTTATGACTGAAGCCCTTTATTGAACACAGAGCTCTTGCTGAGATGACACAGCCAGAAGTGACACTGTTCCCTCCCATTTTATACTGCACAAAATGAAGAGGCTGCTGAACAAATGATAGACTGTATCCAATTACGAATAAAAATACTGTGTTCCCACCACTAAAACTACTCCTGGAACTCCTCAGGGTTCCTTTATTTTTATGACCTGTCTGTAAGCAGTTTCTTTAACCCTCTGATGATATTTATAAACTGATATACACTACTATAAAAGATAGTCTTCTTTTAAATTCTGGATTGCCCATGGGCCTGCAGTTCCTCCCTCACTAGACATCATATTATTCTCCTTCAAAGAGAATAATATTCACTATATAAAGTTTACTATTCAGAGAATATTTGGATATCTTTGACTGGAAATCACCCATACACTCCCTATCAACTCGTGCTGGAGCTTCCTGGTGGGGTGGCTACATTACCCTGAGTGAGGATTGAGAAAAGATTTTCAGGCTTTGAGAAGAGCTGGGTTGGTGCAAGAGTTCAGGAATTTCAGATGCAGCGGGGCTATTATCACTCACCAACCCAGACAGTGTCCTCCTGACCTGATACACCTTTTGGCTCTATGTGTACTTCTTCTCGTATCACTTCCTGCAAATTGCAGCTGGTCTGCTTAGCTGAGATTTTCTCAGAAGATCCAGCTCCTGGAATTCTCAGTGGTTATAGTTACAGGGCATTTGCAGCACCCTCAAGGTCAAAACATGAGTTTGGAGAAAAAATCTCAGGCAAAGTCTGAATTAGGAACTATGAGCTTTGGGTACATCATGGAATCTTTCTAAATGGCTATCACTTCACTCCCCAGTTTGGCAAATTTGAACTTGTACCTAAAATTGTCCCCTCCTCGGACTTTGGATCTAAATATTGTGTACCTCTGGGTGATTATACCTGGAGTATTGGACCTGGCCTAGCTATAATCTTTACCAGCTTCTTGGAGTGCTTCTGGCAACATCAACTAGATGTTCATCCTCCAGAGCCAGATTACCATAGCATCGTATATCCCGTGGGATTCACTACTAAAGCCACAGCTCTCTTCCATTTTCCATATTCCCTCCACCCAGAAGATTTTCTGGAAGGAGAAGACGTAGCCCCAAGACACAGCCTCAGCTTGGAACAAGCATGAGCTGGCATGGTGGATCAGCATTTGTCTTGAATAGAATGAGGGGGGGAGTGTGTTTTTCAGGAGAATAGTAAGGAATTGTGGCCTTTTACTTGAACCAGGGTAGAACTTTTCAATATGAGGATCAGACACCTTATGGGGCATCTAGGAAAAACTACCTCTCTCTAGACAACAAAAGTTGTTTAAGCCACAGGCTACAGTTTTAGTGAACAATGAACCAGCTTGCAGCACCATTACCATTGCCAAACTCCCAAATACTTTCTTGTGTAGCAGGTCGTTCAGCTGTATTTTAATGAAGTCCTGCCTAGACTTCCTGGTCTAGTAAAATAACATTGCTTAAGCTCTCACAGCACTGGGTAGAAGGAAAAACTCCAGGCTGGACTATGTTATCATCTGTAATACTATAACACACATTTTTCTTCTCTGGCAGTTTCAACAGCATTTGAAATCTTGCTGTAAAGTCCAAGGAAATCAGAATATGAGACCTCTGTCGAGAATTTTCTTCTGAGTTACATGTTTCTCAAAAAAAACCCTACTGACTTGAAGCTCAGAGAATTGAGAAAATTGAAAATTGCACCGTGTAAAGATGCCCTTTTTTCTTTGGAGACCTGGGCAGGTTCAGGGAAATGTCAGTAACTTTGCTGAAGAAGTAGTAGCATAATTGTTGATCTGTACTTCATCAGTGTTTTCAGAACACCAATTTTCCCTGATTTAACTTCTGAACTGGAAATTAGGTAGCTTTTTTTTAAAAACAATTTTGTCTCACAAAGACCAGGCCCCATCTTCTGCGCCTTTGTTGTTATTTTGTTCCAGTGAGTTAAGTTTGGACATTGAGCAATCAAATCAATGCTCATGAGCTGTAATTTTCACTTTTCTAAGGAAGATACGCAAAATGGAAATTGGCAAACTTGTGATTCCATTTCAGGGTGTCTGGTGAAAATATTTTGGATCAGTAACATATCTGAGAGAAGACTGGAGAATTGGCGAGATATCCTGTATGCAATATGCCAAAAAAGCCAGAGCAGCATCCACTCACAATTCAGATGCTTTTTAAGGTTCAGCAACATTTAGAAGAGTATGATACTCTTTATGAAGTATGACTTATGGAACAGGGTTATATATGAAAGCTGAAATTATCCATTAATTGACAGTGTTATCCTGGGGATTTTTCCCCCTTCAACATAAACATTTGTCTTGAGCATTTTTTTAAAATTAGAGTAGACTAGAAGTTTGCCAAATATTTAGTGGTTTTGTGATGTTGTTTGGTATTCATTTCTACTACAGTTTGACAGAAAACAGTTCTAAGAGCCATTTCTTTCACCATAAGGCTGGCAATCTAGAGAGGGGTTCAGTAAACTTTAAAAAGATGTGCTACAGAAAAATGTGATTTGAGCTGCGAAAACAAATAAAAGACATTTTTGCAGAGGCTGGATTCATGTCTTGCCAATATTTATTACAGTGTTTATCATTAGGACAGTGATTTTTCAGATATTCAGTCTATTCCAAAAGACAATGCTGCCATGTTTTCAGCTTTTGGGCTTCCCGCCTTCCTGAGAGGAGACTGGAGGCTGACGAAAGCTCTCTCCTTCCCCACCCTTGTTTACATCCTCACCAGCCCATGGCACAACCCAGACAGCAGAACATCAGAGCTGCAGCTCTTTTTGGTTCTCTTCCAGACACATCAGATGCAGACCAAAGGTCAGGCCACATCTGTACTTCGAGGAGCATGGGCAAGGGGAGAGAGTGTGAAAGAGGCCTGTGCTGCATTTGCCCTGTGGTCTAGTCAGGGGTAAACATAGACAAACACAGGCTTCTCACTCCTCATTCAGGCAGTGTAGAGGTCAATCACTTCCCAGCACAGTCTCCAACCCAGAGCTTCACTGACCCATCTTCTCTTTTAAACAATAAGGTGACTTGATCCACTTTATTCTACCCCCTAACTCACTGCTTTTGCTTCCACACCTGCACACTGTAAAGCTCTGAGAAAGTTTCCTGCTGTTCTGTGATAGCTTTCTGCTACCTTTTTACTTAATTTTTTTAAGAGCCAGAAAGGTGCGTGACGACAGGCTCAGCTGGAAGGCTTTGGTGCACAATTTATGCTGCTTGAGTATAAAAGTTAAAATTGGAAGCATTGAGGATAGAACAGAATTTATTTTAAACTGTATGTGGGCTCTCAGATAAGCTATTCTGTAATCTCAGTTCAGCTTCAGGATTGCCTGCCTGGGAAATCCTGAAGACCATCTGAGGACAGCTTTCAGTAACCACATATTATGTGGAACTTTGCCAGGACAACGTGGAGAAAAGACTCCAGAGACAGTGACCTCTCAGGAAGAAGTGTCAGTCCATAGGAAGCTATACAATTCAAAGCTGTACAGTCAGCACAGTTTTGAATTCTCTGAGGACCTTGAAGAAAGGTTTCTGTTATGCTACTGCAAATCCTCTTACTGGAGACTCTTTATGAAGTGTTTTAGAGACATACAATCACAAATGAGCAAACTTGTTTCTTGCTACCTGCATTTCAAAAATCAGGTGCCAAGGTTTTCTGTACATGTGCTATAAACTCTATCATATGGAAAACAGAAGTCTTTTGTGGCAGGAATTAAGTGAGAACAGGCTATGTTTATACTTATCAAGTAGTGATGATATGTAAAAGCAGCTTTTCTATTTACAGGCTTGGCCTTTTGTTCTCACAGCCTGTTCTGAAGGAATATGAAGAGAGGCCAGACTGCAGGAAAAACAGCAACATTTCCTCCACAGTCTCTACTGTGAAGAGGCTACTGACAAAAGAATCACTACTAACTCAAGAATCACTAGTTCACTTTCAGATCTTAAACATTTATCCTTAATTACTATTTAATTGCGCATTTAGGAACATTGGAATGGCCACAGATAAGAACCCTTTCATTCACAGTCTTCAACATTAGGCATTCATGCTAGCTGACAAAAAAAGGGAAACCACCACTGACTTCTCTCCGTGCCAGACAGCTGCTTTCTCTTTCCCTCTGTGTCTGACTTCAGCTTTTGATACATCATCATTTAGTTCTGCTCTCTCCTCTCCTCTTGCCTCATTGCAAGAGCTGACATGATACATGGACTTCCACCCTGGCTTGCAAAATATAAGGGGACACTCCATCCCATCTGAACATCTGTGTCTAGTTCCTATTTTCTACTAAAGAACTACCACATCTTCTGGTTCAAACAGAATTTAAACAATATGACTTTCCACTTTTTAGGTAGTTAGGTTATGTATTTGTTTCTTGCACTAGCATAACATTATGGTCTTTATGTCCAGCTAACTCCTTACCATACTGTGGTTTCAACCCTATGTACCTGCTTTTCTGAAAATCCATTTCTGCTTTGGGATCTCAACTTTTTTCTACAGTAAAGTATAAAACTACTGGTGTATTAACTGCATTTTAGCTAGGCTACAACCAAAGGGGTTTTGGTAAACAACTAAACGTGTTTTGTCATTAGCTGACTAATTGACAGCACTCTAAATATGTTTTGTGCTGATCTATTCCAGGCTTTTAAAGGCTGGTGCACCTCTTCATACTTGGTGTATAATTCATACTTTGTGACAGATGATTCTTGAAGCCTCACATCCAAATCTAGGTTCAGAAATCCTAACACCCTCTTGAGCTTTACTTCCATCCCCAAACAAAAGAAATACTCACTGTCTGTCAGATGCCCTTATTTGAGAGAACTTGTATCAGTATTTATGTTGGTGTGATTCCACATCCTTTACTAGGAATAGGATCAGATATGCAGCAAGTTTCTCCTCTGGAGATTTCCAGTATCTGGAGCAGTGCACCATAAATACTATAAATGTCTGCAGTGATACTAATTGTGTTACATATGCAGGGTAAAAAGAGTAGAAAGGGCAAAATTCAGGCCTCCATACCCCAATCATCACCCTTCTGCTAACACAGGCTATTACATTGAAGCATGTAGGGGAAATAAAAGGAATACTTGGCACCATCATGAATACATGCTAGGCCAAGACAGTAATGTAATATGGACCAGATCAGATTATCATAAGACATATTTAATTCAGGGCTTGATGACAGGCTTATTTCTACGAGTTTTGACCAAAGGAGCAACAATATCTCATTTTGAATTCTTGAGAACTTTCAAGACTTCAGAATGCAAGGCTCTTTTATATATCTCAAGATTCCTCATTTTTTGAGACAGCATATCAGGTCTCTTACTTTACTTGGTGCTGAGTATTTTCTTTTTTTGCTGAAAATAGTGGAAATTTAGGATATTCTTCAAGTCCAAGAGGCTTTCACCACCTCTAAAGGGAAGAACCTCTGTTAACACAAACACAGCCTTAGGTTATATCTTAGAAAACACATATTCTGGGAGATATTTGATCAGAAAGCTCCTATATGCCTAAAATCAGAAGGAGATGCAACAGGATTCTTTTAATTGCCTATGAATTTCAATCTTTTATGTCCATTAAAATCTTACTCATCTCCCTAGCCTTGCCACAGAGTCTGATACAAAGCAGAGTGATTTTTTTTCTCCTCACAAACCCTATTTCAGGATTCATCCTAAAGTCATAAGTTTATCCCTCCTTCAATTCCAGAAGAGAAGAGGATCAGCACAAATTAGAACATTTTGTCTTCTGTTGAACTTGTTACAAAACCTGCCACTTCCATATTATAAATGAGGTTTAAGCGACAACCTTCTTCTGTCAATGCTCTTTAAAACATCTGCAGATGTCCTGTATTTCCCAGAAAAGACACTGAAGTTTACAAGGGAGTCCTTGTGTGTGGATGGGCAGCTGTGCCAATAAAACTCCAATCCTTTCAGTTCTGAAAATGTTTCATGTACTGCAGGAATGACTGCAGGAATGACTGCCCAAAGAGAGATGTACATTCGATTTTTCTTTCTTTCTAAGAATAGGCAAAATTTTCCCTTTACATGTACCTTCTCCCTTACATACTTTTAAGACAATTTCCTTCCCTCTTCTTGTAACATTGGTGATGTAAATCAGTTTCCTAGGCTATGTGGAGCAGAGAGGGAATAACTGTCATTGTGAATTCTTTCAACATTATCTCATGTTTTCAGAAAACCAAAATGACAAGAAACACAGTTGGACGACTTTTGACAACTGAATAATATGCTGACACAAAAAAGGGAGATATGAGTATCTTCAGTCATCATCATCATTATTAGCATTGAACAATCAGATAAATTTCAGAACCTGACTTCTCAGGGGTTTTTTTGTTTACAGCTCTAAATTACATACACACGATGAGGGGAGTGAGAACACAAGTTAGGTAGCTAATCCGAGATCCAAGAGAACCAGATTTTGGCAGCTTTTTTCTGCTCTTAATAAAATCTCACCTGTTATGTTTTGCATTTGCTATGATGAAATGAAAAAAGCTAATTGCAAGAGTTTTACTCTATAAGGAAGAGAAACATTATGCTTTTCCCAAGTTTTTCTTATAATCAACTGTTAATTACTGCCTTTAAAAATATTTTTCCATACTTCTAAGACAACATCAGGCATTAAATATGCATACTACGTGTACCTAACTGGTACAGTGCTCAAAATGGAAGGAAGGAAGGTGCGGAAGGAAGGTGCGGAAGGTGAGGAAGGTGCAGAAGGTGCAGAGGGTGCAGAAGGAAGGAAGGAAGGCACGGA
>VZRX01016527.1:0-29789 GCA_013398075.1 Notiomystis cincta
GGCCGCCGCCGCCATGGCCATGGGGCCCGGAACAGGAAAGGGCGCCCGGCAGCGCCACTTCCTGGGCGGGCGGAGGGGCCCGGTGCCGGCTGCCGACCCTCCCCAGCCCACCGCAGTCCCTGTCCTTGTGCCCCGCCCCATCCCTCATCCCAAACCCGGCGCTTCTCCTGGGCGTACGCGTCCCCTTCGAGAGGAGAAGGATTTGGGGAGAGCCTGGAGCCATACCCAGTACCTAAAGGGGCTACAGGACAGCTGGAGAGGGACTCTGAAGAACGGCGCGGAGCGATAGGATGAGGGGGAATGGCTTCAAACTGAAAAGGGGCAGGTTTAGATTAGACATGAGGAGGAAATTCTTCCTGATACTGCGGTGAGTCAGCGGCACAGGTTGCCCAGAGAAGCTGAGGCTGCCCCGTCCCTGGAAGTGTCCAAGGCCTGGCTGGCTGGGGCTCTGGGCCTGGGGGAAGTGACCCGGCCCATGGGGGAGTGTTGGAACAACAGGTCCCTTGCAGCCCCAGCCGTTCCAGGATTCCCCGTATTTTGGCCAGCTCTCTAGTACAGTTTCCCGTTCAGTGGTTCACACGTGATGCCAAACCATCCCCAGAACTCTACCTTGTTTTTACGTTTTTTCCTTTACTTTCCAGCTCCATGCAGCCCCAGGGTTTCCCCAGATGGTTGCCCATGGGAAAGAGCATCCTGCCACAACAGCTCTGTCCATTCTTTGTCTTATCTTATCTTAAGGTATTAAAGCCACTTGATCAAATCTGTCAGGCAGCCTGGGAAATGTTCTGGCTGAGGGGATGGCACATTGCTCCTCTCACCCTGTTCAGCTGTGACTCGGGGCAGTCGGTGCCTTCTCATCCCCGTGCCAGAGGCTCTGGTTCCGTCAGTGGACTGATGCTGACGGCGGTGAAATGGCACAACAAGATGGGTACAAGTGTCACACTGCTTTGGGTTTGCACGGCCAGGTTTTGGTGGGGGCTGGGGGCCTGCAGGGGTGGCTTCTGTGGGAAGCTGCCAGGAGCTTCCTGTATGTCCAGCAGAGCCAATGGCAGCCAGCTCCAGGACAGACGTGTTGCTGGCCAAGGCCAAACCCTTCAGCCACAGTGGTAACACTTCTGTGATAACATATTTAAGAAGAAAACAAAAAAGTTATTGTGCAGATGTAATTGCAGCCAGAGAAGAGTGGAGTGAGAATATGTGAGAGGAAAAGCTCTGCAGACACCAAGGTCAGTGCAGAAGGAGGGGGAGGAGGTGCTCCAGGCCCTGGAGCTGAGATTCTCTTGCAGCCCATGGTGCAGACTGTGGTGAGGCAGCTGTGCCCCTGAAGCCCATGGCGGGCATGGGGATGCAGAGATCCACCTGCAGCCCCTGGAGAGCCCATGCTGGTGGTTGAGAGGGGGCTGTGAACCCATGGGAAACCTGTGCTGGAGCAGGGTCCTGGCAGGAATCTGCAGGCCCGTGGAGAGAGGAGCCCACGCTGAAGCAGGGTTCCCTGTAGGAGCTGTGACCCTATGGAGGACCCACACTGGAACAGGCTGTGTCTGAAGGACTGCACCCCATGGAAGGGTGATCCATGCTGCAGCAGTTTGTGGAGAGCTGTTGCCCACGAGATGGACTCACCTTGGAGAAGTTCATGGAGAACCATCTCCCATGGGAGGGTCCCCACACTGGAGCAGGGGAAGGACTCCTCTCCCTGAGTAGCAGCAGGGAACGCATGTGATGAACTGACCATAACCCCCATTCCCTGCCTCCCTGCACTGCTGAGGGGGAGGTGGTAGAGCTGGGAAGAAGGGAGTGGTGGAAGGAAGGTGTTTTAAGATTTATCTTCTTTACTTCTCATTTATCCGGCTCTGATTTTGCTAGTAACAAATTCAGTTAATATCCCCAATTTGAGTCTGTTTTGCCTGTGACAGTATTTGGGGAGTGATCTCTCCTGGATCTTATCTCAACTCATGAACCTTTGTTATATGTTTTCTCTCCCCTGTCCAGTTGCAGAGGGAAGTGGTAGAGTGGCTTTGGTGAATGCTGGGCATTCAGCCAGGGTCAACTCACCACACACAGAGAAGAGTAGGTAGCAGGGTTTGCTCAGACAAAAGCTGATTTATTTGGAATGGTTGCATTTGGATAGAGGATTAGATCTTCTCAACATGACACTTTGTCATTGTCTAGTTCCAAAGGTCCTTGGATCAGCATCTCCAGCTGGAACAGGAGAGGTTCCACAAGCTTGTGCCCCCTAGTCCTGCCCAATCACATCCTGGATAAGTGGTTATTAATTACCTTAAACTACCTACACAACATCTCTGAACTATCTTAAATGTATACATTCCACTCTTGCAAAAGGTCTGTGTAGTTTGGGTGATGCTGCAGCAGGAACCAACTGGCGAGGCCATGGGATCATAGAGAATAATTTAGATTAGGAAAGACCCTTAAGGTCACCAAGTTCAATTCATCCATCATCCATTGGATGCCCAGACCCTCTCTGCAGAGTGGGGACACGTGGAAACATGTAGGTCATGGTTCTCCGTTGACTTTAGGTGCAGCAGGAACTCCTTCTATGATTTTGTGATCCTCAGGCCTGTCCTGAAGCTCCTGAATCCACCAGTCAGATGCTTCCCTGGGAATTCAGTCCATCAGTTGGTTCAGTCTCTACTGCAGGAAAGAGTTGGGGAGTTGCTGGGCCACCCTGGGGCTGGATGTCCACCTGCAGTGTGTGCCTGGGCACAGCCCTGGCTCCCAGCCACACCAAAGTCACACCCAGGGGCAAAACTGAATTTTATAGGATCCCAGAGCCGTAGTTTGGGCTGGAAGGGACATTAGAAACCATCTAGTTCCAACCTCCCTGCACAAATAGGGACACCTTATACTAGAAGAGGTTGCTCAGAAGCCTGTGCAGCCTGTCCATGAACACTTCCAGGGATTATCCTTCTATCACAAATATTATAGGTGCTGTTAGAGGAGACTCTGAGGAAAGGGATTACTCTGGTCAGCCCTGGAGGGTTTTTCCCAGTCGTCCTGGAGGGTTTATAGGTTTCTCAGCCTGTTCTTGTGGCCAAGGAACACTTGTTTGTCCTGGCTGCTCTATGCTCAAGTCCTCAAGGCACATTCACCTGTCCTGACTGCACCATCCCCAACCCTGGCTTTGGCATTGCACAAACTAAGGCCAACAAACTGCACTGTGCAGAGTCAGCGAGTCCAGCCTCGCCTGCCTGACCTTGGGCGAGGGGGGGACAGGCCTGGGATCCCAAGAGGGAGGGAGGTGGTGGGAGAGAGTGTCGCCGTGCAAGGACAGGGATAATGCTGGCCCTGAAAACCTGGGTTTGGTAGAGCAGGGAAGGTACATAAAGCAGCACTCCAGACACCTAGCCCAGGGCATTCCCTGCCTGGGCAGGACACGGCTCCCTTTGCGTCATTCCACAGCCACCGGGAAAAGTGGATCATGGGTATGGACCAGAGCCAAGAGATTGAGGTGCAGGCAGAGAATTTCTGAGAGCCAGGAGCTGATGCAAGTCCTCATGGGAACATGCGAGATAACCAAGTAGCAAAAGGCACCGGCAAAGTCCAGGCGAGAGCAGTGCAGCCACAGGGGGAGCAGCATGGCAGGGCTCCACATCCGCTCCCTTCTGGTCACTGGGGCCAACCGGGGCATCGGCCTGGGGTTCATCCAGCATTTCCTGAGGATGCCAAACCCACCCCAGTGGATCTTTGCAGGCTGTCGGGACCCCAAGGGACAGAGAGCACAGGTGAGTCTGGGCAGGGGGAGACTGGATCAGGGATGGTGTTTGCAAGGGGCTGGAGCAGCTGCAGTCGGGCACCTGCAGCACAGGTCAGCAGGCTTGGGACACCACAGGACCAGTTGTGCATGGGATGTGTGGAGGAGAGAATGGTGCATGGCATGTATAGAAGGCACAGAACCCCATGTGATGTGGCAGCTGGAGCAGGGTGTTGGGCACATAGTGGAGCAGGGATGGAGTGGCATGGGCTTTACCTGGGAAAGGCTGAGCCTCTGCACAGCCCCTCCAGCCTCTCCATGCCTACACAGTGCCCTCTCTTTCAGGAGTTACAGAATTTGGCATCCAAGCACCCCAACATCACGATCATCCCGCTCGGTAGGTGCCCCGAGGTGGGGATCCTTTGCCCCAGTTCCTCTGGCGAGTGCCCAGGCTGGGCACACCCTGGGAGTCCCATGCTAGGAGGGAGCTGTGCCAGTGGGCTGGTGACTGCAGGGCCATGGGGCAGTGCCACCTCTGGGGGAACAGAGGGGACTCCACCACGGGGACACGGGCTCTGACCTCCCCTGTGTCGGCTCTGCAGAAGTCGCCAACCCCACCAGCATCAAGGCGGCTGCAGCCAAAGTTGGGGAGCGCCTGGGGGGCTCTGGGCTGAACCTCCTCATCAACAATGCTGGAATTGTGAAGTTGAACTCACTTGATACTGAGACACGGGAGGACATGACCGAGACCTACGCCACCAACACACTTGGGCCCCTGCTGATGGGCCAGGTGAGGCCTCACCCAAGCTGGGCTGTCCTGGGGGAGCATGAAGGGCCGGTGGGAGGGGTCCTGCCTCCCAGTCTGGTTACCAGTTGGCTCTCAGTTGATGAGAAGCTCATGGAGGCATGGGCTGGAGCTCAGGAACTGGAGCCTGGCAGGGAAGAGGAGGGAGGATGCCCCAGTGGTGGTGTCAATGCTGCCCACTGTGGCAGGAGCTGGTCCCCTGCCCTGTGCCATGTCCGTGTGTANTCTGCGTGTCCCCATCCCCTCAGTTCCCTGCTTGGGCCCTCTGTCCTGGGTGTTGAGGGTTTTCAGCTTTCCCCTTTGCCCTGGAGTGCCTCGTTGCTCCAGCCTTGTCTGGACCAGGGCCTCAGGCAGGGGTTGCCTCTCATCTTCTGCCCCACAGCCCCCTACGACAGTGGATGACAGCGTGCAAGGGATGCTGAAGGTGCTCTCCTCCCTCTCTGAGAAGGAGACTGGCACCTTCCTGGACTGGGAAGGGAAGGTCATACCCTGGTGAGGCACCAGTTCAGGATCCTGGCAGCCAGAAGAGACCCTGTGCCACTGCTCCCACCTGTCCCACATCCTCAATAAACTCCTGCCAAGTGTCCCCAGCTCTGTTGTGCATTGCCACCTCATGGGGTGGCCCCTTCCCAGATATCCCACTCCTCATCCCGGGGTGCCCTGGTGCCCACAGCTGCCCTCGACCCACGGCTGTCACTGGCATCCCCACAAGTTACAACCAGCAGGTTCCATGGCTCTGTGACTGCCCTCTGGAGACCTCCCCTCCAGGAGGCACTGGAGAAGCTGGAGCAGAGGGCTCCTCTCCTGAGAGGAGAGAGATCTTCCAAGGCCCTGCAGGACTGGCTTTCCCCTGCCCAGGCTGGGCTGCCTGAGGGGCCGGGGCTCACAGGGACCAGCTGCCCCCTGCCCTCAGGTCACAGGTGGGACAGAGGGACACAGCGCTCAGGCAGAGCACAGGGATCCTGCACCAGGCTCAGACGGGGGATTTGAGGCTGGCTTTGGATACAGAGCAGAGAGGCATCAGCTGCCAGAGTTTACAGAGATGGGGGAGTACAGGGAGACCACAGGGGCACATGGTGTGGGAAAGGGGAGAGAGGCTGTCTCCCAAACAGATTCATTCTCCCCGGCAGTGCGGGGAGGGCTGAGGGCGAGCAGGGTGACCATGCAGAGTGGTGAGCCAGCGAGCAGAGGCTGCAGCATGGGCAAGAGATGCCGTCCATTTGTCCATCACCAAGGCAGACTGTTCCCTTCCCAGTCGAGGAAGGCTCCAGAGGTGTCCTGTGAGAGGCTGGCCAGCACAGCCAGGATGCCCCCCACGCTGTGCTCCACTGTCAGCGGTGCCTGCAGAAAAGGACAATGGGCTGTAACAGAGAACAGCTCTTGGGGAAGGTGCATGCCTGGGAGTAGCATCCGTGGTGCTCATGGGGATATTTTTCCTTACTGCCACACCTCTGTTCTCCAGGCTGGGTTGGGGAGATAGGGCTGGCTATCCCATGTACTCAGCATGTGGCAGCTTCCTGTCTGCTCTCTGCCTGCTCTGCTCCAGGAGGTGATCCAGGCAGCCCACAGCATCACACAAACTCCCCCAAGTGCCCCAGCCCTCCCCAAGACATGGGGATTCAGTGCTGACCCTCCTCTGCACAGCCCAGTACCTCCTCTGTGCCCATGTCAGTCTTCACCCAGCCAGGATGGATGGCCATGCACAAGATCCCCTTGTCCTGGAGCTCCGCAGCCAAGCACCTCGTCACCATGTTCTGGGCAGCCTGGAAGAGGCACAGCCCTGCCAGCACAACCCAGGGAGTGGGTAGGCAGGAGAGGAGACATTTCCCAGCCACAAAATGGCTGTGGAGGTGGGAAATGGGACTTGGTCCTGGGACAAAGCATCAGCATGACCTGCGGAAAAGGCTCAGTCCTGGCTGCTGCTGTCCTGGTCTCTGTGCTTCTGCCTGGGAGAACCAGGGAGCAGGGGGTGGGTGGCCGGGACAGGGGGTGACCCATGGGCTCCCTCCCCTTCACAGGCACCGTGCCTGGGACAGCATCTCCAGCAGCTCCCCTGGCACCTCACCTTGCTGGCCCGGTACGGGTACATGGGGGCCTCTGTCACGCCGAGGCACAGCCCGACGGAGCCAAGTTTGGTGGAGATGTTGATGACAGCGGCCCTGCTGCAGCTCAGACCCTCCTTCCCCACGCCCTTCGCTGCCTGCTCCAGAAGTGGCAGAAATTCCTGATGCAAAGACACCAACATTCCATTAATGTGCCACAGACCCCCAACTTGAGGACCATCCTGGAGGGCTCTGTCACAGACTGTGGACAAGCAGCTGGACAGACACTCCTGGCAGAAGCACAGGTGATGAGGAAGATGCCCCACAGAAGCTCCAGCCCTTCCTCTTGCCAGGGAAGGATTAAGCCAGCACAGTGAGCCTGGTGCAGGCAGGTGCTCCAGGTGGGGAGGAAAAAAGTATGGGGGATGCTGGGCTGGACTAAGCTACTGAACTCCTCTGAGTGAGCAGGGGGGATCCATGGAGGTGACCTTATTCCCAACAGGGAACATCTTCCCAAGCAGGAGAAACCAGAAAGGTCCAGACATACCTTGACAACCTGGAGTGGCCCAACCACATTGGTAGCAAACACATCGAGCATCTCCTGCGAGTCCAGGGAGCACAGTGTGGCATGGGAGCTGATGCCTGCGTTGTTGATGAGCAGGTTCAAGCCCTGGTCCTTCAGATGAGACCCCACAGCCAGCACGGCCCTGCGGATGCTGGGCAAATTCGCTGTGTCTGCCAGGGAAAAAGCAAAATGAAGGATAGCTCTGATGGGTCACACAGCACCCACTGGAAATTGTGCTGTGGCTGGAACCAGCACTTTTTATCCAGAAAGGATGCAGCAGCTTTAGCAGATTAAGCACATTGGAATGAGCAGCAGTTTGTCCTCACCTCTTGGTTTTGCAGCCTCAATTGAACTAAACCTTAATTCAACTCATTTTGGGTCATGTGGGGGCTGCTGGTAGGAAAAGCTTGTCTGTATTTGCTTTCTGTATTCAAGGAATTTATGATCGTACAAGGGATGCTTGGTCCTTGTACTCTGAGACTCCCAGGTTTATTTCCACAGGGAGCCATTTTTTGCTTCATGCTGTTACCCACAAGGTTTTGGAGCTGACAGATGAGCTGAGGTGAGTACAAGTAATAAAAGATTTGGGATGTAACCTGCAGTATTTGGTTGTAGGATCTGAGTCTGGACTTCCCTATCCCTCCTGACCAAGTTGTGGGGACAATCCCTCTCAAGCAACAAGGCATAACTGAAATTGAGCTAAGAGGGATAAGCATCCCCAGTGCCTTCCTCTCTGCTTAAATATTGGTATAGCTTTTGAAATTCTGCCATGCTTTAATTGCAGAATTTTTCTGACTTAGGCAATAAAAGTGGTGTTTTTTGTGTCCAGCTGTCAGGGTTGCTTGTTAGGATTTGCATCCTCTCCTGGATGCTCACCAACTGAAGTGGCCACAGTTTGTTTATTTAAAAGGGTCATCTGAATACCTTCGGGATGTGAGATGATCTGGTTTGGCCAACATTAAACTTTATATATTGCCTTTTAATGCCTCAACAACAGAGCCCTTAAACCCATGAATATTCATGTGTATAGGCAGGTTGGTATGTGCCCTTGTTCCCATGCCTGGTTTTTGTAGATGCCAATGTGATGAGCCTGCTGGGAGTGGGGGACTGCAGAGTTAGATTCCTTTTTTGCAAGACTTTGGCCCCTGAGCTGTGTTTCTGTTCTCCTGCTTAGAAAAGAATGACTAAGCAAAGGTTTCCAAGGCTGAAGAGTTGGAATATTTCGTACACTGATGAGCAGCAGAAAAATCAATTTTCCTGGCATTTTTAACTAGCCTGATGTCTTTATGGTGGTAAGCAACTATGTGAGTGGCATGGGACTTGTCACTACCTTGCGTTGTGCAGTGCAGACCTTTGTAGAGGTGTCCTGAAAACATTTGAGGGGAATACCATGGGATAACCTGCTATGGGGCTGCTGTGAGGGGAAGAAGCCTTGGGATTCCAGAGGACCTCACATGTCCAAGCTGCAGGACAAATCACAGAATGCTTTGGAGTTACTTCTCTTTGGAAAAGATGGGGTGAAGTTCAAGGTTCTGTCACTCCATCACATGTGATCTTTTCTTTTGTGATCTGGTGAATGATTAGCTGCTCTGTTTAGATTAGCTGAGTCATTGCTCCAAGGCATGTGGGACCAACAGATTTTTAGTCCTTAGCCCCCAAATTTACTGAAACAACAAACTCTTGTCTCCCTGGAAGAAATAAGGGTGAGAAAGAAAGAGAGAGAATGAAAAGAAGTGACAGATCTTACACATTTTTGAGTTATTTTTTTAACTTTCCTTTCTGAAAAGCCCATGCCTGTTACTGGTTTGAAGACAACCCTTCCTTAGTATGAAGCAAGAGAGCTTGAAGCAGCTTCTCTTTTTAAAAAATGTCCTGTTGCTGTTGATATTTCAGAGCTTTTGAGCTTATTTTGGGACTTTATTGATAGTCTGGGGCTTGGAGTGTATGTTTTTAGTAAAGATTGTTCATGAAGTGGCCAGTCCCTTGAGATGTCCCTTTCATGTTGACTGCTCTTCCCATCAGGTACTACCAGTTGAGGCTCACAGCTCATTTATTTTTTATTACAGAGAGGATGTTTTACTTTAATAATCTACTTAATAGCAAAAGAGAGATTTGCTGCCTCTTTGTAGTAAAGCCTGAATTCAAGATGTCTAATTTTATAAGAAATATTAAAAAAAAATGAACTTGAACTGAAGTTACTTGAACTCTTCAGGTACTTTTAAACAACTAAATAGGTAGGTAGGTAGGTACTGATATGGCATAGCCTTGGTTCAGTTTTTTTCATTATTGGCTCCAATTAAATACAAGTATTTAGAAGCTCTGGCTGCTTCCCACATCACTTATTACAGCAATGGCAATTCTGGTGCAGGCACTTTCCCAAAACATTTCTTTTGGATTTGGATGTCCTTTTAACTCTTCATTAATAAAAGCAGCTGTGAGCAGCCTCCACTCTCTCAGACACAGGGGAACACAGGAAATCTCTGCTCCACAAGACATATCCTCAGCCTGGTGCTCCTTATCTCCCCACTCTCCACCCCAACACTCTCCTCCCCAGTAAGATCCTGTCCCTGTCCAGCACCCTGGAAGCTTCTTTCCTGTGAATACCCCAACTTTGCCAACTCCAAATGCCAGCCTGGCTGTTCTCCCTATGTTATCTAGGTCCATTTGCTGCCTTGTGCTTCTCCCAAATGCTGCTGCAAAAGGTCACTTACTTTGGCTGGCATCCATGGAAGCAGGGAATGGACAAGAGGACATTTCCCCAGTCCAGGCTGTGGACATTCCATGCCTCTGGTTCAGAGCATCAACCTGGGATACCAGGCTGGAGTGGCCATTTTCAGCTATTTTTTTTTCTCCCTTTTTTACTGAAAGAAATGCCAACCATGCAGATCCCAAACCAACCCTCCTACTTAGGAACCATCCAGGAGGTTACTGTGTCCTGCCCTGCTTCACTTTGTGAACCCATGTGTCTCAGCCCAAAACCTGGGCACTGTATTTAGCATCTGTGGGAAGAGACATCATGCCTTTCCCATGAAACTTGCTCAGCTGAGGTGTCCGGACCCACCTCTGCCTCCTCTGAAGCCAGTTTGACTGCTTCAGCCAGAGCACAGCTTAATTTGGGGGGAGAATCTTGGCCAGGTATGCTTGGATCCCTCCCCATGGATTCCCTCCCCACCTGGCAGGGCTAGAGCTTCCTGGAAAAGCTGCCCCTGGTCCCACCTCTGAAGTCAGCAGAGAGCTAGAAGCAATGTTGGGTGCAAGGAGGAAGGTTGCTCCATACCTAGCTGGACCAGTTTGATGCTGGAGTGCTGGGCAGCTAATTCTTGCAAGGCCTGGAAATAAAGTGATGGAGCAAGGGAAGAGGTTAGAAGCCACTGGCTGCATGGCCAGGTGTCCCACCCCTGCTCCCAGGTCACTGAGCTGGCTTTGCTTGCTTTGGGGAAAGAGCACAGGGCCATTCCCAGTGGATGGGGTAGGCAGCAGGAGAATGGTGTTGCTGGGCTTAGGAACTGCCCCCCATCCTGAGTGATCCCAGCACAGAAAAGGAGTTGGTTGGCCACTGGCACAGCAGGAGGGAGTGCTGAAGACATCTCCAGCCTTATCCCACCCAGCCACATTGGGCACTGCCTTATCCAGGGGGCTGGGGAGGTTATGAGACCCCCCCAGAGCACTCCTGCCCCCACTCCTGGGCTACCCAGCCAGGGCAGCAATCCAGCAGGGCTGCGGGGACTGCGGATCCCCACTGCCCACCTGGCTCGGCACCATCCCATTCCCCGTGCCCACACTGACCTTCCCTCTTGGGCCCTCGGGGTGGCGGCAGGTGGCAAAGATGTGCTGGGGGGGCCGGGGGCTGGCGGCGAGCTGCCGCACGAGCTCCAGGCCGATGCCCCGGCTGGACCCTGTCACCAGGACGCTCCGAGCCAGCGCAGCCATGTCCACACCTCTGCGCCGGGCGGTGACACATGGCAGGGTTGCCGCCTGCTCGGCGTGAAGAGGAGCCAGGCACAGCCCAGGGTGTGGCTCTGGGCACCCACGGGGACTGGGACAGTGCCAGCACCTGGCCCCTCGCCTGCCCCAAACAGAGCCACGGTCCCAGGAGGACCAAGTGCTCCCTGACATTTGGCACATGGGGCTGTGTGTCACCTGCATTGCCCAGATTCCCATTGCTGTGCTCCTCTAAAGCCCCAGCTCTCAGAGTCTCTGTAACAGCAGAAGGGTCCACCTCTTCCACAGGCTTGGAAGAGCACTACCAAGAAAAAGAGAACAGGTTCAAATCTGGCTTTGGCCAGCAATCTCCCAGTTTGGGGAGTGAGTTTGGGATGGCTGAATTCTGGGATACTAATCCAAACCCCAGCCTGGGAAGCACAGGGAATGCAGTTTGTATACTGCAAGTTCCACTCATGCCAACACTTCCCTTCAGAGCATCCAGAAGCCAGCAGAGAAGGACCCCCCACTCCCTGTAGCCTCGACTACACACTGCTGGGGCTTCAAACTCACATCCATCACCTTCCTCCTTGCTGGAGGACAGTGCTGGATGTTTATAAGCCCAAGAAGTACCTGTAAAAGCAAGGCTCCTGTAACCTAGGCCAGCCTAGAGGCATGGATTTTTAGGATGCAGAAGTTTTAAAAGAAGCAAAGGGCTGCCATGTAAAAAGCTTCAGCTGAAACAGAAGAATTGGGGCAACATGAGTATGAGGTGGGAGAGAAAAAAAGGGAAGGAAAGTAGTGGAGGTGAGTCCATCCCATCTGGATGTGCCCAGTGGGACATACGTGTTGCTCAGTCTGGCAGGGGGACAGAAGTATTCCTCGAGGAGCTGAGTGGTTCCACGTTAGGCAGTCACCAAACAAACACTCGAGAGATGGTGAAGGGCCGCACGTTTGGAAGATGAGCTTTCAGGTGACACAGATCATGAAGGGGAAGAAGCAGTGATGTTTCCTTCCATAGTGGTGGACAGACTGTGGCCCCCATGAGAGGCAAGCATGCTGGGCGTGGATTTGGATGGTGTTGGAGTCGAACCTGCTGTAGCAGACGTTCTTGCAGGTGTAATCACCTGCACAAAGAATTGCACTGCACAGACTTGTCTGCTCTGCCAGCAGCATCCAGAGCAGAGCTCCTATTAGGAACCAATAAGACTGGAGTTTCCGCTTTTCCTTCCAGGCTCCTTGGGAAGGAAACAACAGAAACAAGCAAAGAGGGCTGCAGGACCAGGAATGGCTGTGGGCCGGTGCCAAGCAGGGGAGTGACCTTTGGAAAGGGCTGGCCGGTGGCAGCCGAGCACAGCAGCACAGGCTCCGGAATCACAGCCCAGGGCCAGAAAGTGTGCACCAGGGAAGAGATGAGACCAGGCTACAAGATCCCAATGCTATAGAGACACCTGGGAACCATCTAGCTTAGAGAGGAACTGAGAGAACTCTACTCCAAGTCCCATCAGGAGGAGCAGGGTCAGCAGTGGCTTCGAAGCGGGTTGCCCAGGGCTTGAACCTGACCTCAAAACCCTCAAGGACCCCGCAGACTTCGCAGACCCCCTTTCAGTGTTTGACTGTCCTCAGAGTGATTTTTTTTGTCAGCATGGCACCTCCCCTGGGTACACGCTGAGCCCTTTGGCCTGGGTCCACAAGGCCTTTCCCGTGAGCTCCATGACCAGAGCCATGCAGTGACCCCTGCTGCATCTCGTAGCCCTGACCTTGACCCCGCAGAGCCCTGCAAAGACCCTGTAGCCATTGCATGCCCCGGCAGGGCTTTGTTCACCACTCCAGCAGCCCCAGCTCAGCAGCCAGCTCCTGCTCCACCACAGCCCCTTCCTGGCTGAGCCCCACAGCTCCCTGCTTCCTTCATGGGAGCAGGCAGCATCATTGTTGCAAAATGTGGAATGTGTCAGTCAGTATTATCTTAAGTCAGGCTGTTCTTTGATGTAAGATCTTTGTATACTTTCAAGCCTAATCAGCAGGAAAGGAGACCTAATCACTAGAAGAAGAGACAGCAGCCAGCATCCCTCACTCAAGGACATTCTGGAACTAACAAGATTTAGGGATTGCTGACTTGGCAAAATACTTCATGTCCATGTATCTCAGAGCTAAACTATCTTCATTGTAACACTAAAAAATCACACTTACAGATCAAATAGACCCTCCTCACATGAAGACCCTTCCCCTGAGCATGAGCAGCAGTTAGTTGGGGTTACATGGTTTGTTTGGGAAGTACTGGTCAATCCTAACAGAAGGGCTGAGCTTGGGAAGTGACTCGCCCTGAATTTCTGTGTACAACAGCATGGGAAGTCAGGTGGGGTGTGTTGGATTTGTGGAATACCACCTAGCACCCGGGCTGGCGCAGCTCTGAAACAAACAATGTGTCACTCCAGTGTGTCACTATGGGCTCGTCGCACACCAGCGAACGAACCTGATTTTTGGGGCAACATCCCCGTGCCTGCGGGCGGGCACCCCTAAAATGGCGCCGCCCCGTGAGGCCTCAGCCCGCCCGCGGCACGTGACCGCCGCGTCCCGCCATTGCATCAGCCGGGGGCGGGGCGCCGCGCGGAGGGGTGGGGCTGGCAGANGGCAGGGCGGGAGGGTGGCGGTGGCCGTGCGCTGGTCGCGCCCCATGCGGGCCCGCGGGAGGATGCCGGGCGGCCGGCGGCGCTGCCGGGCACCGCTGTGCCCTCAGCCCTCCTCGGGCACTGGAGAGCGGGTGTGTCTGGGCAGAGGCTCTGATAGGCCTTGGGGCCGCCCCTATGCCTGATTCTCCCCACCTCGGGTCCTTCCCTCCTGCAGCATCGGGGTTGGACTCGATGATCTCAGAGAACTTTTCCAGCCTAGTTGATTCTGTGCTGGGAATACTCCCAGGCCTTGCTCCTGCGGGGAGTTCCCGTCTGTGTGTGCCGCAGCAGGCTGCTGGGATCTCGCCTCCCTCCACGGATCCGCATTGCGCTCCGCTGTCAGGGGAGCCCTGTGTACCCGCAGGACACGGGCGGTGCTGCCCTGCAGGCTGTCAGCTGCCTCCGGTGTGCGTGTGGGGATGGGGATCCGCTCAAGGAAGGCTTCGAGGCATCCCTGGAGCTGGCTCTGCTTTGATCAGGGAGGGTGGACAAGGTTATATTCAGGAGTCATTTTCAAACTTGTCTGTTCTATGATTTAGTTATTGAATCACAGAATGGTTTGGATTGGAAGGGTCCTTAAAACCCACCTGTTTCTAACACCCCTGCCTTAGGCAGGGACACCTTCCACGACACAATGCTGCTCTAAGCCCCATCCAACCTGGCCTTGAACACTTCCAGGGATGAGGAAGCCACATCTTCTCTTGGCAACTGTGCCAGGTCTTCACCACCCACTCAGGGAAGATTTTCTTCCTAATATCTAACCTAAATCTCCCCTTTTCCAGTTTAGCACTGTTCTGCCTTGTCATAACATTATCTTATCATAACATGGAAAATGTTGCTGTCCATCATTTTTATAAGCCCCTTTAAATACTGGAAGGCCGTAATGATGTCTCCTCACTCTGCATTTAATCACCTTGAATACTTTGGTGACTTGGCAGTCCCTCTGTCCCCAGCAAGGCAAACACAACCTACTAAATGTAGTATCCATGTGAATTTGGTATTTTAAAACCATGTATTTTCAAAGAACAGACAACTTGAGGTGGAGCCCCAGAAATCAGGGAGGTCAGAGGAGAGGAAATTTCAGTTGGGGCAGTCTGATGGTTGAACTGAAGTGTCAGTGAGCACTTAACAATGTGGGGAGACCGTTTCAAGAGCTGGGGACAATGATCCTGATGTTGACCTTGTGCTGACAGCACATCAGACAGTTGTTTGTTGTTGTTTGTTCAGACTGCACTGAGGTTTTGCCACTTTCCTGCCGCTGGCTTTGGACAGTGGCAGCTTCCAGATGGAGACCCCGCTCACCGCCAGCCAGATCCGGCAGCGGTTCATCGACTTCTTCAAGGAGAACAAGCACACCTATGTGCACTCCTCTTCTACAATCCCCCTGGATGACCCCACACTGCTCTTTGCCAATGCTGGTATGAATCAGGTAGGATTCCCACCCTGGCACTGTGGTCCTATGAACGTATCCTGTTGAAAGCTGTCTGCAGAGCTGTTGGGAAAATTATTGTTTTCTCCACCTTCCTTCTGGTCACAGAGAGATGGTTGGTGTGTCTGCTGGAGTCCTCTGTGCTCTCACAAAATTGGCAAGAGCACTGGAAGAGGTTCCTGTGATGAGAGCTCTGCCAGTCTCACTTCCTTGACCCTTGGTACCACAGCAGCCCTGGCACAAATGACTAATGGCATTTTTGAAGAGCAGTTGAGACTGGGCTGCTGCAAGGGCTCTGCTGCAGATCAGCAGACAGATTTTATTTTTTGGCAGCTGGGAATCTGACAGCTTTCAGTCCCTTTGGAAGTGCTGGGGTTTGGTGGGCTCCAGGAACACCTGTGTGTGTGTGAGTGCTGAGTTCTAGGCAGCCTCCTCATGGACAGGAGCAGCAGGTTTGTTTCTGAAAGGTGCTTTGGGTATGTCCAGACTGGTGATATCATGACATGAATGCCACTTGCTGCCTTGCTGTTGCTTGCAACATTTGAAAACAGATTCTGGATGCTTTTCTGAGTTTCTCAGCTTTCCTAGCAGTTCACTTGCCTTTTTTTCTCTCCTCTCAGTTCAAACCCATCTTCCTCAATACCATTGACCCCTCACACCCGCTCGCTAAACTGAGCAGAGCCACCAACACTCAGAAGTGCATCCGAGCAGGGGGCAAGCACAACGACCTGGATGATGTGGGGAAAGATGTGTACCACCACACCTTCTTTGAGATGTTGGGGTCCTGGTCCTTTGGAGATTATTTCAAGGTAAAACAATCTGGGTGCAGCTCTGAATCTCTTTATTTATCCTGTCTGTAAACTCAGCAGAGCATTTGCCAAGAGGAAAGAGAATATGTTGGCACAGAAGTGCATGTGGCTCCTTTGGAATAAATGAGCTTGGAAGCTGCCCCAACCCTGCAAAATGATTCAAGACTAATCACTTAAGGTTTACAAAGCTGATTAAATTAACTCTGCTAGTGTGAAGTTTTCAGATAGCAATTTTAGTGGCTGTCCTGGAGATATGGGGACTTACATGTGCTATGCAGCTATGACTGACCTTCACACAGGAGTGATCATGCAATAATGATTTCATTTCCCAAGCTTCTTGCTAGTGTTATATTCAAAGTCAGAATTGACAGACTTTTTGGAGGCAGTGAACATGCTAGAAGTTAACCTGGCTGCATCAAGAAAGTCATATGAAATGTTTCTTGTGCCCTCTTCACTGCATGTAATGATTTGCCTCTTTCTTATGTCAAAAGTCAGAAAGTTTTTGGCTGCTGATACCTACAGTAGCCAGTGCTTTGGATGTTGAAGAGAAGCTGTCTTTTGCACTTACTTGCTGACCTCATGTTTCCTTCTGCAGGAACTTGCTTGTAAACTGGCACTGGAGCTTCTCACCAAGGAGTTTGGCATCCCTGCTGAAAGACTCTATGTCACTTACTTTGGTGGAAATGAGGCTGCAGGACTGCAACCAGACCTGGAGTGCAAGCAGATCTGGTTGGATTTGGGGTAAGGCCTTTCACTGAGGAAGGAGCATGTTTTGATGAGCAGTAGTAATTTATTTGGCTTGGATATTAGGAAAAAATTCTTCATGGAAGCAGAACAGGATAATCAAAGCAATGGTGGAGTCACCATTCCTGGTGGGATTTTAAAGCTTTGTAGCTGTGGCATGTTGGGGCTTGGTTTAGTGGTGAGTTTGGCAGTATTGGAGTAGCAGTGGGACTTGATGATCTGAAAGGTCTTTTCCAACCTAAATGTTTCTCTGACTCTATGAGGGCCTGTGTTGTGTGGCAGAACACATATAACAGGAGACTTTAACAAAATTGAAGTGTCACAAATAACATTTGCAGGGTGGTAGAGCTTCCAAACCAAAGGGAAGTACTGATGCTAGATAGAAGATACTGAGAGCTTTGGTTTCAAAATCTCTTGTGTAAGCTGAAGAGTCCTGCTAGGTCAGGTGGATGGGGTGTTCTGCCCAATGTTAGCTACTGACAGCATCTGAGAAGGTCATGGAATCATAGAACTCTGGACTGGTTTGGATTGGAAGGGGCCTTACAGCTCATCTTGTTCTAAGCCCTGTCCAGCCTGGCCTTGAATACTTCCAGGGATGGGGCAGACACAGCTTCCCTGGGCAGCCTATTCCTCTGCGTCACCACACTTACAGGGAAGAATTTATTCATAATATATAATATGCATCTGCCCTCTGTTAGTTTAAAGCCCTTTCCCTATCACTCCATGCCCTTCTAAAGAGTTTTTCTCCAGATTTCTTTTAGTCCCCTTTAGGTACTGAAAGGCCATAACAACATAGTCCCAGAGCCTTCTCTTCTCCATACTGAACAATCCAAATTCTCTCAGCCTTTTCTCATAGGAGAGGTTCTTCATCCCATCAGTGTCTTCTTGCTGATGGCTTTACTGAGGTGTTGTGTAAGTCTCTGTCTCCACCTGGGATGAGTGCCAGGTGCCAGTGTTCACTTGATCCCCTTAGCAGGGATCCTGAACTCTTGGATTGGTCTGTCTCAAGACTCTAAGAATTCATCAGGACATCTGGGGAATTAGTGAGCTGCAGTTTCTCTGGCATAGCCTTTGGGGAATTCTTTTAGTTAGTCTCTGTTGCTCAATAAATTTCTTACAGGCTGGCTGAGGGCAGGATTCTGCCAGGCAATATGAAGGATAATTTCTGGGAAATGGGAGACACCGGCCCCTGTGGCCCTTGCAGCGAGATCCACTACGACCGGATCGGGGACAGAGATGCTTCACACCTGGTCAATCAGGATGACCCCAACGTCCTGGAGATCTGGAACCTGGTGTTCATACAGTTCAATAGGTGAGCCAGACCTGCTTCCAGCTTCCAGGTGAGCCAGGTTGCTCCTGCTCAGTTTGGGAGGCTGCTTGGGCTGTGCACTCTTTTAACTGCCTGTGGCTTGCTCGCAATCCCCAGTTGTCCAGCAGCCGAGTGCTTTGTGATGCTCTGTCCCCTTACCCATTGGAACAGAAGGGGTTGGTCACACTGCCTTTGGGACAAACTGAGAGTATTTTCTCTGTTTATCTGCCAGGAGTTCAGTAGGGAATAAATTGTTGTCTGCTTTGTGTCTAAGTTGTTGTTGAGGGTCTTGTTAACTATATTTTATCATAGTTGTCCTTTGTATGGCTTGTGTATGGGCCCATGTCACGAATCTGATGGAACTAAATCTTACAGAGATTAACAGAGAAATGGGGTTTCCCCTGCAGAGCTTCCATTCATATCATCTCACCTTTCTTTGGCAGGGAAGCTGATGGGACACTGAAACCCCTTCCTAAGAAAAGTATTGATACTGGCATGGGCCTGGAGAGGCTGGTCTCTGTGCTGCAGAACAAGATGTCCAACTATGACACTGACCTTTTCCTTCCTTACTTTGAAGCCATCCAAAAGGTATGAACTGAAGCCTGACCTAGCTGCATCCATTCCCTGAATTCCTGGGGAGATGTGTTGGACAGGGTGGTCTCTGCTTTCCCAGCTGCTGTGAGTCCCACACATTTGCATTTTGCAGAGGGCAGGAACCCAGGCTGGCACAGTAATTACTGCCCTGGGACTTGTTTCCAGGGGAAAACAGGACAGTGAGTGGTGCAGCTTTCCCCATTTCTGTGAATTGTCCTGATGGACACTCCTTGGTCCTCTTCCAGTGGGAGATGCTCTGCAGTCCAGCATGGCCAAGTGCCATCTTTTTGCCGTGTGCTAGAGAGCACGTTGTACTGCTAACCCAGAATCAGTTTGTCCTTCAGTCTCTCACCTGGAACATGCTGATCTGTAGAAAATTCCCTCAGCCAGGGGGCCTTTGCCATAAACCACGACAGTCACTTGCAGAACCTGAGTGCTGGTGCTATATTGTCCTGGGTGGGAACCATGTTACCCATGTTGGGAGTTTTCTGTGTGCAGGTCCAAGCCTTTTTTTTTCCTCCATGGAGGAGGTGGAGGAGACAGAGCTCCCTGGCTGTACATCATGCTGGATAAAATGCAGGGAGAAGAGCTCAGGCTCCTGCTACCTTTAAGGAATGAGGTGCCGAGCTCCAGAGCTGGAATTTGAGAGTTGCCTTTCTTTAGTTTTAAGTCCACTGGCTAATCCCAGCCCCTGTATCCTTGTCTGCCTTCCTGCCATGTGCTGGGAGCATGGCTGGAGGGATTGTGCCTGTGGTGGGAGGTTTTTACCACATGCAGTATTTTTCTGTGGAGTATGGATAAAAATGTCCAAAAAGAGGAAAGCTGGGACCATCTCCTGTGTGATGGAATTTGAAAGGTTTCTTGGCTGGCCAGGTTGAAGTCCTTGAGCCAATGTGCAAAACAGATGATTTCCCTGTACTCTCTCCCTCTCTCTTGGGCTCTTACTGATGGAATAAATTGGATTTTCTTCCCTCTGGTCTGGAGAGCTTTTGGTCATTGAAATGTGGACCGTGGCACCATGCAGAGCCCACAGCTCAGTGCCTCCCCTGGGTTCACTGAGTCTCCTCTTTCCAAGAGGAATGTTCTCCTCTGTGGGTGTGGGTGGTGGGGTTGGTTTGGCTTCTGAGGCCCTTGCCTGTAATTCTGCCATGGTGCCACTGTCAGTAATTGTACTCTCTGCCCACTGCCTTCTCCTCTGCACAGGGCACAGGTGCCAGGCCATACCTGGGGCAGGTTGGGGCTGAGGATGCTGATGGAATAGACATGGCCTACCGTGTGCTGGCTGACCACGCACGGACCATCACGCTGGCCCTCTCGGATGGGGGTAGGCCTGACAACACTGGCAGAGGGTAAGAAGGAGCTGCTGCATTGGCACCACTCCCATTCTGTTCAGCATGGCTTCCCTCAGGGCTCTCTTTGGATTCATCATTAAAGCAGTGGGTAGCAGAGTGTTTGCTTGGAATATTTGACACTGGAATCACTGTAGTAAGTTTCACCCAAAAGGCCGTATGCACGAGTCTGAAGGTTCTTGTGAGCACCACTGGTGCTGTGCCAGTCCCTGGATAGGATCACTGTGGGCAGACAGGCACAAAGCCCTGTGTGGTGCAGTGCTGCTGTTGGAAAAGCAAGGAATTTTGGGCTGGGGGGCTGTGCTGCAGGTGCCACTGGACTCTGTAAGCACATAGTGAATGGAAGTCATGGAGCTGGGGCCTGGCACCTCACCTGTGGCTTGCTGCTGCTGTGAGCTTGAGGGGAAACATGGGGAGAAAGCCCTGTGCTCTTGGTCCTGGGAGGGGATGCTGGTAGAACCCCTGAGAACAACTCAGAAGTGTAACATTGGCATGGGGGGCTCTGCTGTTCCCTAGGTATGTGCTGAGGCGGATTCTCCGACGGGCAGTGCGCTACTCCCATGAGAAGCTCAATGCCCCCAAGGGTTTCTTTGCTACTCTGGTTGATGTGGTGGTGCAGTCACTGGTGAGTTCTCCTATTCTGCTGTATCTGCTGAAGACTTCCTCTGCTGAGCTGTGCAGATCTGCATGTTGAAGGGCTCCCCTCCTCTTGGGTCTGCAGGGAGATGCCTTTCCTGAGCTGAAGAAGGACCCAGATATGGTAAAGGACATTATCAATGAAGAGGAGGATCAGTTCCTGAAAACACTGAGCAGAGGCCGTCGCATCCTGGACAGGAAGATCCAGAGCCTTGGGGACAGTAAAATCATTCCTGGTAAGGTTGTGACTTCTGTCTGGATGCAGCAAAAGGCATTTATTATCTGGGACCACATAAGGGCTTAGGGAAATTGGGGGAAGGGAAAGGGTGGGGAAATTAGAGGTGGTGAAAGGTGTGTGGGGGGAACGAAGTTGGAGTCAGAAGACATTTCTTAGAGCTGAACCACCCTGGCCTGTGTTCACTCAGGTTTCTGAGCTGCCCAGACACAGATCTCTGTGCTGTCAGGGAGCCTTTTGGATGTTCAGGTTCTCCAGACCTGTTCACTGTCCTGCCATAGCTCAGAGCCAGTGGGGGAGCAGGGAAGGGAGCAGTGTCTCATGGAACATGAGAGGTGACTGCTTTGTCCTTTCTCTGCAGGTGACACTGCCTGGCTGCTGTATGACACCTACGGTTTCCCTGCGGATCTCACTGGGCTGATTGCAGAGGAGAAGGGCCTTGTTGTAGACATGGAGGGCTTTGAAGAAGAGAGGAAAAATGCTCAGGTGAGTAACAGCTCCAGGGGAAGCTGGTTTCATGAGTGGGCAGGGAGCATTGAGAATTCCCTTCCTTGCAGTGTGCAGTCATAAGTTGCTCCTTTCTCACTGAGTCTGCTCCCACCCCATATGCCTCATGGTTTGTCCTGTGGGAAAAACCAGGACAACTGCAGCTGCTGAGGGATATGTCTTTTCTATTCAGCTGGGGTTGGTTTTGCTCACTAGCAAAGCTTGGAACCTTGAGCTCAGCCTTCAGACTGAGATAGCAGAAGGCTGGGAGCACCTCTGCTGGCCTGTTCTGGTTGGAGAAGTTATTCTCTGTCCAAGGATCAGTATCCAGGCAGGCCTGCACTTTGGGTGCATTTCCCAGCATGTTGGCTGCAGCAGCAGGAGGTGGCACTGACCAGCTGGGTACTTGCCTTGTCCTTACTGGGTGCAAGCCCACTTGGTCTGCACACTAGAACTGCCTGCTCTGAAGCCAGAAAAATGGGCACACTCCAGCTGCTGGCCCGCAGCTTCCCAGGGCAAAGCTCTAAATCAGGGAGTGCTGAGGGATGTGAGTGAGGCTGGCATGCATTGGTGTTTCTTAAACCTTGGTATTTGACAGCTCATTTCTCAAACCTTGCTCATTGGCAGCTCAAATCTCAGGGCAAAGGTGCTGGAGGGGAGGATCTCATCATGCTGGACATCTATGCCATTGAAGAGCTAAGAGCCCAAGGGCTGGAGGTGACAGATGACTCACCAAAATACAATTACGCTTCAGATCCAAGCGGTACCTATGGTATGAAAAAACCTTCTCACAGTCATGTTCTGCTGCTAAACCTTCCCTGGCATGTACCTCTGGGCTCCCCTTTCCTGGGACATGGAGTTGGAAGTGCAAGGCTGTGCAGGTGAATAGCCTGCTTGTTACCAATTGAGCAGAGAAAGAAGACAGACTGTTCAGGGGCTACTGTACTGCTGTTGCCAATTTAAGGGAGTTGCTGTTCCTGCAGCTTTATGTCACCACGCTCCTATATTGGTGTTTCTCAGCTGCTCCTTTGCCAGTGCTGCAGGAGACTGCAGTTTCTGCTTGGCCTGTTGGAGGGTCCTTGGCTTGCTTTCTCTGGCTCTTCTTTCGTTTTTGGTTTGATGGAGATTCAGGAGGTTGCAGACTCACAGCCATGTGTGCTGCTGACATTTGCTGCATAGGTGTGGAAGGCAGTGACAGTCCCTGCCTTGGAGGGCACTAAATGAAATTTCCAACTAACTGTTGCCTTACTCCTCTCTCCTTATCCCCTGCAAATGTGTTTGTTAGCTACCATGAGCTCCTGCAATAACTGGGAGGTGTTGCTATGACATTCTGCTCCCATATGGTGTCTACAAGGTTTTCCTGTTTTACTGACGCTGCCTGTCATCCCGGTGGCAGATTTCGGGAGCCTCGTGGCCACAGTGAGAGCCATCCGCAGGGAGAAGAGGTTTGTGGAGGAGGTGTCCACTGGCCAGGAGTGTGGGATAGTGCTGGACCGCACCTGCTTCTACGCCGAGCAGGGTGGGCAGATCTATGACCAGGGCTACATGGTCAAGGATGACGACAGCAGGGAGGATGTGAGTGGGCCTGAGAGCCTTTTGCTGGAAGTCTGACTCGGGGCCTGGGCAGAGGGGGAAAAGGGGCCAAGCAAGCTCCAGCAATTTCCCATCCATGTCAGGTGTCACGCATTGCACAGGGTTCATCTCTGGGGGTGCAGCATGGCATGGATGTGCTGGCATTTTGTTCCCCTTGCTTCTTGAGGAGCTCAGTTCTGTGCTGCTATCACCAGAATGTGAGTGCCTGTGGTGGTGGTGCTGGGATTGCCAAGCCCGAACACAGTGCTCTCAAGCCATGATGGGGAGCTGAGGTGGGGAGCTCTTTCTGTGCCCCATAACTGTGCCCCACCTTCATTCACTTCTCAGCTTTGCTGTGTGCTGTGCCTGGGGATACTTTCTCCAGCACACATACCACTCTGGCTCTCAGTTGGGACCTTTCCAGTTGCAGCTCAGACCTCTGAGTGGATGATGTCTCCCCTTGGCCTCTCACTCTGCTCACATGGGGCATTTCCCTCTTTGTACAGAAAACAGAATTTACTGTGAAGAATGTGCAGGTCCGAGGAGGCTACGTGCTCCACATAGGAACTCTCTATGGGAGCTTGAAAGTAGGAGATCAGGTCCACCTGACTATTGATGAGGTGAGTTAAGACAGGGTGTAACACATGGGCTTGTCTCTTTCCTTTGGATTTTGTCTTGTTTCTTTTCATCAGTGCCACTCTGGAGGCCTGATATTTGGGTCCTGCTCTCCCTGCAGCATATGATCAAGCAGTGTCTGGCTGACTCCAAGTCTCTCCTGCTTGACACCTGGCTTTCACCTACCATGAGGCAGATAATGCCCAGCTGCCTCAGAGCCACTCTTGCTGGATTTGCTGATCACAGGCAGAAACACATTTTGGGTCATGACTTGCAGGGAGAACATGTGTTGTGCCCTACTGCCTGGGCAGAGAGTCTGGGCTGTCTGCCCCACTGCAGACATTGCTCCTGTGGGCTTAGCTTGCTGAGTGAGTCCTGGGTTGGGCACAGTAAACCGGATGCTTTTCCCTTCCCTATAGAGGCAGCACCTTTAGAGGAAGAGGGAAGGCTTCCATCTTTGAGTGCTTTTCCCTGCTGAGGAACAGAGATTGGTTACCTGTGTCCTGATCTGTCCTTGGCCTCGCTCCACACAGGCCCAACAAGGGGACTGCCAGGAAAAAGCCATGCACAGATTTGGTGGGGAACACCTGTTCCTGTAGCTGAAGCTGCAAGGCAGCAAGTGTGCTCAGTTGGTGTCCTGAGCTGGTTTAGGATTCTCTTGGAGCAGGGCATCAGCTGCTGGAGGTGATCATGTCTCCAGGGTGTGGGTCCCCATCTAACAGTGGCTTCCTCCCTCAGGCCAGGCGGAGGCCGGTCATGAGCAACCACACAGCCACCCACATCCTCAACTTCGCCCTGCGCTCGGTGCTGGGGGAGGCTGACCAGAGGGGGTCCCTGGTGGCACCGGACAGGCTGCGCTTCGACTTCACAGCCAAGGGAGCCCTGTCCACACAGGAAATCAAGAAAGTTGAAGGGATTGCCAACCAGATGATCGAGGAGTCAAAGGTGGGTACAGCTGACATGTTTTATACCTTGAGTCCAGGTTTTGGATGATCTGGGATGTTGGGAGTTTGGCATGCAGTAGGATTCTGAGCTGCTGGTGCAGTACTGTGCACAGACTGCCATCACCTCAGAGGGTTTTGAGTGGGAAAATCCCATATGGATTTTTCTGTTCCTTGGTTTCAAGCCCTCTCTAGGATTGGAGTGTTCCCATGCCTGCAGTAGTGTCACATCAGCTGCAAGAGCCAGGAATTTTGGCAGAGTAGTTTTGCAGGCCTGGCTGGATTTACAGCGTACACCCAGACAACCCAGTGATATGTCCCCAACGGCAGGAGAGTTGCTCTGTCTGGTGCCAGGTGTCAGAGCCGACCCTGGATGACCCTGAAATCTGTGTTTGGAACCATTTGCATGTGCAGTAGCACACAGGGATTCTGAGCAGGTGGTATTGGGAGTTTTGAAGATGAGACATCTGCCAATAGCTTTGTGATTTTTGCAGCTCAGCAAACCCCAGCTCAGGTGAGGCACAACACTTCACTTCTAGGATTTTTCAGAGGAAAAAATTCTCTGGGAACATGGGCCCTCTGTCACAGGTGACAGGCCTGGCTCTTACTTGCATCCCTTTGCTGTCTTCTGCAGACTGTGTATGCCAAGGACTGCCCTCTCGCAGCAGCCAAAGCTATCCAAGGACTTCGGGCAGTTTTTGACGAGACCTACCCCGATCCTGTCCGTGTGGTCTCCATTGGCATCCCTGTGGAGGAGCTGCTGGCTGACCCCTCTGGCCCTGGGGGCTCCATCACCTCTATTGAGTTCTGCGGAGGGACGTGAGTACCTGGAGAAGCTGGGAAAAGCAGCAGGGTGGCGGAAAAGGAGTTCCTGTGGAGCTTGAGCTCCTGGGAGTGCCATGAGCATGTACTGGGCAGAGCCAGGGCAGAGCTGGAGGTGGTGGTGATGATGTGTCTTTGCATTCCCAATCCTGAGTCAGTCTTTAAAATTACCTTTTGCAAGGAAGAAACTGCCTATATTGCCCCTGCCCACAGGCAGGGTCTCTGGTAGTGTTGGGAGCACAGCTCTTGCCACCCTTTCCTCACTCATTTGCTTTTAGCACAGGTTGTTTTTTCTGCCTGTCCCCACACTGCTGCACTTCCCTGGCTGGCTGGTTGGCTTTATTTCTGTGCTGTTTCTTGCTGAGATGAGAGGTGGACTTCTAACTCTCTCTTGTGGGTCTGTCTGGGTTCTTTCCAAAGGCACTTGCAGAATTCCAGCCATGCTGGCCCCTTTGTGATTGTTTCAGAAGAAGCAATTGCTAAAGGCATTCGGAGGATAGTTGCAGTCACCGGGGCTGAAGCTCGGAAGGTAAGGGTAGGCAGGAGAGATCCTCTGTGAAATTCCACCTGTTAACCCTGTGCATAAGTTCCTTTTGTTCAAATTTGTACAATATCCTCTGAGGGACACATGGAAAACAATGCTGCTGTTGGCAGAGGCTGTGCTAGACACCCTGGCTATATTACAGTCAGAGCAGGGAAGAGAGGGGGAAGTCTCAGATGAAGGTGTTGTGGCAGAGAAACCTGGGTGGGTTTGTGGGGTAGCTCCAGGGCTAGCTCAGGTTGCTTTTCAGAATGGCTGCAGATGTAGGGCTCTCAGCAGCTGGCAAGGCTGGCAGGAGAGTGGTGAAGTCTGAGAGTCCAGACCTTTGCTGCAGGAGGCAGTGACTTTGGATGTGGCCTCATACTCCCTAAAGTGGGAGAAAGGGGTTTCATGGGGGAGATGATTTCTCTTTTGGGGGCATCTTGGCAATCCTAGCAAAGTAAAGAAACCTAGGGCCCATGTGCCAGCATCACACCCTGATTCTGGTCAGGTGCTGCCTGCTTTGTCCCTGTGGCTTCCCAGGAGTTACTAAGCTCCATCCTGGGGCATTCTAGCATTCCTCACCTCTTCATGCTCTGGGGTAATCAAGAGCCCAGCCTGCTCAATTTTCCAGCTTGATTTAACTCATATTGTATTCTCCTAGGCCCTCAGGAAAGTCGACATCCTGAGGAAGCTGCTGTCAGCCCTGGAGGCCAAGGTGAAGGTCCAGACAGCTCCCAACAAGGATGTGCAGAAGGAGATCACGGATCTCGGTGAGGTGAGGATGGTGGCAGTGCTCTGCCTCCCCAGAGTGAATGGGACCTTGATTGCCAGAACTGGGTGGTATTAATGAGGCCCGAGTTCACCTTCCTGTTCCTGTCCAACAGCTCTGCATCCCATGGGTGCTGCAGCCAGCACCTGTTGCCTGGGATCACTGGCACTGGGAGAGGAGTGGAGCTTGCTGGGCTCTGCCAGTTGAGGCAGAGTTCATGAGGCGCTGCATCTCCTGCCTTGATTGCTGGCACCTTTAACCTTCTCCATCCACTCCTCTTTTGCAGACACTTGCCACTGCTGTTATTCCACAGTGGCAGAAAGATGAACTGAGAGAGGCTGTTAAAGCACTGAAGAAAGTCATGGATGACCTGGACCGAGCAAGCAAAGCTGACATCCAGAAAAGAGTGAGCCCTGGGCTGGAATAAAGGACATTTTGGGAGGGCTGTGGGGTGCTCCTCTGGGAGCTCTGTTAGTGTCCAGGATGGAAGACAATTGATGTGTAGGGATGTCCCTCACACTGTTCAGCCTTCCAGCTTCTCCTGCTGCCTCCTGAAGCAGAGTTACCTCTGTGCCTGTTCCCTGGGTTGAAGCATGGCAGCCTGTTCCTGCCCTAACAGTGCTCCTGGGTGCAGGCTTCCTCCTGGATCCCACTGGAGTTTTCTGGAGGAGGAATCATGCACAGCATGCTGTCTTGCTGCTGTCATATACCTGCCTGTCAGAATATATTCCTCCTGGCTTCACAGTGTGAGGCTGCTCCAGACTGGGCTGTGAGTGTGTTTGGGCACCTTGGGGGCCTCTGTCCCTGCTCTTGCCAGGTGGTTCTTGTGTCCATACACAGTGTGGGCGGTCTAGTGGCTGATGACTGTTTTCCTCAGGTGCTGGAGAAGACGAAGCAAGTTATTGAGAGTCACCCTAACCAGCCATGGGTCATCATGGAAATGGAAAATGGAGCCTCAGCAAAGGTATGGGAAAGTCTGATCTCTCCTCAACAACCTTCCTTCTGCCTGAGGAGCAACTGGGTGGTCTCTCATCACTTGAGGAGGCGGTTCAGTGCTACAAAGCTGTCCCTGAGAAGAGGGGAGGGACCACTGAGATATTCTCTTGTGTCCCACCTCGTGGACTAGCACATGAGTCCTGAGCACTTGCTGAGTTTCCAGACATGGTGGTAGATAGGAAGCCCAGCAGAAATCCCATTGTGTCCCAGGTAAGACTCAACCTTCAGTCACAGCACTGAAATGCACTTAAGGGACTGAGAACAGCAGCTCTGCCAAGCCATGGAAGTCATGATGCTTGTGGCCTCTGCAGATCAGCTCCAGGATGGTGTCCTGGTCTGAGTGTGTGGACAGGGCCAGGCAGAGAGCTGCCCCCAGCACTGTCTGCTCAGCTGGGGTCAAATTCTTCCGTGGACAGGGCTGAATCTGCTCCTTCCCTCCTCCACACACAAGCTTTTTTCCAAGTGATTTCTTGGAATGAATGCTCTGTTGTGTGCATTGTGTCACAGTGCTGAGCCCAGTAAGTGCCAGGCAATGGGGGCTGGTTGTGCCTGGGCTTAGACCGCTCTGGGCTTAATGCCCTGATAAAATTTCCTCTCTGGGAGTCTTGGGGCTGATCCTGCTCACTCTCTGTGGCTGCCAGCATCACCACAATGCCCATGGTTCTGCTCCCAGTGGGTGCTGTTGGAGCATTTTCCCTGGCAGAAGGGTGCATCCATGGGATGGCAGTGCTGGCAGCCCGGGGAGCTGCATGTTCCCAATCCACCCAGAGCAGCACTGCTTTGCTCACCAGAAGACCCACTGCTGGGGCTCTGTGCTGCATCATGCTGTCTGTGCAACTGAGGGATGATGGTCTCCTTGGGAATAATGGAATGTATGGCAGTCTCCCTGGTTCTTCACTGCCTGCTGTGTCTGATAACCCTTGCAGCTTCTTCATGCTGCATTTCAGTCCTCCTGACTCCCTTTGGAACAGCTGTTCCCTTCTGCTGAGAGGAGCTTTTTCCCTTCAACCAGTACACCTAGGCAGAGTTCATTTTGGGGCTCATTCTGCCAGTTCCTGTATACTTCAAGATGGGGAAATAAAAGTATCTTCTCCTTCCTACCTTGGGGTACAGAGGCAGGGTTTATGTCCCCTGCCAAGGCATCTACACTGCCAGCAACGTGAAGATGGCTCATGTTTGGGAGGGGGAGCATTGCAGAGTGCTGCTGGCTGGTTTAATGCAGTTCCTGATCCCTGAGGTCTCTGTGGCTGCTGTTGGGGCTGGAGCTGGGCTGGGTGCAAACACAGGGAGGCAGTCATGCAATGATTTTGTTCTCTCCAGGCCCTGAATGAATCTCTGAAGCTCTTCAAGACTAACTCCCCCCAGACTGCTGCTATGCTCTTTGCTGTGGATAACGAAGCTGGAAGGATCACCTGCCTGTGTCAAGTACCCCAGGTAAAGCTGAGACTGCGTGGCTGCCTCTTCCTGAGCCTTCAGGGAGGAGCTGCAGCCTCCAGACAGGAACTATCTGACATTACACAGCCAGAACTGATGGGGGTTTGGCAGGAGCCACAGCCCTTGTGCTTACTGTCAGGCTGCAAAAGTGAGGAAAGAGGGGTTGTCTTTGCAAACAGGGAAGGAGAAGAGTCAGGACTTATTAACGGGGTGGGAGGCACAGGGTGGGGAGATTGCTGTTCTTCCCTCAGTGCTGACCTCTGGGTTTCTTTTCCTGTCCAGGAGACCGCAAATAAGGGCCTAAAGGCCAGCCAGTGGGTGCAGGAAGTGTCTGGCTTGATGGACGGCAAAGGCGGTGGAAAGGACATCTCTGCACAAGCAACAGGCAAGAACGTGGGCTGCCTGCAGGAAGCCCTGAAACTGGCCACGGACTTTGCTAGGCTCCGGCTGGGGGAGCTGAAGAACTGACTGAGAGGGGAACGCCGGCCCCTTTGTCTCCCTGTGTCGCCTGCGCGTGTTTCCTGTCAATAAAGGCTCCCTGCCCCGCGCTCTGCGCTCCGGCTCTGCAGGCGGGGCGGGAGGGGAGGGGAGGGGGTGGGGTCCCCCTGCCAGTCCCAGCTTGTGCCCGCCTCCTGCCGGGGACCGCCCCTCGCCGCCCGCTCGCTGTCCCGCCGAACATGCCGCTGGATCACCGCCGCCTGCACGGCCCGGAGGACTCGCAGCCGCCGGCGCTGTGGGCAGCGACCGCGGCCGAGGATGAGGAGGACGAGGAGGGCGCGGGGGCGGCGCCGCGGGACCCCTGCGCCCTGCGGCCG
>VZRX01016527.1:29891-40447 GCA_013398075.1 Notiomystis cincta
GCAAGCCCTGCGGCTCGGCCTCGATGGCTGCCACCGGCAGTACCCGGTGCTGCGGCAGAGCCTGCTGCGGGCCGCCCAGCGCCGCGACGCCGCCGCCGCTGCCTCCGCTGCCACCGCTGCCACCGCCACCGCCACCGCCACTGCCGCCACCAATGCCTGAGTGAGTGCCCGTGAGACCCGCGACCCCCAGTCTGGCGATGGGGCATCTCCCAGAGCCCGCACAAGCTGCCTTCAGTGCTGCTGGAGACGCCTGGAGCCTGCCTGATCCACAGCTGACTCTTATTTTAATAAGTTGACTTTTAGAATATTAGAAGTTTATTAAGTTTAATCTTAAATTTAATTGTAACTGCTGGAGAACCCCCAGACCCATTCTGATCCATGCCTCATGCTGCTGGAGACTGGATGAGCCAACCTTTGCACTGCTGGAGACCCCCTCGTGCTGCCCACACAGCTGGAGGCCCAAGAACTGTGCTCAAGAGCACTGGATCTGCACCTCCCCACACTGCCCAAGCACCCCTCGTGTTGCAGGAGACTGTTCCTGACTGGCACCAAAGAGCCTTGCACGCTGCTGAAGCCTCCCAAGAACAGCCTCTGTACAGCCTCAGCAGCCAGAGCCTGCCCAAGACCTCCCTCCAAGCAATTGCTGGCACTGCAGGAGCCCACATCTCACCCCAGGGTGGTCATCCCTTGCTCCAGGCTCCCCACCATAACCATCTGTGCAGGCAGCATCTGGGCAGCACCAGGCAGGAACCACATCATGGCGTGGACTGCGACCCCTTGGACTTCCTGCCCAGGCCGTGCTTCAGGGCAGCAGAGTTGTGTTTTGTTAGTTTTTTCATAATAATAAATGGTATTTTTTCTGGTCAGGAGTCTTTTTCCTGCATGGCCCTCCTGGGGCCTCTGCCAGCCATGGACAGAGGTGGAAGGATGCACTTCCACAATTGGAGTCACCCCCTCTGCTCCCACTGTTCTTGAGGAGTTCAGGGGGAGCTGGGTGCTTCCATGGAATCTGGTTATTCCTGGAGATGGAGTGGAGCAGGTGGTCCTGTCTGCATTGTGGTGGGCTGGTAGGGAATATTCTGGGTATTTTCTACTGGGAAACAGGGCAGAGCTGCACTTGTACCTGTGGGTTGAGCTGTAGGAAAGGCAGCATCCAAGAAAGCCCTCAGAGCTGGGGGCTGCGTCTGGCAGCACATAAAATGGGGTACAAAAATTAAGTGTGCACTTCAGACAGTTAAAAACTGCATTGGGGTCCAATAACCAGAGAAAAGAAATACAAATTATTGTTCTTTCCAACACAATACACTCTTTTACCAGAGCAAATGAGAAATACAGAACAAGTTCCTACCAGTGAGAGGACGAGGGACATAGAATTGAAACGCAATGCTGGGGAGCACAGGGGGGACCAGAATTCGTTGGGTGCAGGCCAGGGGCCCTTGTAAAGCTCTTACTGGAGTCCTGCTGGCTGCAGATGCAATGCCTGGCTGAGAACAGCCTGTGGAAAACCAGTAAGGAAACCACATTTGGGAGCAGGAGCAAATGGCAGTGATTGGGTCAGCATTGCCCCACTGCTGGTTCTGCAGCTCACTTCATAGCTAGGCTTGGCCCTATCCCAAAATCCCACAAAAGCCTCCTGAAGCTGGCTTAGTGTGGTTCCCTCTTCCTGTGGTGGGATGCTGAGCAGCTCTGAAAGCCATCCTGGGCTGTACCCATGCCTGCTGCACCAATTCCCAGGGTCTGAAGGTTGGGATGCCACCTGTGCCGTAGGGGTGGGAGCCCTGGGCTGCTTTCTCTGTGCTCCACAACAACGTGTGGGTGACGTTACATTGGCAGCAAGGCAGATGGAATTTGGGATGCTACTCTGGGATACGGTCCTTTCTATTTTTTAATTGCTTCCCTCCATCCCCAGGCCACCTCTGCTTATCCATAGGTCTGAAAACAGGAGAAAAAAGAAAACAAGTGCACTGGAACACAAAAACTTCCCTTGTCAGAGCTGGCTGGCCACTGCTGCAGTGGGACGCGGGGCTGCCGGCGCCAGGGGATGGCTTTGCCAAAGGCAGGCACATCGTGTCTGGTGTGGCACTACCTGGAAGCCTCAAAAGAAATAAAGAACACAAGCTGGGAAGGGCTGGCCACATGGGAAGGCCACGGCATCCCAGTCTGGCTACTGGCTCCCCTCGGGGTCCGACATGTGGGTTTTCACCTGTGAGGAGAAACACACAGCATGGACATCCTGCAATGCACTCCAGCAGCAAGATCAGACTCAGCACCCTGCTCAGCACGGGGGTACCTGGGATCCCACACCCACCTGGGGGATGCAGGTGTGGGAGCAGCACCTTTGATTAAATGTGTTTCTGCTCCAAGGGTTTTTTTGTAGCCTTGGTGCTGGAGTGATGCACACCCACGGGGTTGCTGCAGGGTACTTGGGGATCTTCTGGTTGTGCCAAAGGTTTTAGCCCTGGCACACAGCTGGAATGGCTTGGGGAGCCCTAGTGGAGCATTTTGTCTGCTCCAGGCATCCCTCACCGTCAAGCTGGGGTAGATTTTAGGGAAACAGAGTGCCTGGCATAGGATCTGGCCCTCCTCTTACCATCTCCTCTGTGTCTGTGCTCTCCTCGGCACTGTCGATGTTGCGCAGGTCGCTGTCCCCGTCAGCCCCCATCCCCTCCTTCCCCCGGGACTCCCGTGACCCCTCTCCCACTGGGGATGGTGACTCTGTCCCCGGCTCTGCCCTCTTCCTCTCGCTCTCCTTGGACCCTGAAAAAGCAGCGACAGAAGAAATTTGAGGTACCTGTGCGAACACCAGCTCTGTCCTCGCCCACTTCCCTTGTGCCAAAAGGCCAAGCTCTTCCCTGCCAGCCCAGAGAAGGGAAAGGATGTGGGGAATCTGCCCAGCCAGCTCTGGTTGTCCTGGGCACATAGGTTCCCCTTAAACCCAGCTCGGGGCTCAGGCTCATGTGTGCCCATGAGCTGCCTGGCACAGACACACAACCAGCATTGGAGGGTCTGTGGCCAGTCCCCTCACCCGTGAGACGCTCTCTCCGCTGGTCCATGCGGTCCAGGCTCTCCAGCAGACTGTCCACCTGTGCCTTGATCTGGCTCAGCTCCCCCTTGATGGAGTGCAGCTCTTCAGCTCTCACTGCGGGAAGAGGAGCCATGAGGATCCCACCCAGAGCCAGGAAGACATGCCATCCTGGGCAGCCACCTCTGGAGCATCCCCCTCTCTGGAGCATCCCCCTTCTCCTCCACAAAACATTCTCCTCTATGAAACATCCTCCCCTCTGGGCATCCTTGGGGAACAGGAATGGATCCAGGGAACAGCCAGCACACCAGTGTAGCCCAGGCTGTGTCTGCTGGAGCTGGGGACTCACAGCAACAGGGCCAGCACCAAGTGGGACCTCAGGGCTCTGGTGCTGCTCTAATGGTCCAAGACACAAGAGCTCAGCTTTCTCTTCCTCCCAGCCCTGTTGCACTCACACTTTGTCCGTCCTGTTGTGGAGCTGGTGCTGCTCCTTGTCCCGGGCTGGGGGCTCAGGCTGCTCTTGCTTCCTGCTCCCAAGTGAGTCCGTCTGCTCTTGACTGGGATGCGGTTAATGAGCGGGGGGATCTTCTGGTACTCGTACACCCTGCAAGGGCACAAGGGCACAGTGGTGTGAGCACAGCCCCTGCCAGCCAAAAGAGCATCTCCTGGGACTCCTGTGCAGTAAAGGACCCTCAGCCTGGGCACTGCCCTGCCCACATGCTGTCCCTGCCCCATGTACCCCTCCCCAAGGCTCCCAGCTTGGGGAGGATGCAGCTGCTCCAAGTGAGGAAACTCCACGGAGCCTTTGTCAAAGGCAAGGAGACGGATGCCCAGGGACACCCGGCTTTTCCATGATCAGAGATACAGTTGCACACCAAACCCACCCATGCTCAGCTCATCTCACTCCTGGGATGCCACACTCACCTGTAGGGGAAGTCGTCCCTGTAGAGATCATAGTCCAGGTCACAGTTACTGCTGCAGGAGGGGGAGAGAGGAGAACGTGTCACCCACAGACACCATGGAGCAGTCACTGCTGGGCACAGCACCCACCCAGCCTTCATCCCTGGGGAGTGGGAGGCATCCTAGAGGATCCCACACGAGCTGCAGCATGGTCCAGGAGGTGTCCCCTGCAATGGCTGCTGATGCTGCATGGAGCCCCTGCCAAAAGGGATGGGGCTGCCACAGGCCACCCTGTGCTGTGAGAGAGCTGGTGGCACTGCAGCACAGCTGGTCTTGGGGTTTAGCACCAACTGGGGACACAGCAAGGGGTTTCCTGGCTCAGCTCTTTCCTCAGAGCATCCCCTGGGAAGAGCAAAAGCAGTGGCTGCCATGCTCCGGTGCCCAAGAGGACCGGCAGTCCCGGCCCTCCAGTGCTGCATCCCTTCAGCTCCATGGCAACCAGCAGAGCAATTAGTTCAGTCAGGGTGTTCACAAAAAAGGTGTAACAAGACAGGAGCCCAGCTCTGATCCCCTCCTCACCACACATCCACTGAGATATTGACACAGGATCATAGAATCCTGGAACAGTTTCAGTTGGAAGAGTTCTTAAAGCTCATCTCATTTCAAACCCCCTGCCATGGGCAACAACACCTTCCACTAGACCAGGTTGTTCCAAGCTCCATCCAACCTGATCTTGAACACCTCCCAGGATGGGGCATCCACAGCTTCTCTGGGCAACCTGTCCACCCTCACAGGGAAGAATTTATTCCTTATGTCCAACCTAAACTTGCCCCCTGACTGTGTGAAGCCATTAGTGGGGTGCAACATCTGTAGGAGATGTGGAGATCACAGGGAGGGCTCTGCTTGTTCTCCCACTGCCTTCAGATGGGGAAGGGGAATCCCCACACCCCATTACTGACACACACCTGGAGGAGCCTGGTGAGGACTCCAAATGGCACCTGTGCACCAGGTGATGCCCCAAGAGCCCTGTTGGGATGAGGCAGGGATGTCCCTACCACTGCCTCCCAGCTGGAATAGCCAGAGGGGAGAGTGATGGAGAGCAGGGGAGGAGGAGAAGGCAGGTGTGGGCAGTCCCCAGCCCGCAGTGCAGCCCAGCCCACACACAGGCACTCACTGGTACAGGCTGCTGCTGTGCTGCCGCTTCTGGCCCAGCCTGGCCCGGCTCGGCTTGGGCTCCCTGGCCATGTCCAGATCTGAGGGGAGAGGAGGGGAATGAGCAGGGGAAAGAAAAGAGAATGCCAATATCCTACCCCACACAGACACATCTCTGCACCAGTTTCCCAGCCACGCTCCTCTCCTGCCTGGAGATGTCCCACTGCAGAGCATCCACAGGATGAGCAGGGGCTGGCAGATCTCTCTAGATTTGAGTTTTTGGGAAGGACAGGAGCAGCCCAAGGTTGTTCCAGAAATGTAACTGGTCCAGCTGTCCCTTCCCATGGGTTCCCCATCCCAAGGACCCGAAGCTGGGCAGGCTCCAATCAGAGTGGCAGAAAGCACCCCTGATGATGAAGGTAATTAACCTGCAGAGACATTTCCCACCACTGTGGTGAATCCACCTTTGCTATGACTCCTGTGGGGTGGTTGGGCTATTTTTCAGGGATATCCAGGCCAGTGGGATGCCTGTGAGTGCAGCTGGATGCCAGGGATGGGGGAAGCCCTGTGCCCAGCTGCTTCACCCCCCCGAAGGCTGCTGAGACACGTGTGATGATTTGTGGGGTGGAGATGCCTCTGAGCACACAGCTCAGTGATGCCACATCACATCACATCACATCACATCCCTGGCAATGCTCTTCATCCCTTCTTTAGGATTGCACAGCCAACATCCATATAAAAGTCAGCTTGAATCTATTTTCTGCATATACATTTAAGAGGCACCAAAGTTGTAGTTTGTGAATATCTCTGTATATTTAATTTTGTAAATTTGGGACACTCCAAAACCTCTCTGGCCACTGGAGTGAGGAGGCAGTTGAGGGCTCCCTCTTGCACACTCACCCTTGGCCACAGTAAGTGTGACCACCTGTTCCATGGGTGACATTGTGGATGCTATTGCACCAGAGAACCCCATGCTGAAGCTTCTCAAGTCATCAGGGAACACACCAACCCATCAGACTGCTCCAGACCTCCCAGGAGCCTGGCCACTGGTCACAGGCCCCTCAAGCCCCACAGCTGTTGGAGCAAGGTCCTGCTATCCCTATGGAGAAGAGGGTTTCTGAGCAAGATCTGAGCAGAAGGAAACTGGCACTTGTTTGCTTTCCAGGCTGCCACCTTGTGTGGTGAAGTCTGTGGGCTGGCTCTGATCCCAGGGTGAGCTGGGGAAGGTGCTCGGTGTGCACCAGGAAAGGCTGGCACTCGTCTTCCATGGCTGCAGCAGCATCCCGAGGGATGGCTGCATTCACTGCTCAGGGCCAGAGCCTGCTGTTGACATCCCTCTCTCCAGCCCATCACACCAGCCCAGCAGAGACTCCTCCAGCCACACTCCTCCCCTACAGCAGGACAGGGAGCCCAGCCATGGCTGGACACCGACATCATGGACTGTCCTGCTGGGGCAGGGGACCCAGCCAACGGGGCTCCATCACCCCAGGTTGACTGGCCCTGTGTCTGGGCTCCCTCCCCAGTTACAGAAGGGTACTGGGAGAATATTCCTGTCATGGTGGAGTGAGGGTGTGGAGGAATAATGGTGGGACATCCCAGTACGTGGAGGATATTCCTGTCCTGGGGAGTATTAGCATGGGGGCATCCCTGTCCTGGTGTTAATGGCATGGGGGCATCCCAGAACTAGAAGAAATCCCTGTCCTAGGAGGGAAAGCATGGGCACGAGAGGATATTCCAGTCCAGGGGCTAATGGAGTGGAGGGGTAATGCCATCCCTGTACCGGGAGGATATCCTTGTCCCAGGAGCATGGGGAGGACCAGGCATCCCGGGTATCGGGAGGCCATCCAGCCCTGGGGAGGGACTGGTACCGCTGTGGTGGGCACCCCGGAGTCCAGGATGGGGAGCCTTCGAAGCACCCGAAGGCTGCAGGGGGTCACCCTCGCCTCGGTCAGAGCTGCCGGTGCCGGTCGAGCATCCCAGCGCCGAGCGAGCATCCCGGTGCCAGAGCATCTCCCGGGGAAGGGGTGCGGGAGGAGAGCCGATCCCGCGGGAAGGGGCACTCGGGGAGGTTGGAGGGCCGGATCCGGCCGGTACTCACATCTCCAGCCCGCGTCCCCGCTGCCGAAGAGCGTCATGGCCCCGCTCCGGCCCCGCTCCGGNACCACGCCCCGCACGGGGGTCTGTGGCAGCCCCGCTGCCCGGCCCTGCCCGCACCGCTGCCGGCACCGCGGGGACCGCGCTCACCCTGCCCCGGGCATCTCCAGCGTCGCTTTCATCTTCCCTGGGCTCCTTCCATCTCCATCCTCCCGCCTCTTCCCACCTGCCGGACCCCGCCCTCGGGATCTCCATCCTCACCTCATCCTCATCCTTCCAGCTCCATTCTCCCGCCCCACCTGCTGGACCTTGCCCTCGGGATCTCCATCACCAGCCTCATCTTCCGTGGGCTCCTTCCAGCTCCATCCTCCCGCCCCCTCCCTCCTGCCGGACCTGCCCTCCTGGCCGCCGGCTCAGTCTCACCCTGGGTTTACCCAGTTTGCCCGGGGCCCCAAGCCCAGCCCGGCCGTGTGGATGCTGTCTTGCCTCGGCTGAGACAGGGCACAACCAACAGGCCACGAAACGCCCTGGCTGAGGACATTTTAATTCCCACCCCAGCCCAGTACTGGAGCAGGCTGTTTTGAAAGGAAGAGGGCATGTCCCCTTCAAAAGCACCCTCTGACACCCACCAGTGCAGGGGACACGGGCTTGCACCCAGCATATGAGGTGCCATGACTTGGGGCCATCCTGGGGCTGGAAGAAGCAGCTCTTGGCTAACACCACTCCTCCAAAACAGCCCCACGTGCTGAAGATGAGTTCAGCCAAGGCTGGCCTTGGCTCCTGCAACCCCAGAACCCACTCCAGAGATGAAACTGGAGGTACCACCCGGCTCAGGCAGGATGTGGGCTGTGGTGAGGGAGAGTCCAATGGGCTTGGGGAAGGAAAAAGAGACAAACTGCTCTTCCCAAGGGAGAGAGAGTTTTTATTAATGACTGGGCAGATGATGATGGTGATGATGATGAAGGACTAGGTGATGGTGAGGAACCCACCAGGCTGGGGTGTTCTCACCCAGGTCAGGATGATGGCTCAGAGCTGAACCTGGTCCTCACCCTGAGCTGTGCCAAGGTCTGCACCCCCAAAGAGGTCCCTTGGCCCCTTGTCACACTGAGACCACAGTCCAGACACAGCCCAGCTGCCAGTTTTGGAGGAGGATGCTGTTGTACCTGGCTGCTGCAGGGACATCTCCTGCCCAGGGTGTTGCAGAGTGATAGTGACAGAGGAAGGCGAGGGACAGAAGAAGATGCTGTTTCAGGGATGCTGACGTACAGCACACCCCTTCTTGCCAGGTCCCAGTGCCATGGGTCCCCTCAGCCCCTCATTCCCTGCACAAGTGAGCTGTGGAGAGATCCTCCTGAGCCATGGTCCGGGCTTGGCACAGCACCAGGGTTCTCCTGAGCCACAGGTTCAGCACAGCAGCCAGCGCTGGCCGGTTCCAGGGCTACCAGCTCAGGGGTCCCGCTGCCACAGGGCGATGTGTTCCTGGGCTGCAATGGCAGGTGTGGAGTCAGCACCTCCCACCTCAGGAGACACACAGAGGTTCTGGCAGGGCTGGCAACAGGGCACTGACCCAGCAGAGCCAGGGATTGGCCCGTCCAGAGGCCAGCACACCCAGGAAAGCACAGCAGGGCTCCCAGCCGCTCACTCACCGAACTGGCAGATGTACCGGTTTCGGGTCTTGCAGCGCTGGTCGTTCCAGTTGAAGGCGGCTGACGCTTGCATCTCCACACAGTTCCCAAACCTGTGTCCCACCAGGATGGTGATGAAGCCAGCCAATAGTGACACCATGCAGAGTTTGGTGTCCTCTAGATCCACTTACCCCTGGTTGTCTGGCTGCCCGAAAGCGAAGCTGGTGAACGAGGACGGCTCGCCCACATCCCAGCGGAAGGAAGCCTTGGATGTCTTGTAGGTGAGGCCTGGGGGACAGGAGGTGGATTGGCTTGTCTGCCAGCACCCCAGGCACCATGCCTACTGCTGTCTCTCACCGATCCAGAAGTTTCCAGTCTCAAAATCGGTGTCTGTCACCCTGTTACCCATCTCCAAGCGGCTGAGGTAGAAAGCCAGGATGTCCTGAACCTTCTGGTTTCTTATCTGGGCCAGCATCGCTCCTTTCTCCTGCGGGGAAGGGAGTGATTCTGCCCCACCTGCATGGCCCAGCACCATGCCAGGCAGAGGAGAGATGCCCAGTGAGGCTGCAAGCACGGGCAGCACTTTTCAGCTGCGCAGAGATGCTTGGAGAACATCAGGATTTCACCTGGCATTTAATTTTGGCTCCGTAGTAGGTGTCGGCTTCAGGGGACACCATGAAGCAGTCGCTGTCTATCCGCACGTCACAGGCGTGGAAGGGGAAACGGATCTTTGCTGGAGGCACAGGCAGGAGCAGGTGGGTCCTTGTGCCAGGAGAGCTGGGCCCACAGAGGACCCTTTGCCCCACTTTGGGGTCCCCTGCCTGTGGATCCCTGAGGCCACCCCACAGCAGCGCAGGTGGGCGCAGACTCACTGCCGCACTCGGCTCCACCGTAGCCTGCGTCGCAAAGGCAGGAGCACTCTTCCTTCCTGAACCTGCCGTGCAGGCACTGCCCGCTGCACCTCACTGTGGGCACAGCACTGCATTAGCAGCCCCTGCCTGCCCTGCCCTGCTCCCCCTGTGCTGGCTGTGCTGCCCGTGCTGCACTGGCCATGCCCATGCATGCCCTGCACGACCTGCACAGAGCACTGGGAGGTGCACGGTGCCCCCTCACCTTGGCAGTACCTGCCCGTGTAGCCGGGGGGACAGGTGCACTGGCAGCTGCTCATGTCGAGGCGCCCACTGTTCCTGCAGCTCATGCGACAGGGGTTCCTGGGCACCTCTGGAAACACCAGAGGATGGTGAGGGCATCAGGGACGCAGGCAGCATCAGCAGGGTCACACAGGGGCCGTGATGACAGGGGGAACTCACCGCAGAGCCCGCCGCTGTGGTCCCAGGACTTGAAGCAGCCAGAGAGGCCGGCGGTGCAGAGGGAGCACCAAGGTCCTTGCTTGTAGGGCAGGATGGGCGTCCCAGCCACCTCCCAGTTGCCCCTGACCCCACAAGCAGCTGGAGGAAGATGCCCTACCCACCCGGGCGAGCTGCACCCCTTTTTGGGGCAAGCACACCCACATTGCAAAGCCACACCCATTTCTAAATCACAGCCCTGCCTTCGTTCCCCAGCCCCACCCACTTACAGCACTCGGTCCTGTCCACAGCACTCAATCCACTCACTTCAACACTCACCCTCACCCACAACATCCAAACTGTCCCCCACCTCCAAAACATTTGCATTTCCAAGCCCCACCCACATCACCCAGCCCCACCCATTTCCACTGCACAGCCCCACCCACCACCAGGACAAGCTCCTCCCCCTCCCCTGCC
>VZRX01016528.1:0-19807 GCA_013398075.1 Notiomystis cincta
TTATTATTATTATTATTAATTTCAATTATTAGACTGTATTTATCTCAACCCATTAGGTTTTTCACTTTTACTCTTTTGATCCTTTTTACCCATCTAAGGGGGGTGAGGGGTGAGTGAGGGCTGTGTGAAACTTGGTTGCCAGCTGGGGTTAAATCACAACATCAAACATGCTGAAAGATGCAAGTATGAATCCTTCTCATCCCAGATATTCCATCCTTGCTTCTTTCTCTGAATTTCCTTCTATTTTCAGTTGTTCTAGCTCATGAGCACAGAGAGCTTCTTCTTCTTGAAGAACCCAAATTGCATTGAGCTTTCATGGGAAGGTTTTGATAATATGGTGGCTACAGAGGTGGCTTCTGTTAGAAGCTCCCAGAAGTTTCCTCCCATGTCTGACAGAACTGACCCTGGCTGGCTTCAAGCTAAGCAAAAAACAAAGCCCACCAGCAACAGTGGTAGCTCCAGTGGGATAATATAGTTAAGAATGGGGAAAAAACCCCTGTGCAACAGCAGCTGAGAGAGAAATGGAAATGTCTGAGGGAAACAATCCTGTGGACACCAAGGTTGGTGCAGAATGAGGAGGTGCTCCAGGCACTGCAGCAGAGATTCCTCTGCAGCCCCTGGGGCAGCCCATGGAGGTCCATGGTGGAGCAGAAATCCACCTGCAGCCCAGGGAGGACCCCACAGCAGAGCAGGGGATGCCCAAAGGAGGCTGTGACCATGTGGGAAGCCCATGCTGGAGCAGGCTCCTGGTGGGATCTGTGGCCCCAAGGAGAGAGGAGCCCATGCTGGAGCAGTTTGCTGGCAGGACTTGTGACCTGGTGAGGGACTCATGCTGAAGCAGCTTCTGCTGAAGGACTGCAGCCCATTTGAGGGACCCATGCTGGAACAGGGGATGAGTGTGAGGAGTCCTCCTCTTCCTGAGGAGGAAGGAACAGCAGAGGCATTGTGTGATGAACTGAGCATAAAGTCCCTCCCCAGTCTCCCTGTGCTGCTAGCGGGGGAGTGTAAGGAGGAAGGTAGAGAAAATAGGGAGTGAAGTTTAGTCCAGGAAGAAGGGAGGGATGGGGGAAATTGTTTTAAGTTTTGGTTTTATTTCCCATTGGCCTACTCAGATTTCATTGGTTATAAATTAAACTAATTTCTCTGACTTGAATCTATTTTGCCCATGATGGTCACTGGTGAGTGAACTCCCCCGGCCCTAATCTCAACCTACATGGCTTTTGTTATATTCCCTCTCCTCTGCCCAGCTGATGAGAGGAGTGACAGAGAGACTTTGGTGGTGTCACGGTTTGGACAGGTGTTTACCAAGAAAGGCACGAGCCTCCCTTGGAATGAGAAATGTGAACCCCCCTTCCCTCCAAAGTAGTAATATTTTGAAATTAAGGGGCTCTCAGGCAAAAGATAGGGAATAGGAATAGCAGATCTTTACTAAGTATTTATATGAGGTAAACAGACAACAACTGTACCGGTGACACCAAACCAGACCCAGAGAACCCACTGGCAGCCGCTCTCAGGTGTCAGGCACCTTCCCCTCGGTGCAGTTCCGGTCCCGGCCGGCAGGGGCGCTGTGGCTCCGCTGGGCAGGGCAGGTGCGATGGTTCCCCCGCGGCTGCAGGGGGCGCTGTGGGGCAGCTCGGGGAGCAGACGCCAATGGCGGCTCGACCGCAGCGNGCAACACATCCCAGAAGTACACACAGAGAAAGAACTGACTGAAATGACAAACGCTTGTCAGTGGATTCCATGTTCTGTTTGTCATGCCAAAGTCCTCAGACTAAAACCAGACATGATCCATACCCATTTCATAAGCATTTTTGCCACACTTATCTATGTCTTTATGCTACCAGCTTTTGTGCTTGGCTGTAGATTGAAGCGAAATTTACAGATGGAGGTAGGGGTCTTAAATGCAGTAAATTCCAGCAATGCTGGGAAAGGCAGGCTGCTGTGTAAAAGAAACAGGGCTTGAATTCATCCTTTACTGGTTATCAGAGAATCCACATCTGAGATCACTCTGAAATCCAAACTGTACTGAACACATACTTCATTAATTACATTGGTCACAGAACAACTTATATAGAAGCTGCTGCTAAGTAACCTGCAAGGTTTTAAGAGAGAAATAAAATCTCTTATTAGGCTAGCTGATACAGTTGTAAAAAGTGGGCATGTCTCAAGCACATAAGTAATCTTTTGTGTAGACATTCTAATCTTTTGTGTAGACATTCTTAAAGCAGATGGAGAAGGGGTGTATGTTGATTTAGCTTTGGCTGTTTTGACTGCTGTGGTTTAAATAAACTGCCCTCAAAATTACTTAATGTGGTATTAGCTGGGATACAGAGAAGGCTTGAGTGAGAGAAGGTAACTACAGCTCCATGTAGCTACAGCCACTTCCATTTAAAATCCCCTAAGACCACCTGCAATCATAGCAGTACTGTTAAAGAACTTTAAGAGACCTTGTAATTCAATCTTGTTCCTGAGAGTCATTCTATTATGAAATCAAATTATGATTTCTACAGGATCATACCAAAAAAATCTGGAGAAGAGCCAGAGAAAGCTCTGGAGAGACCTAATTGTGGCCTTTCAGTACTTAAATGGAGATTATAAAAAAGATGAAGAGTGACTTTTTATATGGGCAGTTAGTGATAGGACAAGGGGGAACAATTTTTAACTTAAAGTGGGGAAATTTGCGTTAGATTAAGAAGATTTTACTCAGAGGGTGGTGAGGCATTGGAAAAGGCTGTCCAGAGAAGTTGTGGATGCCCCATCCCTCTAGGTATTCAAGGTACAAGCTGAATGGGGTCCTGACCAGCCTGGTCTAGTGGAAGGTTCAGAAAGACAGGGAAAAAGGGTCATTATTTGTATTAGCTCTGCCTGTAAAACACACTGCAGTGCCATGTAGAGAGCTAAGGGCTGGCCAGCATCTGAAAAAGGCTCTTTCCAGTTCCACAGGCAGCAGATTTACAGCCAGCACTGACACCTGCTCAGGGCTCAGCTGCAGTACACAACCTCCCTCAGACTTACTGAGAGAGCGCTTGTCCAGCAAAACCAGCTCAACAACAAATCAGAAATGCACCAAATATGAGCTTTGTCTGTTTCCCAGGTTACATTCTTTTTATGGAGATTTACATACAAGAATGCTAGTAATGCTGAAAAAGTTTTTTGTTGAATCAAATCCACTTGAAAGTCTGTATACTTTATTAACCTCATGTACTTTATTCAACCCCAAAACCTCTCAACCACAATTATCTTGAGAGGGATTTTTATCCTTTGAAGATCATTGACTATGTAGATATCTCATTGTGCACTGTCTAGAAATGGTTAGGACAAGTCTCTTTCATGTTCAAAGTTAGCAATTTGTAAAAGAATTATGTCTTCAGGACAGTTTAACACCATTAGGTGTCTGTAATATATCTGACCTCAGAGTCTCAAAAGAAGCAGAAATATGCAGGAGGCCACATCTGTGACTGGCAAAGGACATTGAGGGAAAGACATAAATCTCTTGGACATTTTCTTGGAGGGAAATGTGATTCAGAATTTCCAACATCTANCACATCCCAGAAGTACACACAGAGAAAGAACTGACTGAAATGACAAACGCTTGTCAGTGGATTCCATGTTCTGTTTGTCATGCCAAAGTCCTCAGACTAAAACCAGACATGATCCATACCCATTTAATAAGCATTTTTGCCACACTTATCTATGTCTTTATGCTACCAGCTTTTGTGCTTGGCTGTAGATTGAAGCGAAATTTACAGATGGAGGTAGGGGTCTTAAATGCAGTAAATTCCAGCAGTGCTGGGAAAGGCAGGCTGCTGTGTAAAAGAAACAGGGCTTGAATTCATCCTTTACTGGTTATCAGAGAATCCACATCTGAGATCACTCTGAAATCCAAACTGTACTGAACACATACTTCATTAATTACATTGGTCACAGAACAACTTATATAGAAGCTGCTGCTAAGTAACCTGCAAGGTTTTAAGAGAGAAATAAAATCTCTTATTAGGCTAGCTGATACAGTTGTAAAAAGTGGGCATGTCTCAAGCACATAAGTAATCTTTTGTGTAGACATTCTAATCTTTTGTGTAGACATTCTTAAAGCAGATGGAGAAGGGGTGTATGTTGATTTAGCTTTGGCTGTTTTGACTGCTGTGGTTTAAATAAACTGCCCTCAAAATTACTTAATGTGGTATTAGCTGGGATACAGAGAAGGCTTGAGTGAGAGAAGGTAACTACAGCTCCATGTAGCTACAGCCACTTCCATTTAAAATCCCCTAAGACCACCTGCAATCATAGCAGTACTGTTAAAGAACTTTAAGAGACCTTGTAATTCAATCTTGTTCCTGAGAGTCATTCTATTATGAAATCAAATTATGATTTCTACAGGATCATACCAAAAAAATCTGGAGAAGAGCCAGAGAAAGCTCTGGAGAGACCTAATTGTGGCCTTTCAGTACTTAAATGGAGATTATAAAAAAGATGAAGAGTGACTTTTTATATGGGCAGTTAGTGATAGGACAAGGGGGAACAATTTTTAACTTAAAGTGGGGAAATTTGCGTTAGATTAAGAAGATTTTACTCAGAGGGTGGTGAGGCATTGGAAAAGGCTGTCCAGAGAAGTTGTGGATGCCCCATCCCTCTAGGTATTCAAGGTACAAGCTGAATGGGGTCCTGACCAGCCTGGTCTAGTGGAAGGTTCAGAAAGACAGGGAAAAAGGGTCATTATTTGTATTAGCTCTGCCTGTAAAACACACTGCAGTGCCATGTAGAGAGCTAAGGGCTGGCCAGCATCTGAAAAAGGCTCTTTCCAGTTCCACAGGCAGCAGATTTACAGCCAGCACTGACACCTGCTCAGGGCTCAGCTGCAGTACACAACCTCCCTCAGACTTACTGAGAGAGCGCTTGTCCAGCAAAACCAGCTCAACAACAAATCAGAAATGCACCAAATATGAGCTTTGTCTGTTTCCCAGGTTACATTCTTTTTATGGAGATTTACATACAAGAATGCTAGTAATGCTGAAAAAGTTTTTTGTTGAATCAAATCCACTTGAAAGTCTGTATACTTTATTAACCTCATGTACTTTATTCAACCCCAAAACCTCTCAACCACAATTATCTTGAGAGGGATTTTTATCCTTTGAAGATCATTGACTATGTAGATATCTCATTGTGCACTGTCTAGAAATGGTTAGGACAAGTCTCTTTCATGTTCAAAGTTAGCAATTTGTAAAAGAATTATGTCTTCAGGACAGTTTAACACCATTAGGTGTCTGTAATATATCTGACCTCAGAGTCTCAAAAGAAGCAGAAATATGCAGGAGGCCACATCTGTGACTGGCAAAGGACATTGAGGGAAAGACATAAATCTCTTGGACATTTTCTTGGAGGGAAATGTGATTCAGAATTTCCAACATCTATCTCCTATTTGTTTTAGAAACTTTAATCCCATGGATGGCAATAGTTCATATCTTAATTATATTCTTCTACCAACATTAGAGCACATATATATTTTCTGTGAAAATAAGGCTATTGCTAATTCACACTGCATTGGACCTCTGAGACTGAAGGAAAGACTGGGAACACAGCTCTCCTAAAAAGTGTGTGTGTAGTGTGAACAGGTTTCACAGAAGAAGGAAGAAAAGAATGAAATTGTGAGCATACACTTTAGAAAGAAATTCAGAAATTAGTAGGATAACAACAAAATGTAGCCTTTTTTTTTCTGAAAACTAAAAGCAATGGGATGTTTACTAAAACTAAAGAAGTGGAAAATTTAAGGCTGATAAATGGAGTGTCTGTTTTTTGATATAAAACATGTAATTAAGGGGTGAATTCCCTGCCATGGAAAGTTTATCAGCAAGGATTTCAGAACTACCCAAATTGATCATGAGTCTGATCAACATTTTGTATGATTTATTAATTTTTTTTCAGGTTCTAGATAGATGACTAAGCTGCAGAAAAATTGGAAATATATAATTTTGGAGCCTTTCTGTATCTCCCAAGTAAGACTTCTGTGGAGTATTTGTACTTGATCACTGGAGTTCAGGTGCTGCATTATGTGCTGTACTTCATCAGGCCTGTTTATAAATACAAAGTAAAAAAGGTTCACACAAGGGGAAAAGAAATCAAAGTAGGGGAGGAATTATATATCACACTTGTCTACCAGAGAATAAATCCTTGAAGACATAGGAATTCTCCTTTTTGTGCAGAGATTGTGTTTAAACATTCAGCAAACTCAAAATACTTGACAGCAATCAACCCTGAAAAATTAAGTACCTCGAAGAAAAGACCTATTGAGTTCATTTCAAATAATAAAAAAAAATGTTTGCAATAGGCCAAACACCTTTTCTCTGCCTTCAGTATATTTCAAACTAAAATTGAGAGTTTTATGATTTTTCTGGTTTTATTTGAAGATTTTTAAAGATCTCTAAACTCATATGTAAGACTTCATGCATGTCTTCTTATGAACTAAATACAAAACTTTAGCAGTCCTGTCTGAAATTTAGCATTCTGGCTGACTCAAAACAACACAGACACACCAATCTTTTGGCACAAAACTTTGTTGAGTTACGATTTAACTTGAAAAGGTTCAGAGATCCCAAATGCTGTGGACTTTATACTAAATCAATATGGAATAATATCAATATATTATTGATATTATGCACAAGGATACTTCTCACACTGGGTCACAAATACATTCAGTGCTGTAATTACAGGCAAGAGGTGTTTTTCAATTAGAGATTGGTTTACATTTGGAGACAAAGGCTCCATGTCCTTTCCTATCTTTTTATTTTCTTTAGTCGTTTTCATCCATGATAATTAAATGTGAAAAGTCCCTTTCCACTTTTGTTGAACTCTTAGAACCAATGAGTTGCATGGTGTAATAATTCCACAGGCCACTGACATACGGAGAAAACATTGTACTTTATCTGTGTCTCTCCATTCTGTATTTCTTATCACACCCTTAATTTTTCTTCTATCTTGAGAATGGGAGAAATTCTGGACCTACCCTAGCATTTTTAATAAGACAGTGCTAGTACATGACTTTCTGACTTCTTTCTTCTCTATCCATAAATATTTAGGAAGTTAAAGCAATTGGAGAATATGAATTTTATAATCTGCAGATTCAGCAAGGAATAAGAAATTTACTTGGTGTTTTAGTTTAAATCATTGAAGTTAAAGCAGACTGTTGTGCCCTGAAATTATATATTCAGCAAAAGCATATTTTGTTTAAATTTTGAATATTACCAGGATTATCAATTATTTTATAAATGATTAAACATTTCATGTCACAATACATTTTTTATATATTGCTATATATTCAAAGGGGTTTTAGAAGTGTCATCTATTTATTTCTGTGGCTACTAAAAAAAACCAATTAATGCATAAAGATTTTTCTTCATTGTCAACTCCCTTGCAATGATTTCACATTCAGTCAATATTAATAGAAGTGTATTATGATAGTAGTGATATGACTAATTAAGGAATAATATTTTAAAATATTTTTCTCTGTAGAGATTTGCTCTTATGGATGATTATTCTTATTTAACTACATTGTATATTGCAAGATAGAATTAGAGATTTAATGACAGCAAATGGTGCCAGGTTAGAGCTTTTACATGTGGTTGACTCAGAGTGGAACACAAACCACAGTCACGCATGTCGCCCTTCTTAAGGTTTATCAGTGTTATGCAGCTGCTGCTTTTCCTGGAGAAAGTGCCAGCAAAACATAATGAGGTTACAGTGAACTCCAAAAAGCAAAAACTTTCAAAGCAAAATCACAGAACACCACTGCTGAAACCTCAGTCAATCTTATTGCTTATTTACATAATATTACCCTAAGAGTTTTGCCTTAGGATTTTACTTTGAAAACTTGTCCTCTCTGGGGAGTCTTCACAGCACTGCTATGTTTGTTTCTGTCCAGAACTCACACCACACTGATAAGTTTTAAGATAGCCAAAATATGGGGCTGTGGAAGGTTTTTCTCCCTAGGCACAGAGGTAAAGATGGCCTTGACTGGCAGCTGTTACGCCAACCTAGGGCTATTTCCTCCTTTCTTAGGTAAGTAAGATTCTTGACTTTTGAGCTGCTGCTTCTCCACTGAATGTATTGTTCAACAGGTCTGCATTTAACAAAAACAACAAACCAGTTTTACTGAGGTTAGATCCTAATTTCTGAAAGAACTGACTTCTCAACAGCTAGTCTGAATGCTGTTTGGGTGGGGAACACAACAGCTTGTTTAGCTCTGGCTTCACGTTGCTGTAACATTTGCAAATGACTTGGTTGCACATCTTTCACCTTTCACCTCAGACACTGATCTTATGAACATTTATGCACCTTAATGCTAAGACTTGTAGAAGTCTAAAACCAGCAATAATTCCCATCCAGCAGAATTTATATCTGCATCTTTTCTGAAGCAGCAGCAAATTCAATGCTCCATTTTGCATAGTCATACCTGATTTGTTTGAGATAAAAATAAATTTATTGATTCTAGGAGACTCCAAACTGGAAATGACTACAGAAAAATATAGTGGTTTTGGCTATTTTATTGATTTTTGACTGTTATTTGACTGTTTTGTTATTTGAACACTTTTAATTTTGTGTGTGTATTGCTATACACACGTAGTTTTTGAATTTGTGAAGTGGATGGCTGGAGTAAAGCTGAGATGTTCTCCTGAACAGATTTAATCTTATTCCAACTCTACTGGTAACTTTATTCTGTTTATAGCACTATAAAAATGTATTATCTTTCTTATAGCTCATTGTAAGAACTTGATATATTTAATAAATGAAGGCTATGGTAAACACTCCTCCCTCTTCCCAGATGATTTTTAATGTATTTTTTTTTCTCAGAGAGTAAGAATATTTCACAGCAGGGAATATTTATCATCTGTCATGTTGTAAATCAGCGAATTAACTGTACCTTTCATGTAATTAAATCTCCATCAGGAAACAGTTTTACTTTCCTAGTTTGTCCATCATCATATGCTTAGTTTGACTTTCACTGTCTTTTAAATACATCACTTTGCAGAACCAGACAATTCCCCGTAGCTGCACTTTTACAGGTAACCTTCATATTTTTTACACTTAAACATTAGTATAGTGGTTTCTGGTGCTTTTTATTTTTTCCTTTGCTATAAAATTTGCTTAATATCTTTTTCTGTAGAGAAGGGATTCTAGAAAACACATCTGGGAAAAGGGAACTGAGAAAATTTCTCAGACAAATTGCCCTTGTAACAGCAGCTAATGTTTGCTTGTTTGAATGCTGATGCAGTAAGCTCTACTTTTAGTTTTTATACTCGGCAGTATTGATGTTCCTCTACTTTTTCATGAAATACAGATTGGTCTCTCACATCTTTGTTATATTCTAGTAGAAAAATCATTTTGATACCATTTCATTTCCACCATCAAAATTCATTGAGAACACCAATAGGAATTGAAATATTACAATTTTTCTGTTTACTTCCAAATAAGAAACCCATTAGTAATCACTAGCTGTCATTTTTATCAGATTTCTAGGGGTTAATTATTATTCCCATGGTACCAAGGTAACCAGCAAAAAATTATGACTTGTTCTGTTAAATTCATATCCCTTGAAAATGCAACTTGTTTCAAAAAATAAAACATTTCACAATTATATTAGACAAGTACAATTCCTTATTATAATTTTTTTCATGTACTATTAATGACACAGGCATTAAAATAGAATTCCTATGAATAAGAAAAAAGACAAAATTCTGATTTATTTCAATTCAACACAACTTAAAGCTGTATTTCAAGAATAATGCAGTGCCGTAAAGCACAAAAAGGGAAAGAATTTCTAATCTACATTTGTAATATATAATTTTATTTCACTGACTCTTTTGGCTTTTCTTAGAAGGAAAGGCCTTATGATTTGACAGCTATTTGGAGACTTGAAGTAAATAAATTAAAAATTGATACTACAATTCAGTTGTTACAGGGCAAAGTAAAATCTCTACTTCCTCTGAAGATAGTTTTGTTATAATGTTTGGGTTTTTTTGATTTGAAGTTTTTCTGTAATTCATATTCAGTGACAGAAATAATCTGTTGATATGATTTGATTTTTGCTTCCCAGTTCACGGCGTTAATTTCCTTTTCCAATTTTCATACTTTTTTATCCATGTTTTTGTCACAGTTACTATCCTGAAGCCTGAAGTCAAACACTCAGTTAGCTTTTGGTCTGTACCTATAAAGCCTTAATCTCAAATCCACTGGCACTGCTTACTAGCTCAACTTCTCTTGTTTTATTTATGTTGCTAAATAACCTTTTACTGCTTGTTTTCATTTCCTTTGCAAGGTCTAACTCAGCTTGACTGCTGGAAATTCTCACTTTACCCCTTCATTTTCTGGCCTCCCAAGGTGTAGCTTTCTTTGCTGGTTAACTCTTTTTTATCATTTTCCTAGAATATCTCCCTATATCAAAAATATAATGGGAATAAAAATGAATTCATGCACACCTGGATCCCTTCAGCTAAACATTAATCATCACATAAACCATGATTTTGAGATCATTTGTGCCCTAGGTTAACAGAGACAACTGTGTCCCCTTCCAATGAATTTAGCTGACTTTACCAACAAAGTTCTTACCTTCATTAAAGTTTCCCCCCACACATTGTGAACTTCTTGTAGAATTAGTTGTATTTATCCTTCAACTGAAGCTGAATCAGGTTGTGATTCCATGGGCTAAAGATATTTACCTAATTACTTCCCCTTTCTCATTTAAAATAGAATCCACTCTTCTTTCATTAAAAACCTTTGGTGCAGAAAGACATATAAACTCAGCTGGGATATTTTTTAACTGGGCCAAATTTTATCTATTAATAACTGGAGCCTGAACACCTTATTTTCCATTAGTTGTATTTAAAAGGTAGATTTTTTAAGAGTCTGATGCTTCCTACAATAAAATTCTGATTTTCATAACTTATAATTTTTTTGTTCTTACTGGAATGTGGACTTGAATTTTCCACACCAGGTGCCTGCCTCAGGCTAATCTTCCTCTTTATTGTAGCACTAGCAACAAATCCAGATGAAAGAGTTGGGCAGATTCCTATGGAGTCAAGTCTGGCCCATTTTGATTACAAAAAATTCCCAAGAGCAAAGAGACTGGATCATTGGTGTTCCTTTGTAGAGAACAGGAGGTCAAGATCTTGAGAAATTTGTAAAAGGTCACAAAATTACCGAGCCGCTTTCTCTGTGGCCACTAAAAGCACATTATGCCAGCAGAAATATATGAGGAACCTTTCATGGCGAATTTCCCAGAATATTCAAATTAAGAGTTAACTTAAGGTGTAGAAATGTGCTGTTGTAGACTTCAAGTTTTCCAGCTTCTTGGTGGTCAACTTGAGTGTCAACGAGGTGCTGCCTGCCAGATTTTGTGATTATGCTGATACCATACATTGTAATATTCTGGTGCTCTATGTATATAGCTGGAAAAGGTAATCCATTCTATTCCTGATTTTTTTGAGAGAATGTTACTTGTTAATACATAGCTAACTGCTTCAATAATTTTATGTTTGGAATAGTACACTGGAAGAAGAGGCTACAAGTCAGCCTTGGAGTAAAACCAAACATTACATGTGTGCTGGTTAAGTGAAAATCTCCAGTCCAGCCTGCTATTTGGGGCCGTGATCCTCTGAGTAAAGTAATCTCTGGATATATAATTCATGATTTGTGTAAAAGGGGGCTGAACTGAATTTGCACCAAATGTTTCTAATTTCCTGGATTTTTTTTTTTTCTTCTATTTGATTTGCACCCTGAAGAACAGTATTAACCAAAGATTTTATTTTGGTTTTTTACTACTCCTGTTAGTCTTAATTTTTTAAATTCAGTTCCGTTTTCTTTAAAAGCTGGAGAAATAAATCCTTTTAGTTGTTACTAATTGGATCCGGGTTTAGACTGCAAGTTTTAGGCATGAATGAACAGTGCTTTACATATGTCTACTACATGCAGGGTTACTGACCTGAAGGCACTCTTAAATTTACACAGGTCACTGAAGTCACTAATTTGTAGGGTGAAGTCTTGCTTGTGAAGACCGTTAAAATAAATAGATTCTGCCTGTTACAAAAGTAGGATTTGACTCACTGTTCCCTGCAGCATTCCTTGTAATCTCACAGAAATGGTAGAAATGCAAATCTCATATACACTTGCGGAAAATGTTCCTTACCAGTCGGAAATACACAATTTTTTTCAGGAGGCCTGGGTGGGTGCTGTGTATGGCATTGGATCAGCATCATTTGTGTGGCACCTCTGCACACCACTGTGAGATACAGTCTGAATCCTGGGAAAGAGGAGGAAAAGGAGTATTTTTAGATGGGTTGTGCGTTTCATGGGGTTTCAGGTGAAATTCATCTGTTCTCCCAGAATTCATCCAAGTTTAAATTTATCTGTTTTTTCAGAAGTACATTACAGGACCTGTAGAGCAAAGTCCACAAAATCCTAAATTGGAGGGTTCCTGTCTGACTTAAGCTGTGATTTACTTCAGTGTAAAGATGAATTACAGACATGATAGATGGCACTCATGCAGTTGATATTGATCTAGGACAAAAAAACTTTCTGAAAGGTTACATTTGCCTATTTGAGATGTTTTTCTTTTGCCTGCTTAGTGACCAGTGGCATATGGGGGCAGCAGCAGCTCAATCCATATTTGGAATATTATAGGGGTAATGTTTAATTCTACACTGATTTTCTAGAAATCTATAGACCACCCTGAACTGAAGCATTTTAGATCACATAAATCTGACAAAAACATGAAATATATTAAACTGCACACAAATATTTTAAAACATGTTTTAAAAATATTATTAGGTGTTACTCCATTGGAAGGTGTTTCAGCATTAACTTTATATATATTGGCTTTGGCTGATCTTGGTTGTACTTTTTTTATAGGTTTTGACATTTTAATTTCCTGTTTTATTGTCATTCATTAAGATTTTTGTCTTATTTTGCTAAATTTAAGTTTTTAACTTTTCCCTAAAAATTTGTGTGAGCTACAGGCCTGTTCCCTGCATATAATGGGAAATTTTTGATGAACTCAAGACAAAGGATCCAGTTTAATCATGTTTCAGAAATTGTTTGCTGTCTGTACAACAGAGATGTTAAATTGCAGTCTTGTCAGGAGTGCAATGTCACTTCTACATCTATGCCACTTCATAAATTTTAAAACACAGCATCCCCTAGTGTGTAGGTAAGCAGTTTTTATCTATATATATTAACAGACTATTGTCTGAAAGATAGTCAAGGTTTTCTAAATGATTATGAATAACCTCCAGTTGCACAGGTCAGTAGCTGACCAATAAGCTACATTGTTTGTCTGAAAAAATTACAAATAAGTACTGAAAAGGTAAGAAACACACTCTAGGCAGCATCTGATATGGTTAAAGAAATCCAAAGAAAATGGAGGTGAAGCGTCATCTAGCAGTCATTCTGTCTCAGAGTAGGGAAATCAACCATTTTTTAAAATTTTTCTTGGTATACATATCTTTTAAAAAGATCACATCCTGTGATGGTTTCAGCATCTTCAAATGTAACTTTGTCCATTGCATAACTGCTATAATAGAATTTTTTATACTTGAAGTTTGAATTTTCCTTGCTTGGAAGGAAAGCAATTATTTCTTGTCTCAGATTCACTATATGTGAATAAGACTCATTATTTGCCACTTTAATATTATATTCTGCCCTCAGTTCTGTCTTTTATGGACCCTTTTATTTCAATCATTATTCATAAATCTTAGAATACTTTTTCACTTTTTTTTGGCTTTGTCTGGAGTTCTCTTCTGCATCTCAGTGTGTTGAATCCATCTTATACTGACTTCACCAATACTAGATATGCACTCCCTTTCAATATGCCTTAACAGTGACACTCAAGCCTCACAGGTGGCCATATGTATCAACAATGTTCACAGATTTCCTCCTTTCTGATCCAATGTCTCATCTTTCTGAAATCTCTCTGCCCAACAAATTTTTCATCCTTTCCTTGTGCATTTGATTTCTCCCGTCCATGTTTAGTACTAAGTGTATTTCTATATTCAGATCTTTGTGGTGTCTCTGTTTATTTTTCCAGACCAGCTTGAATTCCAATTCTGCCTTTTGAAATTAAATCCTTCACAAGCTGTTGTCATTCATGAACTTTCTACATACACCTACGTAATTAGTTAAAACTTTGAATAATATCAGGTCAGTCTTGTGAAGGGCATTATGTAATATATTCTATCTATTCTCCAACAAGCTATTTTTAAGCTTTCTGGGCAAGATTTTACAGCAGCTTTACTCAGACCATATTTTCCCAGCTGGGTTATGAGTGTCATGTGAATCTGACATCTATTACTTTCTCAGATCTTGTTATCCTGTCAAAGAAATTGAATTACATTGACATGAGTTATTCTTGACAAATTCATGTTGGTGCATTTTGTCTTTAGGTGAATACAAATTGATTGTTTAATAATTTGCTTCAGTTATCTTTCTATCAAAGAAAAGCTGACTCTTCTGTAGTTCCCTGTGTCCCTTTTAACCTCCTATGCTTGTTCTCTGACTTTCTAGAAGTTGTTCACCTTCCACAGACCTCTGTCATTTCCCCTGCACCTGTAAAGAAAGACTTTGACTACCCTTATATGTATTTTGGGGTGATGCTTGTCAAGTCATAATGACTTGAATATATTCAACTTATTTAATTGATTCTTACATTCTCAGGCTGCTGTTCCTATGTCCTCATTAATAATTATTCAGTGAAGCATCTGGACAGAGTTAGCTTTTTTGTGACGACTGAAACAGAGAAAGTTCTAAACATTTCATGCTTCCTTTAAAAGTCCATTAGTTGCTCAGTTTTCTCATTATACTTGTTTCTATTTTTCAGTTTTATCTAATGTTTTATAGAACTTTCTTCCATATATTTTATAGTTGTAATATATATTCCATGTTATATTTTCTTTATTTCTTCCCATTTATTTTTGCTCTTCATTAGCCTTGAGTTTTAATGAAGTTTTTCAAATTATTTTTATTTTAATAAGATTTTCCTTGGTTTTGTTTCTTAGATGATTCATATTTCATTATCTCATTATTAAAAATTATTTATGAAAGCATTCCTTATATTTTCTTAGGTAGTAAAAAAGTTTTTCATTGCACTTTTCACATTTTCTCTTTCACAGATATAAATGCCTTATAAAATCAGTATTGAGAGACTCACATAGGAATCTGTTACTGCAGTGATACAAGGCCAACTCTCCCTTTTTATTACCTGGAGAACAAATAGAAGATGCTACTTTGCTACAGATCAAGCCAGTCTGACCTCCTGATGAGAACATCAGCTCTGTGGTAGAGGCCAAAGCTCTTAAGGAATATGGCAGCAGAAGATAAGGAGATTTTCCTGGTCTTGAATAAATTTAAAAAAAAAATTAATTGCACTTAGAAAGGAGAAGAACTGGGCTGTGTGGTTTACAGTAAACTGTTTCTGGATAAAATAAAAATTATGTAAAGAAAAATATTGCTAATTTTAAATCCTGTTTTCTCTGCTTCATCTGATGGCCTTAAGCATTAAGGTCTTTCCTCCATGCTTTTCATTTGAGTCCTTAACTGTTGAGTTCCTAACTAGTAAATTGTGCCTAAGATCAATCTTACCTTTTTAGCATATCTTTAAAAACATAATTTTATCTCCAGTAAGGAAGTTTTGGAATCACCCATACAATAAATGTTAAAGGAAGCAACTTTGGAATTAGATATTTAATTGCCAATTATTTTAATTGCTTTATATGGCTCAAGCTCTCTGGAAATAGATATGCTGGTTGTTAGATACAGATTTATTATTTAATACTACCAATCTTTAGAATTCCACGTTCTATGTTTCACTTACATGCAACATTCTCCTTACATTGCTTAGACATATTTGATTTATCCTGACCCTGATGAATTTGGTGTACAAATTACTTAACTGATAGTGCACTATTCCAATCATTTCTAGTGAGAAAATATTACTGAGGCTCTGTAAAGTCTGGAAAAACAGTAGATATATATATATATATATATAAAAGAGCAACCTATCTGTGTGCACCTGAGTATCCCAAAGACTAAGGATTACCTTCAAGGACTAAAGATTACCTTCAAAGGTAATCAGACAATAAAGGTGTTCTATTTAATATATGTAAAGTATGTTCCATTCATTCTTGTGTCTTTCACAAGATCATTGGTTAAGTTGGAGGTACAGTAGATATAAATTTTTGAAAGTACCAGAATGTTTCAGTATTTTCTCCTACCTTTCTCTAACATTTTTAGGCATTAAATTATCAAGTCCATATGTTACCTGGAGAAGACTAATGTGCCAGTATTTCTCTAGACCCTGCGGTTTGCTTTTAGCAAAAACATTAATATTACCAGATTGTCTCAATTTGTTACTTAATATTTGCATTTCTGTCATCAGACTGACATGAGCAGTGGGACTATTTTAGTTAAAACATGATGTTTTGTTTTTTTCCATAAAGGAGCAGCATTTGTCTTTATTCAAAGAAAAACTTTAAACAGTTTAAAAAATAAAAATAAAACACAAACCACTCAAAAGATTAATATGAGTAGTTTCCTTGGCTCTGAAAGTATCAATCCATTCCCCCTTGCTTCCTTTCACATGAAACAACCCAGCTAAAATCTGAAAACACACACTTTTACACACTGACTTACAAATAGCTGCTATCCCATATTTTCTTCAGCTGCCCTTCTAATGCTCCCTGGGCCATTAGCCCTCCTTTCCCCAGGCTAATTGCCAGCACAGCCCACCTGGCTGTTCTGCAGGAGAAACACAGGGTTTGGGTTAACTGAAAGAACCCAACTATAACGAGGTACAAAAGGAAAAACAGGGAATGGCAGGACACAAAAATTTTCTTTGCTCCTTGAGTAACATTAATTTGACAAATCATCTTGTTGTACTGACAGGATTACTTTTAAAGACTATGAACAAAATATATAATACATATTTATATGTGTACTTGACTAAGTACATGAATAAAAAGCCAAACAGAGCCTCTGTTTCAGTGTCTGCATTTTTTTCTGTTTTTTTTTTTTTTTCCCTTCCTTTTGGTTTAAAAAATTTCCATGTCCCTTTCACATGGAACATCCTACAATAATAACTTCTGGCACTGATGAGACACTTGGTTGTTAGAAAAGAAATCTGGCACCAATATCCTGGCTAATATCTCAGCCTGGTAACCTTGTGATTCCTGTGTCCATAATATGATCTTTCTTTGATCAGAGTAATTTTGCCTATAAGTTGTGTTTATAAGTCATGCCCTGTACTTGCTCAGTACAGGCATAGGAAATGAAAATGTATTTCTGAATAGCATATTTGGTTCAGGGACCTGAGTGGTAGCACTGCATGGGGTGCCAGGCAGGCAGTGTACTGGGAATCACAGACCACCCAAAGTGCCACTGAAGAGATGCTTTCTTCCTGTAAAGGTAGGAGCTAATTGGTCTGAATCATCTACTAATGGAGAAGGGCTGTGGAAACTGTGGTGGTCAGAGGCTGTCTCAGGCATACCTACCACAAATGACAGAGTTTTCAATTCTCCCTGTAGTAAGGAAAAGGTCAACAAAACCTCTGCCTTGTTTGGAGGACAGACTTTGACCTACTCAGGACATTGGTTCAGAGAGTCCCCACAAAACAGTCCTTAATAACAAAGGGGTCCAGGAAGGCTGGACACAACTGGAGAAGGAAATCTTAAAGGCACAGGAGCAAGACATTCTTATGTTCCAAAAGATGAGCTGTTGGGAAGAAGATCTTCCTGGCTCAGCAGGAAGCTTTTGCTGGAGCTCAAGTGAAAAAGACATCTGGGAGAAGGGGCAGGCAAAAATAAAAGGATGTCATTAGGTCATGTAGAGAGAAGTTAGAAAAGCAAAACCTCAGCTGCAACAGAACCTGGCCACTGCTGTGAAAGACAATAAAAAGTGTATATGTAAAGACATTAACAACAAAAGGATAGCCCAGGAAAATCTCCATTCCTTTTTGGATGTGAGGGAGAACACAAGGATGATGAAAAGGCTGAGGTACTTAATGACATCTTTGCCTCAGTCTTTAACAGAAAGACTGATTATCCTCAGGGCAATCAGCTCCCTGAGCTGGTAGACTGGGATGGGGAACTGAGGTACCACCTTCCCATCAGGAGGAAGCAGTGACCTGCTGAGTCCTTAGACACACACGAGTCTATTGGGTCAGATGGGATTCATCCAAGGATGCAGAAGGGTCCTGGCAGAGGAGTTTGCCAAGCCACTTTCCACCATTTATCATCAATCCTGGTTAATTAGGAAGGTTCCAGAGGACTGAGATAAGCCAATGTAACACCCATCAACAGAAGGGTCAGAAGGAGGATCCAGGGAACTACCAGCCTCTCAGGCTGACCTTGATGTTGTGGAAGGTCACGGAGCAGGTCATCTTGAGTGTCATCAAGCAACATGTACAGGACAATCAGAGGATCAGGCTCAGCCAGGATGGACTTAGGAAAGGCAGGTCCTGCTGGGCCAGCGTGATCTCCATTCAGTACCAGGTGACCTGCCCAGTGGATGAGGAAAGGGCTGTGGATGTTGTCTGTCTGGACTTCAGTAAAGCCTTTGTTACTGTCTCCCAAAGCATTCTCCTGGAGAAGCTGGCAGCCCATGGCTTGCACAGGTGCATCCTTTGCTGGATTAAAGCTGGCTGGATGGCCAGGCCCAGAGAGTGCTGGCGAGTGGTGCCACACCCAGCTGGTGGTCGGTCACTGGGGGGGCTCCCCAAGGCTCGGATCAGGTGCACCCTTGGCCAGTGCTGGCAACACCAAGTTGGGTGGGAGTGTTGAACTGCTGGAGGGCAGGAAGGCTCTGCACAGGAATCTGGACAGGCTGGATTGATGGGCTGAGGCCAATGGTGGGAGGTTCAACAAGGCCCAGTGCCAGGTCCTGCCCTTGGTTCTCAACAACTCTAGGCAGTGCCACAGGCTGGGGCAGAGTGACTGGAAAGCTGCCTGGTGGAAAAGGACCTGGGGGGGCTGGTCAACAGCTGGCTGAACATGAGCCAGAGTGTGCCCAGGTGGCCAAGAAGGCCAATAGCATCCTGGCCTGAATCAGCAACTGTGTGGCCAAACAGGACCAGAGCAGTGATTGCCCCCTGTACGTGGCATTGTTGAGGCCACCTTGAATCCTGTGCCCATTTCTGGCCTATCACTACAAGGAAGACATTGAGGGGCAGAAGTGTAAACAGAGAAGGGTAACAAGGCTGGTGAAGGGTCTAAGAGTATGAGGGGTGGCTGAGGGAGTGGGAGTTATTTCATCTGGGGAAAAGCAAGCTCAGAGGAGACCTTAATGTTCTCTACAACTGCCTGAAAGGAGATTGTATCCAGGTGGGGTTTGGTCTTTTCTCTCAGGTAACAAGTGACAAGACAAGAAGAATTGGCCTTAAGCTGTACCAGGTGAGGTTCAGATTGGACATTAGGAAGAATTTTTTCACTGACAGGACTGTCAAGTACTGAAACAGGCTGATCAGGTAAGTGATAGAGTCACCATCTCTGGAAACATTCAAGAAATGACTGGACATGGCACTTACTGCTATGGTTTAGTTGATGGGGTGGTGTTCAGTCAAAGGTTGGACTCTATGATCTTGGAGGTCTTTTCCAACCTCCATAATTCTATGATTCTATGAAGAGTACTTTTTAGTAAAAAGCACATCTAAATGTATCACTGTAGATTGAGGACTCAGCCTACAGGTGATTCTATTCCTGCCTACAAACAAGATAATTTCTGAAAATATTACTGAATAAGTATGACATTTACAGTGGTATAAACAACCAAAAAAAAA
>VZRX01016529.1:0-19380 GCA_013398075.1 Notiomystis cincta
CCAGGGACAGTGACTCCACCGCCATCCTGGGCAGACTATGCCAATGTATCACCCTTTCTGTGAAGAATTTCTTCCTGATGACCTGCCCAGACTCCCTGCCCTGGCCCTGCTGGCCACACTGCTGCTAATACAAGGGCAGGATGCCATTGGCCTTCTTGGTCACTTGGGCACAGCTGGCTCCTGTTCAGCTACTGCACCAGCACCCCCAGGTCCTTTTCTGCCTGGCCACTTTCCAGTCACTCTGCCCCCAGCCTGTGGCACTGCCTGGGGCTGATGTGGCCAACGTGCAGGACTCAGCACCTGGCCTTGTTGTATCTCATGTGTCCCCAGCCTGAACAGATCCCCTTGCAGAGCCTTCCAGTCCTGCAGCACATCAACACTTTACCCAACGTGGTGTCACCTGTGACTTCACTGAGGGCACACACTCTCCTCATCCAGATGATCAATGAAGATATTAAGCAGGACTGGGCCCAACACTGATCCCTGGGCAATGCCACCAGTGCCTGGATGCCAACTGGATGCAGCACCATGCACCACCCCTCCCTAGACCTTCCTGTCCAGCCTGGCCATCCTAACACAAGGAAGGCTGCACCTCTCCTTTTCCAGAACAGTGCTGTGGGAGGCCGTGTCAAAGACATCGCTGAAGTCCAGGAAGAGCCACAGCCTCTTCCTGATTGTCGTGACAGCAGTGCTCTGTCATAAGATGCTGTGTTTGCAGGAAACCTATTTCAGAAACAGTGATTTGTCAAAAGGTATACAATCATAAGGCAGTGTATACCAAGGTGGAGAAAAATACGTATTGAAAAACATTTCCATACACAAGGTTCTTGCAGGAAAACTGTTTTTAAACAGCATTCAAGCAGTATAATATCATTCAATAAGAATATTTCCATACCTATTGTTTTCTTTCTTTTAATTAAGAGCATAAGTATTCTAAAAAGCCTTTGAATGCTCTAAGGAAATACTGAAGTTGCCTTAAAAATATGCTTTATAAAGAAAGTAAGATACATATGAACTGCAGAAGGGATACAGAGCTCATAAATATCTGCAACAATATCTGGAATGCACTTTTATTAAACAGATCTTTTAAAGGGCAGCGCTCATAAATCACAAAGATAACTGCTTAAAATCCCGTCAGGGTTAAATTTAAATAACAATCTTTAAATCAACTGTTCAAGAATTCAAGTCTTTATTACTGAATACTGTATCAGCTTTTGGTAACAGTGATGCTCTTAAATATTTAAAATCGAGTCTCAGCAAGGTACATGAAAGTTTAGAAATGGCAAAACATTAAAAACAACTATTTCATTATATCATCTTCTCACTTTCTATGTATGCAGTTTTATAGCTTAAAATAAAAATGGAAAAAAGGACTCATTCCAGGTGCCTTGGCTTCTTAAGAGTTGTCCTCAGCATCTTTTATAAAGACCATACTAAATGGATGAGCTGTTTCTAAATAAAAATGGGCCAAGACAATAATTCTACAGCACAAGCCCTGCACAGCCAGCCCAGGACCAACTGAGACCCCAGTCTGTGTTTGTGGGCCATTACATAACCTATGGATAAGCCACACAGAGCTTATCATGCCCTGTGACTAAATACAATCTTAACGTCCTATCAAACAAATCAAGAGAATAAAAGTAGCTTGTCCTGCTTTGTGAGCTGACAATAAATCAGTTCAGGAGGGCAGGGGACAAGGCTGCCCAACAATGGCTCATAAGCCAGAATTTCTCTGATCAGACAACCTCCTGCACGCGATCAGCTGCCCAAGCCTCCCGGGACACTGGATTACGTAAGCACTGTAATACTCTTAAATCAACTGGAAAAGGCCAGACACGGGGTGAAGTGTGTCTCCCGTGCCCCCCTTCTCTCTCAGCACCATAACTGATGGTAACTGAAATTTGTTAAGTGGGGGCCTGAACTGAAGCTGTGCTGAAGCCACCAAGCAGCTCCCAGCTGCCAGGGAAGGTGGTGCTGCTCCCCAGCCATCAGCCCCTGCTTCCTGCTGCCTCACCTCACACCACACACAGGCAAAACACTGCCCACAGCACTAAACACAGGAAGTAAATTTCATACAGGCACAGATATTGCAGGCACTGAATGTTTAAAACTTTCCTAACAACAATATGGAGAGCCATATTTAAAATTTTCCTAACAACACTGATGCGCTGCTCAACACCCTAAAATTAGACCAATCTGAGTCTTCGAGAAATGAGTTTAAAAGATTTCAGCATAGTTGCTGTAACTCCTAGTAGGGGAGGACATGTTAATTAGTGCTACTGACACAGCCTCAACAGCATATTTGACTGTCTGGAGATGAGGATGCTGACAAACTCTCTACAGCAGAAATGTGTTTCAAGTACAGCTCATCAGGAATTGAATGACTTGAGCCTCTTAGGAAAACAATGGAAATTTTTTTCTGTTGTCAGCATCCCTGCTTGAGCCAGCCACAAAGAGTACAACTTTTTTTTGAAAGGATGAACAGAATGAAACGGCTCTGACCCAATAATGATGGCTCCTTCCTATCCTCTGTCTCTGCATCATGTGAACCGACAATAAACCCAGACAGGGAGCCTACAGATCCAAGATTAACCTAAACCATCTCGCACCTTTAGTCACGGATGTTCCTCATTTAGTCACCCCACAGCCAGCCACAACAGTAATCGCCATTTAAGCAGGAGTCAGAGGCAAGGTGTCTGGCTAAGACTGTACTAAGTCTTTCTGTTTATATGCATATAAAATTAACTGACCACTTTCGCGGAAGAAGTGATATTTTCATTTCAAAATATAGTCTTAAATGTAGAGTTCATCTATTTATAGTCAGAAATGAAAAGAGAAGCAAAGCATTGCAGAGATCTCATTCTTCTTTAGTGAATCCTTGCAGGAACCAGTTTTTCTGCAAATTCCCAAGTGCTTCTGCTTCCAGGCTGTCAACAGGCAAGAAGATCAAGGAATAACAAGCATAAGGACCTGTAGATGCTTTTTCTGTATCTTGAAAAATCAATGTCTGACTGGCAAAGTGTTATTAACTTTCTATGCCTTTTCAAGAGTGTGAGGTTTGAATGGAAAATAATATTGAACATCACACTTACAGTGACCATGTCACTTCCCCTCAGGGAGCCCCAGTTCACATAGCTGTTCAAAGCACTGGTCACTCTTGTAGTCAGCTCCAGTCTATTGCAACATTATTAGGTTTAGATAGATTTCTCAAAAAGTCTGACTTTTTTCCTCTTAGCATATGATGTTGTTTCCTGCTAATCAGAATTTTTCAATGCCTCCTCAAGACTAGTGTTGAGAGAGTTCAAAAGAAAGATGGAACAGAGAAATATAGGAAAGCAGTTCCTTGCATGTCCCTCTTGTAGTGGATATTTTAAACAAGTCTGAATGGAAAAGGAATGTAAAATAAATAGTGTTCTGCTGGAAGAAAGGCAAAAGTAGACTAAAGTCAAACTTCTCCAGAGAGAATATTTCCTTTAGGCTAAAATAAACAAAAACAAGAGCTGAAAGTAAGTGAGGCTTCTTTGAAGGAGAGGTCACAGGGGAGCAGCATGTCCTGGGACTCCAACACATAGCACACTCTATTCTGAAACCCACAGGTTTGACAGGAGTGCCAGAATAGGCATCACTGTTCCAATGTCACTGATGTCTGCACAAGCAAGCAGAAAGGAAAAAAATAGTGGAAGATTCAGTTTTCAAATCAGCAGTGTTCTGGGGAATCCTAGAAGAAATGTGACCTTGAAATGTCCCACAGACAGGGATCATTACCCTAACGATGAAAATTTCAGTCAGTGTTGGCTTTTCTGCTGAATATCTTTTGCTGTGATTTCTGGATTGCCAAAGCTCAAAATAAAAAGCTCATATTTTTATAGTCTTGTCCATAAAACCAACAAATCAATGTACTTCATATTACTGTCTCATTTGAAAAGTCCTGTGACAAATGTGGTAACCTTTTTTAGGGTTCCTCTACCTTTGGATTGCAATAAATCAGAGCTCATTTAACCTCCAGTTCACTGATAATTCTTCTACTTGGCATAGCAACTACCTAAATCTCAATTATGCCCACTGAGACTTAAGTATTTTGAATATGACTGGAATGTCAAATAGACTTCCCTATATATAGTCCAATTACAAAGTCATTATTTTTTTGATGCCGTTGAGCATCCAAAACACCCTGCAAAGTATTTCAATTTCTGTCTTAATTAGATACGCCATTACAAAATGCAGTTATGCTGAATCTCCCATTTATGTCTACTTCAGATTTCTTCTCTAGGCCTTGAATAATGAACAACCCCTTTGACAGAGCTTGACTCTGCAGAGTACCCAAGAAGTTTAAAGCAATTTACCAAATTGGTTGGATTGGGCCTGTTGCAGAGTAAAACATGCAGTTCAACAGTTGCTGTGGCATTTTGATAATGAGCATCACCGACTGTCTCAAAGCCTGATATGTGTCAGAACTTTAGCCATCATCATGTCACAAAGGCACTCTCATCACACAAAACAAGACTGAAAGACCAATTGTTATGGGTGTAATTTGGACTGTACAGTCAAAAGTATTTGTCTATTACCACACATTACTCATTTCTTAACTAATTGTTTACTACCATTTCCTAAAGTTACTTGTGTGAACATTAAGGGGATTATTGTCATTTGCCAGAAGTTCCTTTAAAGACTGCATCCCCATTTGGAAATGCATCAGCATTTTTCCTTCCTCACACCAACTCTAAAAACATGCATTTTTTAATCCCAGCATTTATCTTTAGAATGTTTGTGTTGCCCTTTTAGTCAGCTTAGAATGGAAACACAAATTTTAAAGAGGTCTTTTTTCTGTTCCTATGAAAAAATCATTGTTTACACTAAAGGACTTACTCAAGATCTCTTTTTTAGTAGAATTACATCCCCACTTCACATATTTGCACAACTAGAGAGCTTCCACATGAGGTGCTGAGAAGAAGGATAATAAATGCTATTATTTCATTTAAAATGCCAGTGAGGCTTCATTTACCAGCCTTGCCCACTAATCCTCACTGCTGTGCTCCTCTTTAACCTAGTTTGTCTCCTGACAGCAGTGTTTTGCAGAGTGATATTCCATGAAACCTTCTCCTTCCTTTCTCCCAACAGTGATTCTGCTGCCACTTGCACCCCTGATGGTGAGGGCATCCCTCACTTGGACATCTGAACCAAAAATGACTCTGCTGATGGAAGCAGCATGGAGACTTCAGGCAAAGGTCCATGTGATATGGTCCTCTTTGCCACTGTGAAAGGATTTTTCAGCAGATAAACTCCTCTGCTCTTACAATACACCCCTACTTGCTCCCAAGTAGGCTGTGTCACTGGAGGTCATTCTTGCTTTCAGAGCCTTTCACTTATAAATAACCTCTCCTACTCTAAGAAACCGAAGTTGCCTAAGAAAGAAGAGCAGAAAATCAATGAAACGCTCCTACAAACGGCTTGAAATACAAAATAAAACTTCTGTTCCCCAGTCAAATTCCTATATGGACTTTATTCTACATCCTCTACATCTCATTGATAAATGTTGCAGTTTATCAATAATTGTCGAAAATTTTGGGAAAATTTATATTTCTTACCAAAACTGCTCCATTGTACACATGGTGTTAAAACAGTACCCCTGTATCATGTGATTATTTATTAGTAAGAACCATTCTCTACAAGACAAATCAGTCAATGACTCCACCACCAAAAAGAAGAAACACTGAATTAGAAATTTAACAGTCAATTTGTATTTCACATAAACAGACAAAAGCATACTTAATCTCTGTAAAGTACGTCTGTGCTTTAAATATACCACAAGACTAACAAGGCTTTAACTATTGTTCAATTATCACTTAGTAGTGAAAGAAGATGTCATAAACCTTTCAGTTTGACTTATCTTTTCCCTCAGCATCACAGACAGTTGCTCCTACTACAGTTACAATAGCTGGCATCATCACTGGATATATTATTTAATGTCCTCACCAAATTTTGAAAGTATTTGGGTTTCGAATATTCTTTAACACATCTGAAGTAGCTTAAGAACCACTTAATTGAGAATTCAATTTCAAAGAAAATCAATGTGCAGAACTTCAGTTAGAAAAACAATCTATTTTCTTTCCCAAATTATGTAAATCAGAAGTTCTATTACACATTATAATAAATTAATAATAAAAATTAGGATACTAAGAACTTAAAACATCTACATGTTTTCTGTTGTAGGAATTAATTAAGCTAGAGAAAGTGCCTACACATAAATTTTTGATATGTTATGTATAAATATCTATGCCACAGGCTTCTATTTACTTCAACATTACATCTATCTTCTATCCTTAAATCAAAACCTTAAACCTAGACTAAAAATCTGAAAGCATAACTGAATGTTTCATATTTTTTAACTGCACAGTCCCTGAAGACCAGGCCCTGCACCCTCCAAGAACCTGAGGACCTGTGTTATCCCCATGACACAGGCAGACACTGCACCTCTCAGCAGCCTCCTACAGCCTGGTCTTCCCCAGAGCTACTCAGAACTCATTATTGCTTCAGGCTCTTTGGCCAGCATGTGTGACACTGCTGTCCTTCCTTTTTCACACCCACCATTCAGGCAGATCTACACTGCACACTTGCCCTAACACAGCTAAGTGTTGGCTGGGAACTGACTTAACTCTTGATCTCCAGACCTCTGCCAAAAAACAGCCATTCATACAGAAGTGGCAAAGCAATTTTTCTTCTATAGTTCATTTTACTTGTAAGAGCTTCAATTGGCTTTAATCCCAGCATGTTTTTGATACAGCAATCACAGTTATTTATCAGTGCCACATGCTAGTATTTCCATACTGGTACAGTGACCCTTCTTTTGCTAGAGCCTCCCTTTCCCTCTGTCACTGAACAACACCCTATAAGCAGAATATCTGCAGCTGTCTGTCTCTCAGTGCAGAAAAAAATGCAATACTTTTGTTTTTAAAAAACTACTTCACTGGGGTCAAGATACTACCCAGTGCAGGTGAGTCATCTCTGCTGTTTTAGACATGGGAAAATAATTTACAGACTAGAACTAAAGAGGTGAGATTTAATGCAAATTTTATAGAGGACTCAAGAAAACTTTATTTAACAGTCTTACGAACTAGCTAAAGAAATTTCATGCTCTGTTGTGAATATAAATGGTTAAAACATATTATATAATGGAAAGGATGAGATGTGTAGCACTTAATTAAAGCATTCATTATGCATGATTAATATACTGTCTCTCACAGCACTCTGCTGGACAAAATGTCCAGCATGCAGTGAGGAAAATCTATAATATGTTAGGTGAGAAACTGACTGATGGGTAGGGCTTACAGTAAATCATGTCACATCAGGCTGGCAGAGAGTTACCAGAGGGCTCCACCCTCAGTTTTAGGGCCATGATTCTTTAATGTTTTTATAAATTATCTGGACACAGAAATAGAAAGTATGTGAAGTACTTTGCTGATGTTACCAAAAGTGTATTAGGTACTTCACTGATGTTACCAAAGAAGGAAAAGCCTTGAACTTCCTTGGAGGTGGAGAGGCCTTACAGAGAGATATGGATAAAATTAGAGAGGTGGGCAACATCAACTACATGAAACTGAACAAGTGGTGGATTTTCCACCTGTGATGTGGTAATCCAGGTTGCAGGTACAAGCTAGGGGACAAAAGCCTGGAAAGCATCCTCATGGAAAGACAAGAGGGCATTTGGATTGATGGCAAGTTGATTATGAGTCAGCAGTGCCCTGCCAGCCAGGACAGCAACTGTGTTCTGGGGTCCCTCAGGCACTGCATCACCAGCTGGGCAAGAGAAATCACTGTCCTTCTTTACTTTGTGCTGGTGCAGCCTCACCTCAAGTTCTGTGTGCAGTTCTGGGAGATCAGTTCAAGGACATCAAACTATTAAAGTGTGTCCAGAGGAGGGTGGCCAAGGGGATGAAAGATCTTCAGAGAAAGACTTATAAAGAGCAGCTGACATCACTTGTTGGGAAGGTCATTATCCCAATGCCAACAGTGGGAAGAAAAGGCCATATATTACACTTAGTATGTGGAGGAATTCACTTTATTGATTACTAAATGTCTGCAGTTTTTTAACTTTCTTGCAATTTTATTTACTATTTTTATAAGAGTTTCAGAACTTGGAGGCAAACAATTTACTTGAAAGTATCTACTTGATGAACTAAACATTTGACCCCTGCACTTCTTGAAAGGTTTGGAATCATGAACACACAAAGTTTCAAATCAAGTGAAATCAGTCCAGTGTAATTTTTTCTAAATCATGCTTTTAATTCAGCCTCTCAGCTATCGTAATCATGATTTTTAAATGTTCACAGCTGACTACACAATGTATCAAAATAGTACTGCTCGTCTCATTAAACTACCATAAATTGCTACTTGGATATAAAACATAAAATATTAATTATCACTTCAGAAGCCACTTTCATCCCTTAATTTGCATGTTCAAGCTTAAGACTGCTACAAATACTTAATGATCTCTTTTCTACTAGTATCCACATCTGCCCTTTTGTTTATGTTTGCAGCACACACACAGACAATGGATGCACCATTTTCAGATATTCAGCACTGGTCAGATGGTAACAATAACTAGTCATTTTCCCTGATGTGCTACTTCATCACCTAAAGAGGAGGGTGGTGCAGTGCCTGAATCTATGTATCTCCTATGCTGATACATAAATAAAATGGATATATACACAAAATTATGTATCTCCTTTGTCTGAGTATTACATTCACATCCCTAATGGCTGGTACTACTTGACCATGATTATATACAGATATATGAATAGGGATGCACCAAAATAATTTCACTGCTAATTCCACAAGGACAAGTAAACCGGAAGAACATGAAATTAAACAGGCTTGCATGTCTACAGGGAGACTCTATTGGATTCAAGAACTTCAAATTCATCTCCAGATGCAGAGAAGCAAAGACTGACTCACAGGTCTTTCCACAAAGAACGAGTACGTGAAATTAGCAGGAAAAATTCAGGTTATGTGGGTAGAAGAAATGCTCTAAACCCAAATACATTTGTAGTGTAAAAAAGCAAGTACAAGTAAAGTATTTATATGGCACCTAAGAGCTTCATAGTTCCTGAGAGAGGGTATGGACTAGAAGAGAGGAAGAGTAATTGCCACATACATGTCACCCCAGAAGCAGACAAATACTAAGACATCTGAACACAGGCAAAGTGGGTTAGTCTCAGAGGGACAGCTGCTTTTCATGATGTCACTCAAGAAATCAAGATATAAAACTGTGCATACCACATTAGCGTATACATCTATTCAGTCTGAAGGAAGTGTATAAAGCAAGTGTCTGTCACAGTCTAGTTCTGTCTAGTTTTGTCTCACAGCAGCAAGGATATTGGTAGAGGGCTGGGTGCATATGTAGGATGCCACTGGGGTACACCAATCTTTATGGTTACTTGCAGCATCAGCTATAGCAGTCTGAAAGCAAAGCAATCTCTGTATTATTATTTAGACACATGATCTTGGAGTTCTGCTGTGTGCAACTCCATTGAACACTCCACTGAAAAAAATACAACACAGGTTATTCAGGTTGTGGTTTACTCCTTGGACAATTCTGTGTGACCGGTTAGTTCATATTAAAGGAGGAAGATCACTTGTCATGAGGCCTTATAGGAAGAAAAGTTGTAGCAGCCCTAGAAACACAAGTAAACAGAAGGAATAGAGCTCTCACAAAAGCTATTTGCATAAGTACAGATGAAAGGATACATCCTTTCCAGAGCATGACAGTACAGTGCACTAGTGATGACATTTGCTTTAGGAAGATTTAAAAAAAAGCAAACTATCCACTTTACATGACTGCTCTCTGTAACAAAGAGGGACCTCTGAAAACTTCAAAAGTCCATGCAGCCTTGAAAGTTTTGCCATGCACAGGCCCCTACCAAGCTAGACTGCAGAGATCACAGACTCTGCAGAACCAGACACACACAGAATGACATGAGCAAAGCTATGATTAAATAGAGGGTACAGCAGTCAATTTCAATATAGAATGGCTCTCACCCACATATATTAACATTCCCTGATTGAATAAAGTATTATTCATGAGAAATGGCATTTATTACAATTTATCAACCTTTTGTGTAAACTTTGAGAAGTGTAGCTGAACAGCCCAAATTTGAAAAAAGATGACGAATTATGATCAATTCCTTCTCAGTGCTGAAAATTTACCTTTCCAAATACACTCTCTCCGTTTAAATCTTCAACTCTACAAAGAAATTAAATATAAGGCCTTAAACATAACATAAATATAAATCTTTCTCCTATCACACACCAAAAACAGTTTGCAGTGCAAATAAAGAATTCGAAGGCAATTGAAATTCATGGCACATGGCTCTGGTGAAGTGCATTGTTTTACTGGAAGTATCTAGAAAGATAAACCTCCAGAGGCCAAGAAGCGTTATGCTCTTGACTCCTGAGAGGGATGCAGAATCCAGGGTCTTCCCATACTCACCTGAAATATTTCAGTTTCTACAATGAGCTTTGCCTGCTGAGTGCAGATTAAGTTCATCAGGTCTGCCAGTTACACTGATTACCTGGTCAACAGCAAAACTACAATTGTCATGTCAAGGAGAAATCACAGGTCTATCTTTGTCTGCAAAGTATGGTTTTAAAACAACATATTTCAAATCATTAACAAGAAACAGGTACCATTACTCACTAGCACTGCACACTTGGGGAAATTAACACGTCAGAATTACACAGCACATATCTTCAGCAAGACCAGCTCCAGTCAGAATCATACCCCATTCTACTCACTAGGCTCTGGTCGCATGAGAGCAGTGGCTCAGATCAGTAAAATACAAAGAAAAAAGTAGCATAAATAGACATTTGCCTTCAGGGCCACATTTACAATAGCTACCCTCTTTGGCATGCCCAGAGATCATGAATTCACAGTTTCCTCACGAGTTTGCAGCTGCTTTTCCACTGTCACAACTTTTACATACTGGTGAGACAATAGTGATGCAAAGCAGGGAGAGGAATTCTGAGCAGAGCTTGCACTGCCAGTGTGGATCCCTTGGTTACTGCCAGTGTGGATCCACTGGTTACTACAACTATCTACTTATACTACTACAACTACCTAGCTTATGTCTGGGTGCACAGAAAAAAGTGGTTAAGGATCCTTCACTTCTTAGGCCAACTGTAGCAGACATCAAAACTCATGATGGAGCACAGGAGCGGTTCCTTACCAGTCTCCTGGTTTGCCTCATTCAAACCTTGGAGATGTGAGAAGTCGGTACCCAGTACCTCAGATTTCCTGAAGATGACACTCCTAGATGGCAAGACAGCAGTGCTACCAAGGCCACCAGAGATCACAGGGGTGTTTCACAGGAAGTTCCATCCTAGTCTTCTGGTATTTCAGGTCTCTTTAAAGTCCCGTGTAGGCCTGTGCCTCAAAAAATATAATCTAGTTCTTTAACATGAGATGACAGTAAAGAAACCTGCTCTGCCACATCTGTTTACTGTTACACCATTTCTTAAAATACAGCCCTCTTGGTCCATAAGTCTACATGACTTCTTTTCTGTGTGGATGATGTTACTTTTCTTCTTGTGTACCCCCTTGCTTGCAAAGGAAGTTAGTAGTAGCCAAGCAATTTACTAAATTTAAAACTCAAGTCAATCCATCAGCTGAACAGAGAGCTCTTCACAGCTGTCTGAAAAAAACCCCAAACGTTAAATATTTGCATGACATAGAAAAGCCCATCTGGAACTGGGTTATTTCCTGCAATTTTCACAAGCTTTTTGCACCGTGTGACTTTCCAACATAGACACTGCCTCAGAAGTTCAGGTCAGCTGCTACATCACTCTATTTAAAAGAAAGCAAGAGGGAGGGACACAATCACACACTGTCAAAGATCTGGCACACATTTTAAAGTGGAACAGCTCTCAAAGGAGGTAAACTTTAAGAAGACAAAATGGCTCAGAGGAATTACTAATGGTTCTTCGTAATGCCTGTTATTTGCCTGCTGCTATGTGTTGTTGTCCCCTCAAAAATCTAAAGTCTTATAACCATGTGGTTATAACAGAACCCTAGATTTTGCTCTTGCATTACTCATTTTAAAACATCTGGATTCTGTAATGTCTCCTTAATGTTTGGGATTATATGCTGCTAAAACACTGCTAATAATAAATAATAATAAAAAAAAGCTTAGTTTAAAATGACCTCTGAATGCTTAAGATAAATGAGCAACAATACCCAGATCTGCAGAGTTTAGTCTGCAGAATGCTTTTTTGCTGCTGAGTAAAGGCCTATACCACAAGCATTAGTGAATATCTCCAGGTCACCTACATTGTACATTTGTATCAAGATTCCTTTGGAAACAAAATACTGGGAAAATGATGCTTTCTGCTTTCATGAGTTGATTTATCCACCTTTTAAAATATTGCATTAAAGAATTAAGAGCTATACTTCACTGATTTCTAATTTAGAGCAGTTGTTAATGACAGGACTCTTGCTGTTTAAAAACAACTAAGGTTTTGTGTTTATGAACAAAATCCAACCTTTCCAGCCTGCTAGCCAAATATATTATTTCAGTAGAGCCAAGGAGACACAATAATATAAACGGTTAATTAATCACTTAAGTCTCAGCTCCCTGCTCACCCTGACCTGCTGCAGAGGAAATTAGGCCCATAAACCCTGCCAGAAATTCCCCAGATGCTGAAGGATGGCACAGAAAAAGAGCAAATAGTCCCTTTTTCTGCCTTCCTGGTCACTTTGAAGCAGAGATGTGGGAGGAGGAATGGTTGCAGAAGAGGGCACTGCAGAGCTTTTCTTGCTGGCACAGGCTCAGGAGGGTTGTGGCAGGAAACAAAATACCTATAAACATACTTCAACTTATCTTTTCTCCCTGCCACTTCCACTCCTCCCTAAGATTTTTTGTCAGAGACTAATGTGTGGTAAGGACAGAAATTCTGTACCTTTCTCTCAAGTTTTCTCTGTAACTTAGCACAGGGCTTCAGAAATAACTACTACTTTCTTCTTCAATGTATAGAAAATAACCTCCAAGGCAAGCCCATGAAAGCAAAAACAGGGCAACATCATTTTAAAGCACTCTCATCTCTCACCTGGAAATACTAAGGAGCAAGTTGGTATTATCCTAGTTATTAATACTTCTAAGTTTCAATATTTCACATCTTAAACCTATAACAACAAACCCTCAAGGGTCACTCTCAAGGGCAACAGTGGGGACTTCAGGGCAGGAAATGGATATACCAGGGACCTGATGACTTCTGATAGTGATACGGCCATGGTATAACTATCACCAGCTATGATAAAATGACTACATACATGATGTAGAAACAGAGAATAGGAAAAATAAATATTCCTCACATGCTCTTCTGTTAGATTCTCGGTGTAGTGGTAATAAAATTGCTAAAACACAGCACACAAAGACAACACCTGCTCCCACTCTTCCCTTTTGCTGTAGCTCCCTGCTACCTGCTCCATCACATGCCTGAAAAGCCCTAAGTTTCTAGCCCTGAGCCCTCTGGCTCAGCCATCCACAAGGCTGTTACTTATACTCCTGATCTGGTCTTCATTCTTCAGCAAACAGCTCATTTGACACCCATGGCTTCTCCCTCAGCTGCTTAATCTACCTTCCCAACTTTAATTTTATTGCAAGAAAATTAATATAGCATTTAAAGGAAATGCAATTTACTGTAACAATATTTTCCAAATGTTTTAAAGAAATATCAGGAGGAAATCAGGAAAAAAATTTCTACAGCAGTCAATCTGTTTGTAGGTCAAGAAGTTTCCCTGGGCACACATGTACTTAATCTGCAAACAGAAATGAGAAAAATATGGAACTAGAATAGGCTGTTTTATTGCAGCTTCATTAAATTTTCAAATCTCTCTTGCTCCAATGTGCTGTGCAGAAAAGAGAGAAAGAGTCTTTCACTAGGAACATGATATAACAGCACCATGTCTGTATATCTCCAGAGAAGCTTTCAAATCTGCTCAGGAAGACTGCCTGCATTTTATAAAAGTTGGCGGAAATCCCACATAGCTGTTTTTAATACATAATTTGGGAAGTGGTCTTGTCCTTAAGATGAGAGGTGTAAATCAGTAATTACCCTGTGAGCCCAAAAGAAAGGAGCATAAGGCCAGCCCTTGGGCATCACGTTACTTTTCTCCTATGGTCTGACAGACATTTTCAAGGAGAAATCCATCCACATTCCAATTTTTTTTTTTATCTCAGGAACTTATTTCCATTATTAGAATAGATTCTTCAGTGGAACCAGTAGGTTTAGAAACTCAGCCCAAGCATGCTCGTCTCCTTTCTTGGCCAGTACATTCCAGTTGTGCACCAAGAAACAAGGCAGCCAAACCCCAGCTCCTGACGTCAAGACTCTCTAGATGTCAAGTGCCACAACTGCACACACGTCTAGAGAGTTAGGTTGTTCTGAGGAAGGACAATATATGTGGTTTAGTCTTTTAAGACATGCACTGAACAGCACAGAGCAAAAGGATAGCTCCTTTTCTACAGATACACCGAAACTCATCTTAAGAGTCTGTAGCAATGCTTTCTGAGATTACAGCACAAGGCTCTTCCCCTCTCTTCAGAGTTTGGAGAAGCAAGACACGCTGTGACAATCTTGCCTTTCATCCCAAAAAGCTATCCATCTGCACAGCCAGTCCATGCTACTGCATCCTGCCTTTGCAGCTGGGTACCTTCACAGTGTCTGGCAGCACCCTGGGCCCCAGCACCGCAGGCAGCCCCAGAACAGGCCAGCCCAGAGCTCAGCTTCTGCCGGGGCCGTTCCGAGCTCCGCCGAACTGTCCGAATGAGTCACGACTTGATGCGGGGACTTGGCTGATCAAAACCCAGCAGAACCTTGGGCAGCCAGCACTGGGGGAACTTTCCACACACAAAACATAAAGGCTCTGTCAGTCTACTCAGAACAGCAAACTCTCCCTAGGGAAAGAAAAAAGCACTTAGTCATGGAGAGCTTATTTTTCAGTGGCTGCCCAGCAATTCTTGTTAAAATACTATCCTGAAATCAAAGCAGCAGTGGAGTATTTCCTTTTCCTTATTCTTTCTCCCTGTAAGACAGGAAATCTGAAACAGCTGGGGTTGTCATCTTAGAAACAATGTTGGCTTTTCTCTTGTAGTCACATTCAATTCCACCTATACTGATGGACACCACTAAATTCGTGCTGACCTCGTTAGCCTATTGGTGATATTTAAGCTGTACGTGTTTTGGGAACAGGCATCTTTTCTCCTGGGCTGGAACAACACACATTATCACTGTGTCCATGTCAGGAACTGGAATCCTGGAAATAGCAGGCTAATAAAGCAGGAAACAGCAAGTGCTAGCTTCATTCACTAGCATCTGCCATTCCTTCTCCCTCCAGTCAGTCACCCAAACATACTAGAGCAGACAATTTGCCTCCGCTCAGTTTTCAAGGATTCCTGTTGAGGACCTCTCCAGTCTTTCATCCTCACTCATCTTCCTTTCTAGTATTTTACTCCCACCCAAGTCTTCCTTTAAATAAAAAATCAGGATACTTTTCAGAAGCTGCAGAGCTTTTGTTATTCTACTTCAAGTGTTACAGATTTTTGACCATAAAAATGCATCCCTCCTAAAACAAGCCAGTTCAGGCCTTTGAAAAGTCACAGTTCCAAAATCACCCTGACTTACATATTTTGAATGCCAATATTGTAAAACAAAGAAAAAAAAGTTATTTACCTTTTTATATTTTATGTGTTTTGATGGTTTATATATTTTTGGCTCTTACTCTCTTTAGTAAGAAAATCCCATTCCTACTATGCAAAGCTTAACTTTTGTTCCTATATGTCTTTTTTGCAGAAGCTTACAGAGGTGAAACAAAACATAAAAAGTCTGATAGAGGAAAAAAGCACTTTTCTGCATTAATATATAATTTATATAATTTACCTAAGCTTGCCTCAGCTTTCAGCAATTACATCGTCCCATGTTTCAGAAATTCGTATTTTACCTGTCTAGGCTCATGGCAGTCTAGAAGAAAGGCATATTTATGTTTACTGCTTGCAACAGTCATATCCACTTCTGACAGTGGTGAATTTGCCTCATATTCAGTAATACGTTTTTCAGCAATTTTGTGAGAAAGGAAGATTCCCTCCAGCCTCAGAATACTATGTTCATATTTAAACCCCAAATTTAGACTGTAAATAATAACATAAGATCCAACCATTCTTCCTGAAAGACAAACTTCCATTTGTTAATATTAATGAAAGGCTCCTTGGATGATGGAGTCTAGCCAGTAAATGTGCATTCATGTGGTTATTCTGCACATCAAGGCACATTTCCACATTCAAACACTTTTGTTCCTCAAAATGTTTGTATTTGGATGGAACATTCTTAATGCCTTAGCTCTGTTTTGAAAGCTCTTGATTTCTTTCGTAACAGTAGAAAAAACCAAATTCCATCCATTTCCTGACCAATGCAAGAAATGGGATGAAGCAAGCAACAGAAGACTCAGTTAGGAGCTGCTCCTTAGCACTGAAGCTGCCTTTCACTCCAACTGAAGGAAAACCACTGTGTTTGGATGACAAAAATAACATTCCTAAAGAAAAACAAATTAATATGATGAATTAGTAGAGAAAAATACACTAACTGGTCACCTCTAACACCTTAGCCCATTCTGTGCAAACACCTTCTTTGCAGTGGAAGGATGGATCATAGTCTGACGCCTTCAGTTCCCTTTTCAAAAAAAAAAACCAGAAATGATGAAGTTGAAAAGCTGTTCTACAGGCAGAAAGAAACCCATCCATTGCAGAGTTATACTTGTAAAACTGCAGCACTTCCAATTCAGCCCTTAGATTTTGATGCCGTAACTTTCCAAGACAGACAAGCTCTAAGTGACTCATCTGGAAAGGCAAACACCATTTATTTTTGACATTTATACTTTATGAATTATTAATTGGGCTTCTGCATCTAGATTGATTTTGCATGAAAAGGAATTTCTGGCACATACCTTAAAGCTGAAAAGTGTACACATTGGAAAAGAACTCAGCAAAAATATCTGTCTAGTGTTGCTTAAAAGAGAAGTCCTGTTAGTGTACTGAAAGTCATAAAAACCAAAATCAACACTGTTTGCAGGAAAATTTTTTTTCAAGAGAAAAAAAAATCCAGCTTTTATCTCTAATGAAACGTGTTCTCCTACGACCCTGTTTCATTGTAGTTTCACTCCTTCCCAGAGAAGCAGAACAGAAGCGATGTCTAGAAGGACACTCTGAATTGAAAGATAAACAGTATCTATGGTGTGTGCACAAGTCACCGAATTTCATAACACAAAGTTGCAAAACAAGCCCTATATCAAAATGCTTAGATAAACTCTTTTCACAAGTAAAGACCTTTTGCAGCCAACTGAAACTGGAATTTAGGCAATGAGAAAGAGTAACAATTGATATATAAATAACACAAGTAATTAACATCATCAAACTGAAATCCACAAAATTGTGACAGAGGCAGAGGGGAATGTAAACATTTTAACAGTGTGAAGTGTTCTTCTACCATAGAATTGTGGGGGAAAAGATAGGGAAAGCCAATATTTTTCTCTATTTTAGAATTTCTGCTTACAAAGGATTGAGCATATTTTCCCCTTTTGACAATGATAACAAATCCAAGGAACACAGGAGCAAAACACAGCCTGATGAAAATCTCATCAATGCAGACATGGATCCTAGCTAGTGGCACCTATCTATTCTGAAACAGAAATGCATTCAATTCTCCAGCCCTCCTCCAGTAAGAGGTGCAATAGCCAAATGAGTGTTTGAATTTCTTGTTCTTTCAGAAGGTTCTCTGGCATCACACCAAACCACAAGGTTATACTGCTGCTGCCTCAGCAGCACCTTTGCTGGGATCAAATAACACTCCCTTTCTGTGGAGGAAAGATGATGGGCAAAGAAGGTGAGAGTAAACTGCTGCACGCAGTGTGAACCATATGATGCTGCAACAACCACGTCAGTCCAAATTCAGTCTACAGAATTAAAAAAAAAGATTTGAAAGATGTTTATTTATAAAGATATGTCCTCCATCACGGACACAAGAACATCATCCCTTTTACATCAAGTGCAAGTACATACCCATGAATCATTCTGTTCAGGTCTATCACAGTGATTTCCATTTACAGACAAGTTGGAAATATGCTGAACTTTAAACAACCATTTCTAATTTTTCATTTTCTACCATGCAGGTCTGTTGAGGCTCCATAAAGAGAAATCTTATGAAAAATGTAAGCACAGTAAGTAGCAATTTCTCTCTTTTTCCTCCACTTTAAGAAAAAAAAATTTAACTCCTAGCACTTCTATGACAGAGTAGATGGATTCCTGTGATGTGCTATAACCTCTGATTATAAAAATGTTACTGTTTTGTGTCCAATTAAGTGCAGGATTAGATAAGCACTGAAAGCAAGGCAATTGTGCTGTGGCAAACATCATCACAGTAATACCATGCTGTAGCTCAAGTTTCTTTCGTCTGCTTATCTCCATATATTTAAGAAAGGATAAGCACCACCACTGTCCATCAGGGGCCACTACATGAGAAGCAACTGAGAACCAGAGTCACAGAAGCTTCTGGAAAGCAGCAAAACGAAGACCTTCTAGTTCTAAGGAAAGAGGTTTGGAGGATGTTTTGGCTGCCCCGAAGATACCACAGACGTTCACTGATAAGAGGGCCCAGAGTCTGCTTCATCAGGGCACTTCCCACTAAATGCTGCCCATACAGTTTCTCTTCAGAGGCACCTCACAGAGTGGCAGCAGCTCCTTGGGACCAGCAAAGAAGATTTTCAACTCTGTCCCTCTTGCCAAGCTTTTAAAAGCCAAAGACTTCACTGGTACACTACTAGGTCATGACAGTGGGTGTTCAAGGTCCTCAACCCTCCATCCTTCACAAGAAATATGTTAGACAAACACAGCACCTCCCTTACATTTGCAGCTAGCAGCTACGTAAAAGTACAGAATCTTTTGCACAGTAACCTCTGCAAAATCTTCTTCAATTAAACCTGACTCTGCTGTTCCAGGACTTTTATGAAGCACGCTGTCTATCAGTATGCCAGTCATAAGGACACATTTAAAACTCAAAGACAGTTTTGCCTGGGTGACCAATAGTCCACTCCTTCCTTGTTATGTAATAATTCCAGTTAAGATGGAAGTCAAGATATGAAACAACAATCTGGTGCAGGCTGTGTTTTGAGCACAGCATCCATGGGCATTCTTTGCCTCCAGAGATCACTGGGAGAAAATTTAGAGGTGGGTGTCATTCAATGCTCCAGCTTTTATATACATATTTAAAAATGGAAAGTGTATCCATCAGTTGGAAAGATACTACAGTAAGAGATATTTGAGAAATCTAAAAAAAAAAAAA
>VZRX01016529.1:23702-71159 GCA_013398075.1 Notiomystis cincta
CGGCATGCCCACCCCACGCACACGCCGGCCCCAGCCGAGCGCGCCCCACGCGCGGGGAGAGGGCTCGGTACCTGCGTGGCTTTGTGGAACTGCTTCTTCAGCCCGGCCACCGACATGGCGAGGGCAGCGCGCTGCAGCCGTGTGCTGCGGAGCGGAGAGGAGCGGAGAGGAGCGGNGGCGGGCAGCGCTCGCACACGCGCGCCCGAACAGCGGACAGAGCGCTCGCCCGGAGCGGCGCGGCCCCCCAGACCCCGGGAGGGGCACCCGCGCACCGCCGCGACGGATCACGGGCGTGGGGCTTCTCCGTCCTCCCCGCCCTGCGCGGAGCTCGGTTTCGCCCAGCAGCCTCCCCGGCAGGGATCGGGATAGATACTCGTCCCCGCGGGACATCATCCGCGGGAATGAACGCAAAAAGAAATTGGCGGGGCAGTAATGGGGGCAAGCAGTAGCAGAGGGAATATCAATGTTGGCCAGTTTCTGAAAAAGAAAAAAAAAAACCAAAAAAAAAACAACAAACCACATTTCTAGGCACTCCAGCTTCTTTGGGCCTGATCGTGTCTCGCTGGAGCACAGTTGGTAGTCAAACCCCGGCTAATTGGGATTCTCTCAACAAGTGCTGTTTTCTTCTCTCGTCAGATTGTCAGTGATGCATAGAAAAGCACTTCTAAAGCTTGCCCGTTCCAGCCTGCTGGTGTGGCTGTTGGCTGGAGAGTAAAAGCCTAGAACCCAGATAAAAGTCCTGTACTTAAGCAGTTCAGTGTTACAAACACTAGCAGAACAGTAATTAGCAATTATTAGGCTCTGCCAGCAAAAGACTAAACAACGCGAGCAATGTGATCCAAACACAATGATCCTTCTCTGCAGGCTGAACCAGTCACTGCATATGTGTGCTGCAAATTAGCACAACGGAGATGCACACTCACAGCTCCTCAGCTGTTCGAAAGCAGCCATGCTACACTGGCGTTTAATTCCATCACGACAAGCACTCATCTCTGAAGCTAGTTAGACAGCATTTTCAGAAGGAGCTAAAGCTGTTTATAAACTCCGTGAGGGCTTGCCGTGGTGCTCCACGCAGGCTTGTTGCACCTAGCCAAGCTGCAGTGCTGCAGTCTTCAGGCACACATACCACCTCAGCCTTACCAGGTACGGGGAAAGGGACAATACCACACCTCTGGGCACCCAGAGGCAGAGACAGGCCTCCAGATCACTGGAAGTGACTTGCAGTGAAGAACAGGATCTGAAATGGAAGTCCTTTGAGTGCTTTTGGAAGCATTATCAAAGTTGTTTATCATGAAGAACAGCAAATTAAGAATATCTCTCTTCTCACTGGAGAGTGGGAGATGGTAACAACCTCATCGTGAGCATAAGTGGGAGGCACTGCTTTCTGGCCCTGTCCCAGGACTGCACAGAAACACTTCCATTCACTCTAGTGCTAATATTGTTTTAAAGGATGAAAAATGAGACCATATGGACATGCTAGGCAGAGAGTGGGAGTCTCCTGTGCCAGCCATTGTGCTTTTAACAGAAAACTCCTGTTGTATCTAGTACTTGGGAAAGAGCATTTCAGTCTGGAAACACAGTGAGAAAGTAAACCTATGATAATTATAAATGTAATAATTTAAAATTATTTTAATAAAATTAAGAATATATTTGTATGTTACTAAATAACTGGAATTCAGTGGTTACATTTCAAGATCTAACATTTGCTGGCTATTTCAAAACAGTATGTTCCTGTTCACTACAAATTTTATGGGAAAATTATATAAATAAATAGACAAATAAACGTCTGCCAAATTTAGTATCTGAGTGATGAGCTGGAGATACAAAGTATCCCTCATTTTCAGGTGTATTACACCCCTGCAGCTCCCACTTCCTGTTGATTGAAATGATTGTGTGATGCCTGGCTATAAATCAGCCCAAATCATAGTTGAATGCTCTCACTCACCCATATTATTGTCTGTGCTTTCTCACAGCTGAATCTGACACTTCTGCTCACACTTGATTCCTTTCCTTTTCTTTTCTTTTTATTATTTTTTTCCTTTTCTTCTAGAATATCTATATTCCTGGGACTGGAAAGTGTTATCTTTGTTAAAACACAGTTCATGTGTGTCAGTGTCAATGGACTTAAAACCCCTTTGTGCAAATTAAATAGTGACACTTCTTGGACAAAGAGAAATTAATTTAATACATGCTCTTCGGTATATCATGTCATTTGTGGTTTCTTCTCCTGGAGGAATCTTTAGGTTGTAAATCACTATAGTTCTTATATAACATACAGTTGAATCTGCAAATTTAGAACTGCACTCTCATTCTGATAGTCATTTAGTGAAATAAGTGGAAATATTTCTGTAGATCTTGAAGAATTTGATTCATACTTTAGTTGATACAGCTTTTTAGAATTTTTTCTCTTAAATATCAGGTAGGTAATATTTCAGCAGCACAAACATGTGTAAAGCGTAATAAAATCCACTTGATAAGTTGCCTACAGAAATAAAATAAAATGCCAAAAATACAATTAAAACATTAGCAAAAAGTGTTTGATCTGGAGAACGCAAAATAACTAATTCCAGAAAAAGATGGCATGGATGCTAGGTCCTTGCAAAAATTGCAGGGGAAGAAAATCACTCTGTTAAGCACTTGGGTAATAAAATCACATTGAAAAACCATAGATGAATATAATGACACAAAAAAAGAAACCAGACAGCATTATGAATACAAATTCTTCCAGATAAGTAACACTAAAAAATACCAAAATATTCTTAGAGCATTCATTTGTATTTCACTGGGGAAGAATTTGGGTATTTATAAAGTTCCCTATGGTGCTGTGTCAGTAAATTTACATGAAATATCTGTTGATATTTTCACAATACTTGTGTAAGACAGAAAAATATGAACATCCTTATGAATGGGAAAGGCTCCACAGAAAGTTTGGTTAATCACCCAAAACTGATCAGGAACTGTGTAGCTCAGTCAGAAATTAAGCCAGAAACTAAAAATCAAAGCCCTCATTTGAAATCTAATCTGGGCTACACTACTACAGGTCAGCTGGCAAAGACATCTGAATCCAAGCTGTGTAAATCAGCAGGCAATGAATAATTGCATGAACATTAAAATAATGCTGACTTTTAAAAAGGGTGAAAGAGGGCCATCTAAGTGTGAGACATAAAGGAAGCAAACAAAAAACCCCGTTATGGTATTATCACTTAAAAATTTAATTCCTTCATTGATTAGGAAATATTTTGTCAGCTTCTGAAGGTTAAAAAGGTGCACAAGACATAGGCAGTAAGTTACAAGCAAGGGAAGATGGAAACATCTAACAAGGGAAGAAGCAAGGCAGAAAAATATCAATAACCCCTATCCTTTTGTTTGAACTACAGGAACCCTTTAATTTCATATCACACAAACCAATGAAGTACTAATGGCATTGCTCTTATCAGTTAAGTATTATTACTCTTCCAACCACAGTCAATATAGATTAAATAGCTGAATTTTTGTGTTTCAAGCATAACATAGATTATCCAGGCTTTGTGGATTCACCCTTCCAAATCATCTATCTCCAGTCTCATGAATTTACAACTTTGGTTTTCTTTCTTAAGAGATGATCAACAGCTGAGGCTTCCTGCAATGTTCTTCCTTATAAAGGTACACAAAGCTTGACTGGATGAAATACCATTACTCTCATAGTATTCTTCCTCAAACACTGTTCATTAAATCACAGCAGGTTTTTTGTGCCTGTGCTCAAAAGAAAGCAAGGTCTGTGTTCTTTCCATCGTACCTTAGTAACAAGCATTTTTTGTTTGCCTTAGCCGATGAGAGCCTTTTCTGACAGGGTGCTTTTGAAAAGATTGTTGCTGAGCTCTGTCCTGTCTGTTCCCAAAGATACTTACTCACTTCCAGCCCATGTTCTATGAGGTGTGCTATTAATCCTGCTGTTCTGCGTGAATGTCGTGCCGTATTCATTATAATTACATATTTTAAAAAGGCAGGACAATGCAATCATGAATCTTGTCTTTGTGGTTTACCACCAGCAGTAAGCTCATAAGTTTTTGTTAATTGCTCCATTAGTTATGAAGAGAGAGCATGGACTGGTTCTCTTCAAGCTTTAAATCTCCTTTAATTTTGGTTTTGCCAGAGGTTGAATAAGTAGTTAGATCCCTCACTTACTGAATACTGCCTAGTCTGGATAATAAATCTTTAAGAATCACATCTAAAATTAATTTTCAGCCACCTTGTTTCTTAAAGTGCCAGTTTTTAGCTACATTTTGTAGGAGCAGCCACTTCAGCATAACAACCAAGAAATATCAGAAAAGTACCTGCAGACAAGACACAGCCTTTGGCCAATAAATCTAGCAGTGGTTTAGAGCTAGGGCACCTGGCAGCACAGAATAACCTAGATCAATTTCAGAGATGCTGGAGCACCTTACACAGTTGCTGTGCATAATTATATGCTGGATGAATTTTCTAGGCATTGGTGTAGGCCAGAAGTCCTAAAAGCAGATTTTGGACATCTTCAGTTGTTTCTGGTGTAGAAAAGAGGCATGCACATACATGTCTCTGTTTGTGTGCATACAGAAGATCAAAAAATCTGCCTTAGGCGTGCAGCTGATTTAGATTTTTGAATCAAAAATTTTAATCAGCAGAACAGTTAGGCTACATTGCTCATATTCTGTCCCTTGCCTCCTTCCAACAGTTGATGAGCTCCTGAGCTGCACAGAAGTCAGCAGAGCCACATCCCCTACTCCCAGGAAACCGAGCACACGAAAAGGTAAGCATCTCTTGTTCTTCATTAAGTTAAGGAGTGCTTCTTCTGATCTCTGTGTTGGTGAGCAGTTCCCCACAATGCCATATCAGCAGGATTGTCATATACAAAGCACTGTCATAAACAAAGCATAGTCTTATTTCAGATGACTTAATGTAATATGGGCATGATGATATATTTCATCTCTTTGCCTAATTACAGCTTCATTACATATAGATATATAACAACGTGTTCAGATAGAGATCATACAGAGTGGGAACTTATCACAATTGTATACATGTTGAAAAATTCTTACTCATTTGTTCAATTCTGTGCTGTAATTCCAGTTGTACCTAAGTGACTCTTTTATATTTACTTTTATTTTTAATCCTAGTGGAGATGTTTTTAAGTATTTTAACCTTTAGATATTTTAGCCTACTGTCTTTGTCTCATTAAGATGCACAAGCAGCTAACACAAACCAATGCATATCTTCTAAAGAAAATTCTGGCCCTTGAGACTTTTAGGCCTGAGAATCAGTGATGGGCCATATTTTCTTGACTTGCTGTAAAAACATCTTAGGACACTAGAAATGCCATCCAGAGGGACCTGGACAAGCTTGAGCAGTGGGCCCAAGGGAATCTCATGAGATTTAACAAGGCCAAGTGCAAGGTGCTGCATCTGGGTCAGGGCAGCCCTCAGTACCAACACTGGCTGGGGATGAACAGATGGAGAGCAGCCCTGCCCAAAAGGACTTGGAGGTGCTGGGGGATGAGAGGCTGGACATGACCTGGTCCAGAGAGCCAAACGTGTCCTGGGCTGCATCCAAAGCAGCGTGGGCAGCAGAGCAAGGAGGGGATTCTGCCCCTCTGCTCTGCTCTGCTGAGACCCCACCTGCAGTGCTGCATCAGCTCTGGGGTCCCCAGAGGACAGGAAGGACATGGACTTGTTGGAGAGAGTCCAGAGGAGGGCCACCAACTTGATTAGAGGAATGGAGCTCCTCTCCTATGAGGAAAGGCTGAGAGGATTGGGACTGTTCAGCCAGGAGAAGAGAAGGCTTTGGGGTGGCTTAATTGCAGCCTTCCAAGTACCTGAAGAGAGCATACAAGAAAGATGGAGAGAGAATGCTTACAAGAGCCATGCAGTGACAGGACAAGGGGGAACAGCTTCAAACTGAGAGCAGATTTAGATTAGATATTAGGAAGAAATTCTTTACTGTGAGGATGATGAGGCACTGGCACAGGTTTCCCAGAGAAGCTGTGACTGCCCCATCCCCGGCAGTGTTCAAGGCCAGGTTGGACTGGGCTCTGAGCAGCCTGATCTAGTGAAAGGTGTCCGTGCCTATGGCAGAAGATTTGGAACTAGATGAACTTTAAGGTCCTTTGCAACCCAAACCATTCTATGATTCTGCTCACTTTTCAAATTTCTTTTCTTTTGTAGAAACATGGATTGTTTAATAAGGACAAAACATTACAGACAAGATTTGTTGGGAGATATCTTGGGAGGGAATTACAGAAATACTACATGAAACTGCAGAATTTCAATATACCCTTTTTTAGGGACTTCATTACCGTGAAAATAACATTCAGAGATTCAAATAACCAGTGCAGTCAGCATGAAACAGCCAGTTTCATAACAAATTATATTAGAATACAAGCTTTAGATAACAAACAGATCTTTCATGTTTGCAGCAGTCGCTAAAGCAGTGAATTCTGGTTCAGTAATGTGCCAATAACTCTTAATCTCTGTCATAACAATTTCTTGCCCAGCTATTTGTGTTTCAATTACTACAAATCTGTGTGAGGTTTGGGCACCAACTGGTCTTTCTGTACTATTTAAATCCAGTAACTGTCAGTCTTGCATCCAGTTGTTCACCTTGCAGTCCACAGGTTTAGAAGCTACCCCATCTGTGCTTATTTGGAGAAGAATTATCTGCCACCCTTGACAGGCATTAGCGACAAAGTTCACAGATGTTGCAACCCATTCCCAGTGGTCCTTACTGAAAGAATAATGCTAAGATGCTAAAGCAAGTTCATGGCTCCACAAACTTGAAAATTAACATGGGTCTGACTTAATTGCAGAAAGATAATTTCTGAGATTTTGGAATGGATCAAAAAGGCCAGATGATGGACAAAAGAAACAATGCAAGAGTAATTGGTGCACTCAAATGCTTCAGCTGAAATTAGATCCTTGAACATCTTGATTTTGACCTGTTGTTTTGGATGTGAATGAAACATCCAGACCTGTTATTTTGTACTGTGAATGAAACATCTAGATCCCTCTCCCTCCATTCTGAGTTCATGTCACCTTTTTTTTTCTTTCCACTAGTTGTGTCAAAATTAACATCTTCACTAAAAATCGTGCAATAATTATATTCCAATAATGCTATGTACTGCACCATGTAAGTGATCCCAGGTAAACACTGAGCCAAGGATCTCAATCACAAACACATGTGCCTTGAGTTCTCTAGCCTTGATGTTCAAGCTGGGAAGAAAGAAGCCTTTGTTTTTCAGCGTATATCATGCCCTCATTAAGTGCACTGTTCTACACTCACTAGGCTTGCTACTGCACAAGCACCAGTGTAAATATGAGCATATAATGCCCCAGGTTCTCAGTCTTCTGTTTCCATCCCCTCAGTGAGTAAGAGAAGCTGAAACAGGGGAGAGCATCCAAGCCACAGCTTGGCATCACCCACACAGCCTTCACTTTATAGATTCCTTTCTGTTAATTAAGTAACCAGTACGCTTCTCTCAGCTAGCAAGGTGATTCATACTCCTTCTCTTCCCTACACAAGAGGGGCTTTCAGAATTCCTGTGTAGGTTTTTTTTGTCCATCATTTGTATGACTGTTCTTGAGTTATAATAGAGTTTGTACAGTTGTACAGAAAGTGGGATATCAACTACCAAAGCCTCTCCAGTGGCTAAAGTGAAGTCATACAATTAATGAAATTGGCTTATTTTAATTGATTAGGAATAGCTGTTTAACTAACCTCAAGGCCTAAACCAGAGAGAAGAAGAAGAAATTAATTTTTCTGCTTCTACAAACACAAAATAGATAACAAGCAAGTCCTCCTGCTCTACTGACTATAAAAAAAAAACAAACAAAAAACCCTGCAGAAACAAAGATTACTTGTCTCTTCTCTGTAGCTTGTGCTTCTTTGCTACAGGACTTCTCAGACATTTTCCCCAAAAACATGACAAATTAACTCACAAAAATGTTGTAGGATTATCAAGCTGTATTTTCTCATAAACTTTTCTATACCTCAAAAGGCAAGACAGGATGAAATGGGCAAAGTTCCTGGTGCTTCTTCTAAGCTTGCACTGCATTGCAGGCAAGACAGAACATCATAAAGGCAGGCAGCAAACTCATGTCAGAGCACACTGTGTTTTTAGAAAGGCTCTAGTCTTTAGCCTTTTAGCATTTAAAATGCAATAGATGTAAATGCTCCACAAGAAGTGGGAGCAGAATATCAATGAGAAAAGAATGAATCTTGAAAACTATTTAGACTCCTCAACCCATCCCTCTCTGGGTAGCCTAAAGGGGTCATCAGTGTTGCCTACACCTATTTTATAATATTACATCATCTCTGGGATTCTGTGATACATGGTTTCTTTGAAGCACTGGCTAGCTCATTTCATTCCTTTCTGTCCAGATTGCAGCCAAAAGGTACAGTTTTTTTGTTTCCTTTTTTACCTCCAACATATAGACCCACAACAATCATCTTTATCCCAGAGAACAATAGTGCTACTTTTGAGAACAATTCAGAAATTAGCTAGTTCTCAAGGAAATGCTTATGCCAGAGGTTTAATATCCAACTATTGCAGGGATTCACAACCACCTTTACCTGTAATTTGAGAACCATGCATTTTTTCCACACGCCATTATCACATTTCTCTGTTCTTTTGTAGTCATATATACAATATTTGAACCACCAAGCCTTGTCCCTCCAAAAAAAAGTTAGGAGAAAAAAGTGTCTTTTATAATTCATTGGTGCATTATGCAGTCCAAAGAGACAATATTTAGGAAATTCATAAGCATCTTCCCAGGTTTTTTTCAATGGAAGTTGCCTTCTTCTACTTTGTGTTCAAGTACGATGTCACAAAGCTAAACCCACATTGTATTTTTAGTACAACTCTGATTTACATGAAACTGCTACAGTATAGGAGGCTATGGGAATCCCTAAAGTGGAACAAAATGAACTTTGAACTAAATGAACCTTCTCAATTCCTGTAAGCAAATTGCTTCGAAAACAAGAAAAAAAAAAGTAAATATTGAGGAATAATACTCTTCTCACCCAGATTAGATATATAAAAGAGAGACATAGAATCATAGAATGGATTGGAAAGAACCTTAAAGACCATCTCATTACAAACCCCCTGCCATGGGCAGGGACACTTTTCCCTACATCAAGTTGATCAGAGCCCCATCCAGCCTGGCCTTGAACACTGCCAGGCATGGGGCAAACACAGCTCCCCTGGGCAACTTGTTCTAGTGCCTCACCACCCTAAGTCTAATCTACACCAAACACTCCCCCTATCCTTTCACTAAATGCCCTTGTCAAAAGTCCCCCCCCATCTCTCTTGTAAGCCCCCTTTGGGAACTGGAAGGCTGCTATAAGGTCTCCATGGAGCCTTCTGTCCTCTGGGCTGAACCACCCCAACCTTCTCGGCCTTTCCCCACAGGAGAGGCATTCCAGTCCTCTGCTCAGCTTGGTGGCTCTCCTCTGTACTCAAACAGGTCCATGTCCTTTTCATGCAGAGCTGAATGAAGGGACTGCTCCAGGTGGGATCTCAGCAGAGCAGAGCAGAGGGGCAGAATCCCCTCCCTGGCCCTGCTGCCCACGCTGCTTTGAATGCAGCCCAGGACACAATGACTTTCTGGGCTGTGAGTGCACATTCACAGGTCACATTCAATTTTGTGTTTGTCAATACCCCAAGTCCTCCGCAGGCCTTCTCTCAACCCACTAATTTCCCAGTCTTAATTCATATTTGTGTTTGCCCCAAAACAGGTGGTGTTTCTTACACTTGTCCTTGCTGAACTTTATGAGGTTCACTCAGGTCCACCTCTCAAGCCTGTCACTGTGCACCTGGGTGGCATCTCTTCCCTATAAAGTAGCAACTACATCATTCAGCTTGGTGTCATCTGCAAGCTCCCTGATGGTACATCTAGGCTATCTCTGTATCTCTCTGTTTAATTAACAGAGATAAATCTACTTCTAAAGCAGAAGTTAGCTGATTCATCTGCCTATTTTCAGATGACATGACTGCTTTCCATTCTGCCAATGGCCTCTAAAATATAACTAGAATGTCACCTTAGATATGGACTCTTTAGTAAGTAAATGCCTAAAATTAGGTGGTAATAATATTTCTGGGGACAGAGTAGAAGAGAAGACTGCGTGAGTAGAGGGAGGGAAGTACATTTGTTTATTGTATTAAAAATACAAAAAGATATGCAGAAGTCAGATTTTTACAATGGGACAGGTATAGACAGATATTTCCATGTCTTACTAACTGAGGGTTGTATAATTAAATCATTCATTGACACTCAAATAGCAGATAATGTTATTGACATTCAAATAGCAGATAATGTTAGGTTTTCAAGACACAGAATTCACAGCTTACCTGATAAGTCCACAGGATTTTCCCAATGCTATTGTTTCCCTAGAGAGACTCTGCGAACTGCCATAATGAGATTATTTAATTCATTACAAAAATAGCTTGAAAACCTCATAATGATGGAGGGGAAAGGAGAAACTGAAGAGCTAACTATAGAAATAGTTAGAGGCAGAAGCATTTTAATATGAGTTGCCAATTTTATAATATTTGGGGAATCCTTGTAATCTGAAATTTTCTCCTCCTTTTACATTAATACTTTCTCTTTTTTTAGTTTGCACCTATTTCAGATACTCTTCATAATTTGCCATTTGAAAACTGCAGCTGCTTGTTGAAAAACTCACTTGTTTGATGTTTTTTAACTCAAAAGTGACCTTTATTATTTTGTTAAATAGCAACTTTGGAGGGGCAAGTCTTGAAGGCTGCCTTCTGGAAGACAAAAACTTGAAATAAGACAATAACTTGAGAAATTTATGATACTTTTTGAAGCAAGAATCTCTTTCTAATCATGTCATTTCCTCATGGCTTGAAAGCAAGATCATTTGTGGGTCTGTTATGTTTGCAACATAACCTCTTTGCCAGTAATGCCACATTCACTGCAATCAGTCAATTTATCTTTTATATGTAGCAGTAATTTATACTGAGGTTTTGCTAAACTGCCAAAACAATACCTCAGAATCAATAAAAGTATCCTGATATAAACATTTGGCATTTAAAAAAATAATTTTTCTGGAAACTATTTTGAAAATATTTTCTGAAGGAAATACGTGGGAGTGAGGAAGGTAAAATAACAGAAGGAAAGAGAGATCTGGTTAACATGGAAGGTGTCTCCCCTCCCAGCTAAACAAATAGAGGCATGCTTTGCTGAAGTCCCAGTGAGACTTCCATAAGATGTGTATGTAAACACCAGAAGTAGACTGTATTTAGCTAAGTACCTAAAATATTTTGTTGAGAGGCACACAGACCATATTTTATAGGTGGGTTCTTAGAACAAAGGATAACATTGGTAAAATCAGGCAGGTTTTTGGTACATTTAAAGTGTCCCAAAGTTTTTGCAGAAGGATTCTTTTTCCAAGTATGCCAGTCTGTACATCCAATATAAGGGAATATCTTTCTCTGCAGACTTGAAGGACCTTCTAAAAGATGATTTTAAACTTTCAGGAGTGCAGTCCTTGCTCAGCACATTAACTAAAATGTATTACTGACATTCTGCCCTGAACTCTGCTTCTACTACTTCTTGGTCTACACTTCTTAAATTAAACATCCATATTAAAAGTAAGATCCATTTTAAGAATCCCTATTTTTGTGCACAATTTCATTTGCAAACTGAATTTTAAGACTAGTGAGAAAGTCACTAGAGCTGTAGAGGAGATGGAAGCTGTGTAGAATCACCTTTATCTCCCAAAATTTCATTTGGCTTCATGAAGTTAAATTTTAAAAACGAAAAAACCAAACCAAACCAAACAAGCAAAAAAAGGCAGATTGTGCAATAAATTCATCCAAGTATTAAAAACTAATTCTTTATTTTCTTTTGAAGAAGAACAATGGAAAAGAATAAGAAGACTTGCCTTGGGCCTGCTATAAAGAAAAGTGCTTAAATGCTCCTTTCCATCTGTTGTTTGGTCTTTCAGAGCCCCCTGGGGTCTCCAGAATGGCTCAAAGTGGTACTGCTTTGCACTTGCTTCTGTCATAATGCTTTAAAATTGGAAACTGACCCTGGATCACGGGTCATGTAGCACAGTGCTGCCATCAGACCATTCTCACTAATGTAATTTTAAATACTTCAGCAACATTAGAGAACACAAAACAGGCCACCTGCTCCTAGATGTTGATGGAATGCCAAGAGTCTAAGCTGATAGTCAGAAATGAACAATTGAAGGAAGCACTTACTGCTTTCCCATTCAACATCCAAGACTTCAGACAGTGCCAAACTATAAATATCTTCAGTTCAAGCTGCTTAAGGTCAAAAGGATTAGCATTAACAGTAAAAAAACCCTTAGTGCATTAAACTCTCATATTATCACAATTAGTAGACATGTTTAGAAAGCAAAGGACAGTATAGAATAACTGCCACAGAGAAATTAGGTACTGAAACTATATATTGTGATTCTGTGCTCAAAGAATATTAGGCCAAAAATTTTCCAGCTTTGTTCTTACAGCTATTAATAAACCCTTGTTTTAGATCACTTCCAAAATCTCAACATCGTGTTTTCGGAAGTTATTCATAGTATATGGGAAAAGACCAAGCACAATTGTTACTCCATGGATTACTAAAAATAGCCCCAAATCCAAATCTTCCAAGTTTCCATTCTGTGTGATCTCTCTACTACATTATTTTTAATATTATTTTTATCACATGTTTAGATAGTTTCAGTTACACCACTGTATAAAGAGGCTAAAAATGTGCATCATATCAGACACCCAGCTTGTATTAATCATTCAAGGAACAGTCTTTCACATACATTTTCAAAGCAGTCATTGACAAATTCGGAACCATGAAATCTGATTTCCCGTGTGTATTTCCTTCTGACTCTCATTCACTAAACTATTTTCTTACTTTTTCTCTTTGTTCTTTCATAATCGTTCCCTCCCTGCATATTTTATCTTTTTGGTGCACTGTTACATTTTTGTCTTGATTCCTCTTGACAGCTGTTTTGCTCTCCAATTTACATGTTAGATTTTACTTCATCTGCATGCCATCTTTGATCTCTCTGTTTCTTTCCCTTCAGACACAAGGATGCAGGAGGAAGTTACCTGCCTCTGGGATGATACCATTCTTTCTAATGGTAGGTAGAAAGGGAACTAGAAAAATGAATGTCCAAGTCATCAAACAAATTTCTTAAAAATAGTGGCCTGTGTTTATGGGTTCCTTGGGAGACAAAGCAGTGGGATTAGTGGCACCAAAAACATTATCATCTAAAATAAGTGTATTACTGTGGTGTCTGGTCTCATTCATCCCATGAGTAAAATTTTTATGTTATGTTCTTCTATCAGATATGGTTACCAACATTTTTTTTTTTAAATTCTAAATATAAAAGCCAATGTATGGAGAGGCTTCAGATGGAAATTCACATATTGCCTTATTTTGGATGAGAGAAAGAATAGTGAGATATTTTAAATACTGCAAAATGGTTCCTCAAATATAAGAAATAGCATATTATCTCTACACAGTGAGTCATTTCCAAAGGTAAGACAGAATTATAGGATGGTTCCCAAAGCCATCTCCTCCTTGATTAGTGCTGTGATCATAACCTGCATGAAGTTTCCAGAGAGAAACCTGAGCACAACAGAAAATTGCTTTGCCAACTTTGAATCCATTTTTAGTTATTAGTGGGTAAGCACCTTTAACTTTCAGCTGGAAATAGAGAAAGAAAACATTTCAATTTGTCTTTTTAAACAATTATATGAAGAATAGGTTTAGTTCATTTCTATTCCCTGTGTATTTACAAATTCTGCAGCAGTGTCCTGTGTTCAGATTTCAAATTAAAACAGCTGGCTGAGTTAAGAGCAGTTACTACATCATTAGCTAACCTCAAGGCACACTCCTTCTTGTGTGAACTCTTCATACATCCCTGGCACTCTAACATTTTTCCTCAGGAAAAAAAGAAAACTAAACTGATGCACTATTATTTAGGTATTTTGAAAATTGATCTGAAAGGAAGAAAAGTTCTTCTGACACAAACAATTATTTTTTGTCCTGGTAGAGTAAAACATTTTGAAACTCTGTGTGACAAAGCACTTTTTAACATTGCTGTAGTAACTGGTTTTGATTCACTGGTTTGTTTGGGGGTTTTTGGGGGGGTGGGGGAGGTTGGGTTTTGTTTGTTTTTGTTCTTGCATTTGTTTGTTTGTTTTTTTTTTTTTAATGAGATGATGCAGTCACTATTTGAGAACCTATTGAAACAGCACTTTGTGTGCTACTTAATCCAAAACTTCCCAGAGACAAAAATTTTCCTATTGAATTTAAGACTGATTTGTTCTTTTGGGAATTAGGACCTCACAGAGCATTTCCAAGGGATGGTACACTGGCAGAAGGCACATGAACAGTTTTGTGATGCTCCTGCTAAACTTTTGCCATTTGTCTTGGGTTTTCATGACAAGGTTTTGGTTGTGAGGGGTTCACAGGGGCAGCTTTTTGAGAAGCTGCCAGCACCTGTCCCTGTGCTGGCAGAGCCAGTGCCCACCCACTGGTGACAGTGGGAGCACCTCTGGCATAACTTGTGTAAGAAGTGAGGGGAAGGGGAGCAGTGCAGGGAGTGAAATCAAGCTGTGCAACAGCAACTGCAGCTGGAGAGAGAAGTGGGAGCATGTGAGAGAAGCAGCCCTGCAGACACCAGGGTCAGTGGAGGAAAGGGAGAGAAGGTGCTCTGGGCTGAGATTCCCATGCAGCTTGTGGTGCAGACCGTGCAGCTTGTGGTGCAGCTGTGTCCCTGCAGCCTTATATTGGAGCAGATAGCCAGCTACAGCCCATGCAAAATCTCATGCCAGAGCAGGTAGATGCCCAAAAAAAGCTGTGACCCCATGGAAAGGAGCAGGTTTGCTGGCACCACTGTTGACCACACAGGGAACCCATGGTTATTGAAGAATGGCAAACCATGAAGGACTCACACTGAGTACCTGGTAAGGAACTGCAGCCTGTGGTAAGGAGCCCTGTTGGAAAAGTTTGTAGAGAACTGTCTGCCATGGAAAGGACACCACGCTGGAGCAAGGGAAGAGACTGAGGAGGTCTGAGGAGCTATACAATGAGATTGGAACTAGCCTCCGTTTGCAGTGCACCTGTGCTGCTGTTGGGGAGCAGACAGAATAAAACTGGAGAAAAGTTGAGCCTGTGAAGAAGGGAGGGATGGGGTGAAGGTGTTTTAAGATTTGTTTTTTTTCTCATTCCTCTACTCTGACTTGATTGGCAATAAATTAAGTCAGTTTCCCTGAGCTGAGTCTATTTTGCCTGTGACAGTAATTGGTGAGTGATCTTTCCCCATCCTGATCCCAGTCCATGACACCTTCATTATATTTTCTCCTTCCTGTCCAGCTGAGGAGGGGGAGTGATGGAGCAACTTTGAAGGGCCCCTGGTGTCTGCTCAGAGTCAGCTCAGCAGACCCTTACACTGCTGCAAGGTGACCTACAAAATCTGCAGTGTGGGCGTTGCCACAAGGTCGGAGTCAGAGGAGGAACCATCCCAAAGGCTAAACTGAGGACTGTCTTTATAAAGCTCAGTGTTTTAACAATGGGATTGATTATCCAGTTTGCCTGTACTACTTCGTCCGTGTCATATACGAACTAATTGGTTTTCTACAGGTTCCTAATTCTGCTTGCAGGATGTTCTCCTGCCCTAGCAGTTTAAACATGCCTAAACAGATTGAAAGATCTGTTAGGCCTACAACAACCAACAAGGACTACTTTGATTTCTGTATTTCCCAAAGTGAAATCTTTATTATATTTAAATCAAAAGGGATTTTGCATCTGTTGTCAAAAGAATCTGGCCCATATCCTCATTCTTGCCACATAGGAAAACCTGAATTTAAAAGTTCAATTTTACATCTGAATCTGGATGGGGCATCTTGCTGTAGGAGCTGAACACAAGGTAAACAGATTTCTAGCAGAAAGATTAAGACATAAAAATACAGTTTCAGTCAGTTCTTCCTCCTCCCCAAGCCTGTGGTTTTTCTGCCTTCCCTCCTATCTTCTCCATGCTGTGACAGGCTGGATTTCTGCATCTGTACAACAGTCTGGATCAGGAAACTGACACAGCTGAAAAAGAGCCAAAGAAAAGAAAAAAGGTTGAGTTTTCACTTATCTAGATAGCTGCTAGCACCAGCCCATAGACAGTAGCAGGATGTGCAGCCAAAGCAGGGAGTAATGGAGGCATCATTACCTTTAATGGGAGCCAGTTATTCTGTTGGGTTAGGGAAATTGCAAACCACACTGCCTCGTCATCACTTACAGAGGAAAGAAACCCTAATGGGAAAGATGGAGCAGCTAAAAGCCCAAATATAGTTTAAAATCTGTAGAGATGAATACATATTTTGGGACCATAGACATGGGAGAGAATAGCACTCCATACAAAAAATGAAATGTAAGAAAATAGTTATATTTTAAGGAAAGTGCAAAAAAAGAGCGTGTGGCTAACCTCTTTAAAAAATAAATGGTCTTGGGATTTTGAAGGACTGAACACCTATTGAGAGAGCAGATCAGGAGCAGGTTCTGGGACAAGAAGTTCAGAGACATCACGGATCAGGTGAGGTGAGGCGAACACAATGAATTTCTGACAGAACAATAAGACATTGTCAGGGGCAGGAAGTCAGAGTCTGTAATGAAGCTGTGCAAGAGTTCACAGCACTCTGTAACTGAGCATCCCACGTGACAAGAAACAATATCTGAAGGAGACAGGTGCCGAGTTTAACCCTGGTGGGCAGCTGAGTCCCTGGGGGGATGAGTGAGAGGACTGGAAGAGTAAAAGTGAAAAAACTCAGGGGTTGAGATAAAGACAGTTTAATAGGCAAAGCGAAAGCTGTACACACAAACAAATCAAAACAAGGAATTCATCCAGCACTTCCCATGGGCAGGCAGGTGTTCAGCCATCCCTGGGAAAGCAGGGCCCCGTCACGTTTAGCAATGACTTGGGAAGATCAAATGCTGAAACTTCCTCTTGCTCCTTCTTTCTCTCTCAAGTCTTATCAACCAAGAAAACCAACCAAGAAATAAAATTTGTAAGTTTGCAAACATCAGCAAAGCATGTTCACTGTACATATATGTGCTCATGTGAGTTCTCAGATGAGTCAATGGAAAAGGCTGTATAATTATGGAAATTATGCATCAGACGCTGGAGGCAAAAACAGTGTCACAGAAGAAGAGAAGGTAAGGTAAAGAAGGCAAAATATAGTGAGTTTATCCTGATGTAGCAATACCATCAGAATTTAAATAAATTAATTATGTTCTTTGCACTTTCCCCTTCTGGTATCTCTGGTATCAAAACCACGGTGTAAATGAACATCATTTGTGGGTTAAACAACCAGCAAGGTATACACTGCTGCTTTTGGGTCAAAAACAGTTCCCTAAATTTAAAGACCCCAGTATTATTCCATATTCAAAATTAACTCAATCATTTATCCCGTGACTTGAGTTTGATTAGGAATCAACACCTAAATCTTAGTCCTGTTCTTCATTAAAAACTACCTCTTCTTGCTGATTGTTATCTTGGGTTTACAGTGGGCTATAAAATTTTAATATACATACTAGTAAGTAGTAAATAATAATATGATCAGCATAATTGTGGCCAAGTAATTTCATCTAAGAATTTTTTGTTTTAATCAATGAAATCCAATTTTTTCATAAGCAGAGCTAGGACAGATAGCTTGAATGACCAACTGTATGAAGCCTAGAATATATATAATACCTAGAATACATCTTAATATCAAGTTTAACTCCCAGTAGTTAGCAAATTATTTATGCTGTTCCTTTTGCTTTAAGGTGGTTGTTATGGCAAATGAAGGCTACAAAAAGATGAGCTCATTAGGAAGAGTCAAGGGCAGGCAAGGAAGAATGTACACATGTATATTTCATTAAGCCAATAAAATTGATATATAAACCACTGCAATGTCAGAAACAATTTAAGGTTTCTCAGGGTTGAACTACACTGAAAATTTCATGAGCATCGATCAGGATTATTTTGTGGGACAATCTATAGACGTGCTACAAATGATTTATTTTCCTCTCCCTAGTTTGATAGACTTCTGTGTAACCCCTGTAAAGGGAGTGCCATTGGATATTTCACAAGAAGGAAGGTTTGCTTTTTTATCCATCTACACTTCCTTTTAGGCCAAGTAATTGTTTACTTAGGGACATCAGCAGCTGATGAAAAGGTGAGGCACTTTTCATTCATTTTTATTCATTCACTGCTATTTTTAGCAGTGTTTCAGGATTTATGACTTCAAATTGCAGACCATCATGAGGGGCACGTTTATTTTGGTTTATATATGTGGCATTTCACACACTATCATAAAATATTATGCAGCAAAGAAGCACACACAAGAACAATGAGTCATACTGGTTTTTTTCAGGTAGCAGGTTTCAGAAGAATAGATCTTAAAAGTGAATAGCCATTACTTGTCTCTGTCACAAAATCTTTGTAAAAGTTTTGAGGGAATAGGAAGAAAAGGAATGAGTCATTGAAGTTAGAATTTATTACTGGATAATCTAAAAAATTATGGTATGACTTGTTTGCATCTCACTCTATGAATTATATAAATATATATTTTAAAACCATATTCTATATTAGTGTGCTTTTTTTCTTGGAACTGTTTGTAAGAGACAAATTCTTAACTACTAAAAAGTGCTTCTAAGTTTGTCTCCTTGTTGGACAGTTTGTCCATCCTTATAATAGTATCTGCACAGACTTCCAGTTCTTTGAGCGTAGATTTAAAACAGAATCTCTAGTCATTTAGGTTAGGTATCTACTGTACAACCTACCAGCACAGGAGACTGCAACAACACAGCATGACAGGAGAATTGAAATGTAGGAAAAGCAGTGTGGGTGGGAAAGAGGAACTCCACAGGCTGCCATATACTACTATGATCTGTGATGGGTGTGGTGCAGCCCTGGAAAATACAGCTCTGGGTTTTATGTCTGTCTTGGACCATGACTGACTCATTCCATACCACTGCATGGACACAGTAGTCTTGTCCTCAAATTTCTGTTTTTGGATGTAAGACATAAATGCTACTAGATGATCTATTACTTCACATCTGTGTGTTGGCTTTAATTGGTGAGTTTAAATATTAATTACTAGCCAAATGCTGATGTGAGTATGGTTCCAGATGCTGCTGCCATGTACCAGTCTCCATCACACAGGATAGAAACTTACTGATCTCAGTAACTTGTGGACAAAGGTACCAAAATTAGGCTATGATTTGTTTATGTCACTAACACAGAACATCCTCCAGTTTGAAGTCATAACAAAGAAGGTGTTTTGGAGGCCACTGAAAAGTTGTTGAAAAATAAACTTTGCATATACAGAAATCTGGGATATCTCATTCAGGTAATGACTACTATAAACTGTGTAGTGATTGCTATAATCTTTATATTATTACTGGGCTATGCAAACTGTTAGAGGAAAATGAATTTTTTTTTGTATGAACTGAGCAGTTCCTTATACTTCATGTGTCTCTGACAAAATACAGGATCATTCCCAGGTAGTACAAGCATCAAATCTAACAGCATGCTGTTAAGGACAAGACTAAAACTTAATAATTACTGTTTCAAAAAGAACAATGAAACAAGGAAAATACTTGTATTCCTTGCAACATCAAGAAATATTATGATTTTTTTCAGAGGGAGTGACATGAAGGAATCAGGCCAGCTCCTGCACACAGCCTCTGTGTCATTGCAAGTGACAAGGGACTTGACAAAGTCTTTGACATGTACAAAATAGGAGGGATCCTGCCCTTTTATTGCTCTGCTAAACACAAGATTTCTGAAGACACAGAAATTCTAAGAGTAAGAAAATTGCAAAACTTAAAATTCAGGCTTGATGATTTCTTCAAATCACCCCAAAATGGAATGTTTTGAGGCTTTTCTTCTGTAGAATACATGGTAGGCACAGAATTGAGAAGGCAGGAAGGGGACCTTGACAGTCATCTGATGCTCCCATTGCAGCATCATTCTTTGTTCTTCATTCTTCTCACATGGTCAGCACTGAAGCAAGAGGATATTTAATACCCAGAGGACTTCTAGTGTGCTTAAAATTCAGCACATGCTCTATTCCCTTCCTCATCTGGGTTGCACCACTGCAAATCCTTCATATTAATGAACATTGAAATATCCCTCTTAAATAGAGGGCATATATTCACCTCTCAGCAAACTGCATTCGTCAGTCAGTAGGTAAGACAGCTTCACATGAAGCCAGACAGAAACTTAGCCCACATTGTGTCAGGACAGAGTCTGCACTCTGCCTTGAAGTCTCAATATAAATTTTTAAATTGTCACTATATCAAGTGTCTGCTAAGTTTCTGTCATAATGCCAGGATTAATTCTGAATCAGACCTCACAGACGACTTATAAATCCTCTTTGCATAGCACCTTAAAGAGGTACTATTTTGGGAGAGGTTAATACCATGAAAACCCCTTATCCAGTTAGTTCCATGCAGAATGAAGCTTTGTAATGGAACTTAGCCACTTCCTGTACCCTACTTGGCTCCATAGCGTGTACTTCAGTGCCATCCAGTGTTAGACATGAGGTCATTTATCTAAAAAAGCAATCTCTGATGCTTTAATGCTTCAGTTCCTAATTTACCTCCCCCAGTGTATAGCACATATGTCCATTACACACCCACTTACTATTTTAAAATCTTGCAGAAACATTCCTTTTAAAATTCAATTACAGAATTGCAAATGCTAAAAGGAAGGGAATCACAGTGATCTGAGAAATTCTGTGTCCTGAAAAAATAAAAGGTCATTTGACTCCTATTTGTTTTAGTAGCAGCTCATATCAGTCACAAACAATGTGCTCCCTGTTTGTTCATTGTTTGGAGAAATCTATATTATCTGGAGAACATGGCTCTCTCAATATTAGCAGGCTGAGAACTTACTCTGTAGCCACTTTCTTCCATAGAATGCCCCACTAAAAACTTCCTCTGAAGGAGAGAATTATATTGGCAAAATATTTCAAGAATTATCACTGCTTATTTTCCCTTTGAACTGACACACGATGGAATCTCTTCCATGAAGAAGAGACCATGGCACTTCATTTTGCTCTCTTTAAATCTTCAGTCAGTGTGGAACTGAGGTACTAGATATTTTTCCATGAGCTCTAGTTCAGACTAACAATTCACAGGCATTCTTATAAAATATAAATTAGTGCTAGGATAATAAATGAATGCAACAATAGCCACAACAATGGCATACAAACATTCATTAAATTCACAGCCATGTAATCACACCTGTGAAAGCTTGGGAAATCAGATTGGAAGCAGAGCAGGAGCCAAGAAAGAGCAAGGAATCAAAGCAGAGCTAAGAGAGAAGCAGCACAAGGGGGCCGAATGGGCTGAAGTGGGAAGTCAAATCTCTTCAGGAAAAGCAAGAAAAAGTGCCCCAGACTGAGCTATACCCCAGGGAGTCTTATCTCCAGTCCTGTCTTCTGCTAAATGGTTGTTTGGCTTTCCTGGGCTGATGCTGGACACGCATCATCACTTCAGTTACCTGATGACTGCAGGCTGTCACTCAATGCCTGGCTGTCAGCAGCCTGCTCTCACCTGGATCCAGGTGTGGAGGAGGCTCTGCTTCTGGAGAAAGCACTTTTCAGGGCCCAGGGAGGCCAATGGGTGAGCCCCTGTATGTCTCAGAACATCAAACTGTCCTGTTGTAAACACCACAGGACTAGATCATGTCATGCTTGTGCCAGCTTGTAGCCTCACAGGCTTCCTAGATCTGGGAAAACATGCATGAAAACAGAGAAAGTGACAGAAAAATTCCTATCTTGAGCCAGCTGCTTAAGGGTAGGAAGTATGGAGAACACAGAATTGCACTACTCAATTCAGTAGATTTCTCTATGATGATATTCTGCTAGTACAACAACAGATTTCATTTTTCATCTATTATTTTTCTTCAAAAGTTAAAAATTATAATTTGAAAAACAAGTTCAGAATCAGCAGCTTCACTACATGAACATCTCAAATTAAATTTAATAGAGATATTGAGTTACATAAATAAGCATTCAACTAACCACTCACCCAAGCTTTACTAGAAGGTCAATATAATTCTCCAATTTGCATTCACAAAAGATAGATCATAGAAAAAAAATCAATGTTTTTAGTGTAAAAATAATAACATTTTCAACTGACACCTTCAAACCTTGATTTTCACATGGATAAGCTATAGTTAGAGCTCTTGTTGGCTACAGTTATTTCTGATGTGTGGTTATCAACAAAAGAAAAATTCTTTATAGAAAAAAGTCTAATCCCTTGAAAAAATCAGTTCAACATGGGTTCCTAATTCAAAATTGTAGCTAAGAGGGTAAATGTAGTCTGTGCATGTATAACTAGAGAAAGATCAAAGAGAATAAGGAAATAGCAGTACTTTTTCAATAATTATCATCACATATTGACGTTATTACTCAACACATATTTTAAACAGCTTTTCTGCAGAATTAACAATGTGCAAAGATATATCAAAGATGCATTGTAAGGCTTGAAGTCCACTCATGCCCCTTGTCCCCACACACACATTGCAACTTAAAAAGTTCTGTGTAGTTCACAGCCTTGATTACTGGCACAGGGGGATATTTTTTTGACTGTCATAAATACCATAAATACCATGAAACTGAATCTAGAAAATTTCAATAAGCAATCTCGAGCTGTGAGAATTCTTGATCATAGAGCAACTCTGCTGGGTTCTTTATCACATAATTTCTTCAACCCATATTGAGTACTGTTTTTAAATACATATTAAAGTATTTTATGCTACAAGTTCTGTTTTCCCCCACAAGAAACAATCATGAAGGAACTCAGTCATCCTTCAAAATCTAGGATTTATTGAATTACAGATAGTGTTGTGTGAATCCTTTACCAAGGGAGTTTTCTTATACCAGAAAAATGTCCAACCTGTGCTCTGAAATAGGTTCAACAGGTCAGAGTCACTTGAACCTCTCCTTTATACCATCTGATAGAGATTTCCAAATAGGGTCTTAATCCTATAAGCTTATTCCCTCACAAAGACAGGAGCCTTAAATTTCCCCAACCTGTTAAACATGCTGTAAAGCAACCCTCACAGAATGCTGACTTATATATAGCTGAGCAAGATATGAATACTTCTCCACTTACCTCAGAAAGGTTGTTATCTTGATCTAAAAACCAAGATACTGAGCCAATATCCTTCCTCAAAGCTGGACCCTTTGCTTACCCGGCTCTGGACTCATTTGGAGTCATACTCCCTTCAAATATTAGTTACATATCTGTTTTAAATCACATGAAGCAATCAAATGGTGATGAACAAACTGTGTACAATGGTGTAAAACTATGGAAATTAGCTTTTGTTTTCCTTGTTCTGATATTTAGCTTACAGTGTAGCTAGATATTAATTTAGTTGTAGAAGTGAAAAAGAAAAGAGAATTAACCTAGCTGAAGCTATGACAGAATTAAAATTCAGACCTTCCTGACTCCATAGCCTTCTGCAATCCTGAAGATAAAACCCAAAATTTAACATATCCAGCAACAAAAATAAATTAATTTCTAAATATGTCATTATAGCAGAAGTCAAGAAGTGTTCCCAGCTCTCAATCATTTATTACGCTGCAAAACATTTAAAATAGTTACACGCTGGCGATTCTCAAATCTCAAATCTAGAAATCTCAAAAATAGATCCTTACTCTATGTATGAGAACATAGACACTACAGACAAAAAAATAATGCTTCAAACAAGATTTTCCTTTCAAGAATACAAAAAATGAGATATTACATGATGGCTACATAAAGACTTTGAGATGTTTTTAAATCTCTCCCTAAATTCTTCCTATTAGGTCTTACACGTACACTTCAGTGTCCTTTACAACACCTAGCCTTGAAAACTGCAACACATTCAGACAATGAAAGAGTCCAGAGGCACATGGGGAGATACACACAGTGCCTTCTCTAACAGAGAATCCTCAGTACAGAAGAAAATGGATCTCATTTGTATAAGAGATCTACATTTAGGGAGACTTGTATCTCTATTCCTATCAAGGTAAATTAGGATTTGTGTGGGTTAAACAGATGGAACTACAGAAACATACTGTGAGAAGTGACTAGTGCCAGATGCTTTAACTTTTACATTTTAGAGTACAAAGTCATAGAATGGTTTGGGTTGGAAGGGACCTTAAAGGTCATCATTCCAACCCCCTGCTGTGGGCAGGGACACCTTCCACAGGTTGCTCAGAGCCTCGTCCAGCTTGGCCTTGAACAATTCCAGGGATGGAGCATCCACAACTTCCCTGGGCAACTTGTGCCAGTGCCTCACGACCCTCACAGTAAAGAACTTCCTCCTAATACCCAACCTAAACACGTTCTCCTTCAGCTTAAACCCATTCCCTCTTATACCCTTTCTCTCCAGCCCTTTTGATGGCCCCCTTTAGGCACTGGAAGGCTGCTCTAAGGTCTCCCCAGAGCCTGCTCTTCTCCACACTGAACACTGCAACTCTCTTAGTCTGTCTTCACAGATGTGCTCCAGCCCTCAGAATATCTTTGTGGCTCTCATTATGCCCTGGTCCCCTCAGCAGGTTTAGGGTAATATTGTTTAATTCACTCTGGGTAATGTGCAGAAGAAGTTTGAACAACAAACTTTACTTGCAAAGTTTGGAACATTAAAATGGAAAGGGTACCTGGCAAATTTTTAAACACCAACTAAGTAAATAAGGCATTTCATGAACTTGAACTTAGCAAACTTAGAGTTAGCCAACTTCAACCTATCCAGACACAACACAGCACTTACTAAGGCATTGATTGGAATTTTTTAGTCTGGCTTACAATATATTTTCAGAAAAAGTTAGGAGAAGAAAGAGAAAGATAGAGAAAGGAAGGGTAATGATAGAAAAATGTCACCACCTGTGGATCCAGCAATGAGACTTGATTGTTGCAATTTCGATGTCCATTCGAAGAGATGGTCACAGCCTTCATTGGTCTAAGGTAGGGGAAGACCATGAAACACAAAGTTCAGTGTGTTAACATACACTCAAGTTCAGTGGAACACCCAGGTACTTCCCCTGGGGTGGGGACTTTTACGCTGTTTGATACTACACTGTTTGATAAAACACTATGAATCATGTTGTAACACTGTGGACCATGCCCATTCCTCTGATGGAAGGCCCCAGAAGTTACTCTGGTGGCAATTTGGAGGCCTTTGATGGTTTGTTACACCTTTTCTCACGTCAGCATAATAGAACCAATTACGCTCCATCAAAAGGGATGAATAATGTCAATGTCCCAGAAGCTTTCTATGGTGGGAGGAGGGAGAGGAATTTTAAAACTGAGTGAGTTGTGCAAAGGATGACACTGCTAGAATTAAAGCATTATCCCACCTCACAGGATCTGCTTATCAGCCTCCTCCCTTATCTAGCTCAGACCCCAGCATACTGCTAAGCAAAGGCTGATTCCTCATGGTCATCCTCTGGTGCTCACACCCCCTGCACACGGGTTCTTTCCTTGAGCATGGACAGCAAAACATTGGATTTTTGAGACATTAACCATTAACATTTCAGTGTCTCACACCCTCCTGTGGACCTGCTACTGCATAATAAAGACTTTTGAAAGGGCTAAACATTTAAACAACTTTGAAGCACCGTAAACTTTGCATATTTCATGCTTAATGAATGCGTGCATACACACACACACACGTTTGTGCATGTGTACATGAAACTTTTTATATATGTGTATGAATATAAAAATTGCAGTATTTCAGGGCCTCACCCTTGTGCCACTGTAGGTAATGACTGTAAACAACCCATTTATTTCGCACACGCAGACGTCAGCTGCTGCTGCCCAAGGGACAGGCCTGTCTGACACGTTATTTCAGTGGCTGCAGGGATCAAAGCACCGAGCTCATTTTTTGGGAAAGTTTGCCATCTAGGGGCACTATCTGGCAGCACCAGGAAAGAAACTGCCTTAACAAAAGAAAAACTAATTAAGTGGATTTTCTCGATCTCCGTAGGCATAGTTAGTTCAAAAGAGCACTGCTTTTAATATATTTAATGTTCAGCTTTGTTAGCAATATCATCTTGAAAGTGCTGAGCTAATGCTTTTCCCCAAATCAGAATCAGTCCTTCACTCAGTGTAATGAGCTTGGTTCGAGTGTAAGGGGATTTTAATGATATTCATAAAATATAAGCAAAATAATTAATTTTAATCTTTTTATAGTATTAAAGATCTTTTCAGAGAGCATCTCCTGCTCTGATGGTGCAATAAACATCAAATAAGCAGTAAAAACAAGTGTGTTCATCACAGACAGAACTGAACATTTCTGACAGCAAAAGCAAAAAATTTGTTTTCTTTGGAATATCATCCTGTTGTCCTTTTAAATATCTCTCAAACTACATGAATTTTTATCTCTGAAAAATGCTGACTGATATTTTCATTTTTGTTTGTTTATATCAAATTAGAGAAGAAAAAACTTTTGAATGAAAATACCATTAAAATACCATTAAAAGATTAAGAAAGATCTTCAAAGATATCTGGCAAACTTTCCAGCAAAATTTGCAGAAAGACAGTAGTGTTATACTTTCAGGAATATTTGTGCATAAATCTGTCTCCAACTGGGTTTAAGGATTTTGTTTTGCCCTCTCTTTTCAGATGAAGTAGATAATGGTTATGCAGTGTTCTTTTGTTTACTCTTGCACCAAGAAACGATGTCTCCTCACACCTAGTTGCCCAGGAGATACAGAAATTTGCAGGGGCAGTAAAGCAAGATGTTTAAGTTATGAGAAAAAGATAGAAGCCTGAAAAAATTCCCTCTTTTTGAGACATATTTTCTATGTGAATTAGCTGATGCTCCCTGCATTTTCACAATGACAAAAGATCATCAAGTGTCAAAGACCAGCACAAGGTCAGACTTGCACAAGTGCATGTTTAGCAGAGTGGAAATTAAGAAAATGAGGATAATTTTCAGAGAGTTTTGGCCTTCTGAAGCTCTTTTCACTAAGCTGCAATAGATGTTTTGTTGAAATTATTTTCAAATATATTCAGTAATTCTCTGGAATTACTGAAAAGCATAAGAGCATGGTTACCATGTCTTGATGTATTTATCTTCCTTAATTTTTGTTGTCATTATTTTATTGGCATTGGAGTCCGTGTAAATTTTTAACTGCTGTGAAACCTGAGGCAAACTGTTTCAACAGTTCCGTTTCATTTGCATGAGTGGCTTCCTTTTGCTTGCTTTGGATATATCACATTTCATATGATGACCCTTATTTCTTGCATTGAAAAAGGTGGTGGTCAACCATACCTAAAGATGTGGCAGGTTTTTGTATACAGGGCTAGTTCTCAGTCTTAATTTGCAGGTGCAGGTGTTTGCATATTCCAATAAAAATAGTGGATTCCAATAAAATTTGAATTTCTCTAATTCCAGTAAAAATTCTCTCAAGCCCCTGTGTTCACCAGTGCAACTGAACAGGAGTTTAGAGAGGTATTCCTTTTTTCAGAGACACCAAATAGTGAACTCCATAAGTTAGAAGATACATTGACATCCTAGGAAAAGCACTAGATTGAGGTGCAGAAGACCTCTGTTTCATGCTTCAGTTAAGTGAACTTAGTCCAAATATATCTTTACTCTGATTCCACACTCAATATGGATAATAACTGTTGTAAACCCACCAGATATCCATAAAGGATACATAAATAAGAGCTAAACATTATTAACACATGAATTCAGAAAATTGCGTCTCGGTTTTTTTTCAGGTGGGTTGGTCCAGAGGAATTCAAACTCTCAGAACAAAAATGTAAAGAAGAAGCAATTATTTCTAAGTAAGTACTGCCAGAGAAATCTTGGTAGAAATAACTGACTAAAACCCCACACCACTTTCCCAAGGTAAGGAAATGCTTGCAGCTAGTTGTTAGCTGAGGAAGAACGAGGTCTACCAGTAAAAAAAAAAAAACATAATAGCAAAAACTTTATTTTATTGAATTTTTAAAATACATTGCACACATTATGTTCCAGTATATTCAGAAGAAAATACAGTTTTTCCTGTATTACTCCACACAGAATATTCTACAATCATTAATTTTTTTCCATCATAAAAGCCTATCTTTCTAAGAAGCATATATCATGAAGTTGGGCTTTACAAAGAAGGTAAAAGAAATTAGATATTCAAAATCCCAGTGATATTCCCAGTTCCTTTGTAAATCCTACTTCTACTGTTCTGATTAGTACAATCAGGTGTTATTTAAGTGCTTTTTGTTGTTTCAAAATTGTACAGATGTGTATTAGCCATAACAAAGACATACTCTGTCTACAAAGCCTGCATGTCTTCACTGCCAATGCATTGAAAGGAAAATAATTTTGAGCTTTGCATTGATTTGCAGCAATTTTTCTCTTCAGGAATCAAATACCACACTGCTTTCTAATAGGAATTTAATTAATTCCTCTTGTTCAACAATTAATTAGTTCATGGTTTCTATGTATGTATTGAACATGCATATTGACAGTTCTTTATGAGAAGGGGAAAGACATGAGGAAACAGAACACATTTTAGTCACACTTTGCAAATATAAATCTTAGCAATATCATACAGTGTGCTTCATGAGACAACTGTACTCTTCTACCAATTTCTTCTTCTCATTACTTTTTCCAGTACAGCATCCATTAAGTACGAGGCAAAAGGAAACTGAAAAAGAAACAGAGGAAAAAAAATGATCATTGAACTTTATTTTCTTCATGTGAAATACATTTATTAAATATCTTTAAACTATCAGATTTCACTTAGTTCTGACAACTACCACACACACATATCTGATCTTTAAAGTTCATCTGCCTGGTTAGTGTCTGAAAATTTGCTCTCTATCATAAAAATGATAAAAGAGCAGTGTAAAATGAAAAAAGATAAACTCCTTATTGAACAATTCATGCTTTACTGACCATGTTAATGATGTAAACTGCAGTACCAGCATCTCTGTCATTTATCTTCAATCAGCTGATCAATAAAAGGTTACAGTCACCTCTAGGGCATGCAGAAATGGTAGTGTATGAGTGTAAGTTCACTACTCTCAGGAGGATGAGACAGGACTACTAGTATAATTCTCAGTGCTGTAGCAAATTGCCCTAGACTTACACACAAAACCTTGTAAATAATTAAAAAACAACAACAAAAACCAACCAAAAAAACCCCCAAACAAACAAAAACAAACAACAACAAAACTCCAAAACAAAAAAAACTTTCAAAGCAAAGTAAAATCCCAAACCTCCAACTGCATTAATTTGAATATGACACGAATGCATACTTCTCTAAAACATGATACCAAAAAATTGTATTGACATATCTACAGAGAAAAATTAAAACCTCTTTTAACATTTCTGATATAAAAGATGTATTTGCACAACCAGTGTCTTCAAAGGAGATTTGGTATATTTTTCAGTGTCATTGCTTTAATGCTTAAAGAGATTTTCTTTGAAAGTCTTGGTGTATCATTGCACTGTTTGCTGGGAAGAATTTTTAGAGGTGGTACAGAATAGTGGTCAGGGCAGTTCCCTCAGAGTGGCCAGTGCTGTGCCAGAGGGGAACAGGACAGTTTTCCTCCACTGTTGAAAAGTCTCTATCAGCTTCACAGAACTCTGTCAGCTTACTGAACACATGGTGAGACCAGTGGTGACTGAGGGGTCAGTGTCACACCAAAAGTAACAGCTCATTCAGAAGGAGAGATAATTTTATATTAGAAATCCACCAGAAATAAATAAGGTAACAAGAGCTGGTGGAACAGGCCAATCATAATTTTTTGCTTTTCACAACTGTAGTTCAAAGCAACACTTTTCCATCTAGAACTCCTGTCTAGTTCCATACTTTAGTATTGCTGCTCTAGTTTGTTTTTTCACTTCTCTATTCCAACTGAAAGAGAAAACTGTCCTTACACCAGATAGAGTAGTGCTTGTTTCCTACATAGACAGGAAATGAAAAATGTAAAAGAAACAAATAAACGAATAAAAACCCCAGACATAAAATACATCAAATACAAAATGTAACATTTGAATTGATACACAGAGATGAATCTATATACTGGTATTTATATTTAATAACAAGTCAGAAAAAAAAATCTAAAAAAGGAAAATCTTGGTAATAGAAGGCATGTACTGTGAAGACATATAATGACAATCCTGTGTCTTGCTCAACAGTCACTTTGTAATTACAGGAAAAGGACAACAATACGTATTATTTCCCTTTTCTACAGGAAAGGGGGTTTCCAAGGGCTGGTGTTTGCTGGCCAGACATGTCTCCATCTGTCATAAATAACTTATGTGTACGGTAAGAAATTTCTAGAAGACATCTACACCTGTTAGCTTCCTCCTGTGTGCTATTGTGATGACTTTTTGGGGAATAGAGGGCTCAAATTCACTGAGCACAAATCTATTCAGTGTAATATAAGACATAACCTTATCTGAAATTCTGGGACACTTACTTGCTACTGTGCTTTAAAAACACTGACTCCAGCATCCTGCTCACTCTAATTTCTCTCCCTCTTTTGCTAGGTATGTTTTTTATGAGAACACTGTATAATTACCTCAAAGTGTCTAATTCTTCTTGCCTAGCTTGACTACATCCATTTCTGATACATTTCACCTCCTTAATGCTGTGCCTGAGATGAATGGTTTCTTATTGATGTCTGGCTCATATCGTTCTAACTACATTTTACTTGCTGCTCACTGCTCTCTGTGGCTCCCATGTCATAGCAAAGTGATCTTTCAAGAACTCTTGCCATTTAAGTGATTCATTTAAATCAAGAGCATTTGAAAGTGGAATGTTATGTCGTTCTTTCAATATTTGTTGGTTTCAGAGAAAGTGCTGTATGTTTCTCTCTGGTTTTCTTTCCATACAGACACACAGAACTGGATGATCTCTACAGCCTTAATCTTTAATAGAAGCCTGTCGGATTTACTTTTAATGATGGCTCTGTAACTATCCTGGGAAACTTCCCTTCACATTTCTCCCCAGAACTTCACAACCATTGAAGTCATCTCTACTCTATAGCATTAATTCCAGCTTCTAAACCTGCCATATGCTTGGGGAAGGCTTTGGAAGTTCAGTGAGTGCTAAGTGCACACCTAAGGAGTGAAAGCTTGTTTATACCACTGATAATTAGATATTTTAATACAGAATGATACTTCTTTCAAATATTTTACAATTATCTGTGCCACAACCCATTTAACTGAACATTAATTGTGGATTAATTGTGGAGGTCCTAAATCAGTACATTATGGTAGGCTTTAACAGAAGTAGTATTTAATTGATCCGTATGATTTCACAACATCTGAAAGTGCAAACTACACGTGGATTAAAAGAATTTTATTTATTTGACTTTCCAGGTTTAAAAATTTCCTCTTTGATAGTGAAAAGTTATATGAATGAAAGGCATATTTCTTACACAACCTACCAGACAGATATCTTGGTGTATGGATAAATGTAATGTAATGTAATCCTAAAGAGTCAGAAATAGTGACAGTTAAATCTGTTTCTCTCATCTATTTATTCTGACCCAAAGTTTGCTTCTTTTGGAGATCCCTTCTGTAAAAAACCAAACTAGTAATATTTATTGACCTTAAACCACATGACTGAGTCTCTGTCAGCATAAGTGCATAAATATACACTGATCTGCCAGTGAAAAGTCTTATAATGAATGCAAGGCAATGTTTTTTTCTAAGGAGACATAGCATCTCCATTTGCAGAGTGTAGCATTACTTCAGCTTCTGCTTCACAAACTCTAAAATGTTTCAGAATAAAGATAAAAGTATTTAGGTTTTGGAATATAAAAATTAGTGGTTACAACTATTTCACTCCTCCCCATATGGATCATCAGTATAATAGATTTTCCCAACAAAAAACAAAATTATTCAAACACACTGCAAAGCTGCCTTAGATTGAATTAAGTGAACCACAAAAAACAATATGAAATATAACTAAACACTAAGACCAATAACTAAAACATCCTAATTCCACTAAAAAATAAAAGTCAAAATTTAAAAAAAAGATAAATGCTTTACTTTATTGTTGTTTTTTTGTCTTATTCTTTATTCTTATTCTGCTTCATGGGGGCTGCTTATACCTCATTATATAAATATATAGGTGCCTATCTGTACTTTTATCCTGAGTGACCAAGCCAATTTCTCCTTATTTTCAGTTCAGGATGAGTGATATAAAGTACTTTTGTTTGCATGCATGAGATAAAACATAGATTTATACCATAATGGATTGTCAGTGCACAGGACTAAGCTCTTATTCTTTTAATGAGAACAAATCATGACCTGGTATCAGTGCTAATGGTACCCAGAATGTGGTTCAGACAGCGCTGGTGCTGCTTCTTAAGGTGCAGGTACTTGAAACACCTGGTGAAGTTGGCAGTGGTGATTGTGCACAGGTGTTTGCACATGGGTGAATACATGGCTCTGGGTGTCAGCTGTTCAAAGACACTGGAGAGAGACTAATGAAAGCAAAGCAGGTGAGTTGCAAGCCAAGAAATTTTGAAGGAAAAAGCTATGGCTGTTCCCATTCCCAGATGACAGCAACAGGAACATGGATTTAGAAACCAGTGCAAATTCTAAAAAGGACTTGGGGAAAATTCTTACTGATGATTAGTCAATATACTGTTCTAAACACTCTTCCAGAGTTACACAAATAGTGCCCACAGAATAGAGGAAAGGAAGCCTTTCTGGAGGTTTTCACTATTGGAATATGACTTTTAGATCCATAATGAAGTCATGAGAGGAAAGATTTTATTAGGCAGCTTTGTTAGTGTGAGATGTGATATCCCAAGGAGTGCATAAGGAGGGAGGAAAGACAAGTGCTGCTGTAGATCTCACAGGGACATACTAAATCAATGTTATCATTTGCTTCAGTGCTTGGGAAACTTAGGCAGATGATTTGCATTTTATTAAAAAATAATTCTTGGAGACTTCAGGCAGTAATCTGGATTGGGCTATCATGCTGTACTCACACGCCAAATTATTAACAGATTTTTCTGAGATGGTGTTTCTCACAATAAGTCACAGTGAATGAAAGCCAAGGGTAGTATAAGAAATCATGAGAAGAAGTCATTCTCTTGGCTAAGGCATAAGTTTCCTATGATGGGGAAAAGCTAGAAAAGATTTCTGTTTTGTTTGAGTTTTTAGAGGGAAGGATTATCTGAAGAGAGTGCTACTATACAGAGCCGGGCTCAATTAATAAGGCATACACACTCAGATGTGAGGGATAAAGTGGGTACAAGCCTCATCACTTGCCTTGCAAGATGTAAACACACATACAAGTTGAGATAATCATAATTATTTCCCCTTAAATATAATAAACCACTAAAAGCTCAAATGTCTATAATGTGAGAGCCCAAACAGGAATCTGAAATTAGTTTGATGCCTCTATACATGTGCAGGTAGCAGGTGTCTGCATACACTCATGTGAAACTCTCCACCTACAGGTTCTTCACAGGCCACAAGTTCCTCTTCCTTTCAACCCAGTGTCAGTTACTGGGATGATTTATTTTTAGTCTTTACTGAGAACCATCTAGGGTGTTACTGTATAAATACAGAGAGACAACAGAAAAATCCCCACTTCTTGGATATTCAAGATACAGATTTTGACAACAAGTGATTTTTACCAGCTCTGCTGAGTTTATAATATGACTGTACTTTCCTATTACATGATTCTTGTTTACATAATAACATCCCTATGTGGAGACATGTCTTCCAAATCATAAGCCTCTTAATAGTTGTCTAGTTTCTTGACACAGTAGTTGATAAAATAAGGACACAAACTCTGACTGTTATCTGTGAGTTTCAGGAATGCAAGAGTATTTATGACTAAAATATTAATATTCTTGTAAAGCTGGCAGATATTAGACTTTTTTAAGTCACAAGAGTAAGAAAAATGAAGTTACAGATGAAGTGAAAACAGAGGTGTGGTATCCTTTATCATTACACTTTAGGGGAATCTATAAAATGACAGTAAAAAGCAACTAGTGCTTCATGCAGTCCCCCCCAAAATTCTAGTGCAGCAGTAAAATGGCGTATGTCAGTAATAAAAATAAAATGTCTATGACATTTTAAATGTTATCGTACTGTCACAGTGGAATAAAATTAGCTTGAAGAATGATCTAAAGGGATATGATGCAGTTCATTATGTATAACAGCAACAGCAGCAGTTTCCCAGTGTTCATAAAGGTTTCTCCATTAAATTTACCTCCAGTCAATAATTAGGAGTCCACAAATAAACCTAGGCAATTAAATCAATACTGCTGGGCAATTATGTTCCAAAGTCCTGGCTCAATGGCACAAAAAGACACTATATCAAACTGCAATATTAAGTGGTCTGATGCAATTTTCCACTGAACGTTTACTCAGAATAACAGAAAAGGGCAATCCTGCATCTTTGTTCAAGATGCAAATGGGTAACACAGTTTGCCAACATGTAACACTTAGCAGGCAGCCTGTTATGAGCAAAATCCTGCAGAAAGCTTACATTTCACCATGGGCTTTAGTTTGCTAATCAGAAATATTACTAAAGCTTCGTAAAAGAAACCACAACCAAACTCTGCAAGATATGAGTAAAGCATTTTAAAGGGCACAGAGCTGTTCCATGAGCTGCTCTCAAATACAGATGAAGAAATCTTAACTGTTACCATCTAAGTGTCTTAGCATGGACAGAAATGAAAAGCAGAGCTGGCTGCTCCCCAAAACCACTGTAATCCTCTTGCAATTCTACAAATGGTCTGCTTGCCAAAAATTACTTCTACCCTCAGTGTTTCTTCTGAGGAACCCCACAAGATGGAGCAAAAATCACAGAAAATCACTATTAACTTGTACACAAATGTACATGGCTAAGAGCAATAAGCTCATCTATCCTTATATAACATTTGCAATCTTAATATACCTGGTTTCGTTCAACAATTCCTTCACTCTCCATCCCCTGGTTTTTGCTGTCTGTCTATAGCAGATGAAGAAAAGTGACAAAATTCTGCTTAGTGTTTTTAGCGATTTACCAAACAACAACAAAAGCCAGAGCAAGAAGTCTTCATTGTATTCCGTGAATCTGATTCATATTTTGGAGTCCATCATATGAACAGAATCTTGGAATTTATATATTTTTTTAAAATCCTTCAAATAAAAGCAATTAAGTGATAAATAATTGTGCTTTTAATGCTGAGTTTCATGTAGCATTATGCGGTTTAATTAAAATGCCATTTTTTCTGACAAAGCCAGTAAAAGCACTCTGATATTTCTATCTCTGCTGCAGCAGTTAAGTAGTCTTCGTGATAATAAGTTTTGATAACAAAAGAGGGAAAATCTGTCATTTCTTAACTATCTGGTCATAGGACACAATCTCAACACAAAACTTGTTGATGGTAAAATACATAAATCTGATGTGAATGTTGCTTTAAAATAGCTCTCAAAATATTTTCAATCATTCACATTCTTAACTGATATTAACTACATCACTAATGGACCCATGCTAGTGAATATGCATTAAGAACACTGGATTTATAAATCAAGTTTTATTTCTTTCCAGACATCAGCTGCCCATCATCTAAATAAAAGAGACAACTAAAAATATAACAGAAAAGTTTTAAGAGTCAGTGTATGTTGTCAGTGATGTCCAAACAAAAGCTGACTATGGCTAGAAAAGCTGGGCTCTCACCTGCCAATAAACTGCCCTTGATCACTTACAAGAGGGGAGCATCCCAGCAGACTCTGTGTGTATTAAAAAAAAAGACTTGAAAGAGAAGAAAAAGTATCACACAGGTCACAGCAGCAGTCTCAATGGACCCCTCAGGGATTTCTGCTAGTCTCAGACTTGTCATCCTCTATGCAGCTTTCCTCTCTGCCCAGAAAATGTCGATAGGAAAATGTTTGAGGGGCCTCTGGTGGAAATTTTTTCATTCTTTCTGCATTGACAGGATGCCAAATCAATATTTACTTCCCACTAACAAGCTGCTCGAGGTCTCAGTAGAAAATATTGTAGAGAATGCGAGAAGACACGATAATAAACAGCTGTCTGGCTATGAGGAAAACATGAATTGACTGGAAACAGGTCCACAGTAAAAGGTCACAGAAACCCATGAACTCCTCAGGTGTCCATAACAACTAGTAACTTTAAAGGCACATAAAAAAAAGTCTCTTTTTCCTAAGAGGTATGAGAGAACGGATCATTTTCACTCTAGCAAGCATTATACAGTGTTTCAATAATTCAATTAACACATTTGCCAAGATCTGTGCTGGTTTTCTCCAGCCTTGTTTCTGGTTATGTTAGCTTAAGTTAGCTGTTAAATTAGCTATCAGAAATCCTTGATTAACATCTCTTCAGTTTTATGCAGTAACTCTGATTTTAAGAGCAATACAAAGGAAATGCTACAAAAAAAGGATTTCACATTGCTCATCACAGTACTGAGACCATCAATGGCACCATAATTACCAATACGATGAATTAATTAAAACATAAAAACACTTAGGTAATCAGAGTAGAAAGTTATAATTCATTGTGGGATGATATAAATTGAGCACCTGTGCTTCACTAAGTTTCTGTATATGCTGTAGCCATTCTTCATCTTTTTCAAATTCCATTTTTGTCTTTGCTGTTTCCTAAAAATAGAGAAACATCAGGAGCAATAAAGGAAATGTGTAACTGGGTATACATTAAATACACAGCATGTGGAAGTCAGAATCACATTTGCAAAATTAGTTATCTGAAGCATATCCACCAAGTATCAATGCTCTGTTAAATTTTTAAACCTATCCTTGTCTGTGTATGCCTCTAGAAATGTGCGTGGCATGTTCTTTTTGTATGAATATACTGGTGTACATGTGATCTATGTCTACATGGTATGAGTTCAACATAAAGGTGCCTGAGTCTATGCACTGATAGATAGAATATGTAGTGTATATGAGGTGTAAATTCATCACCTGTCTTATACATTTGTTTTATATTTATTTTTAGGTATGTTTATGTGCTTTACACATATAGTCACAATGACTAAAACAAAAAGATACAGGACGTAGAAATTACTCTGAGAATGAGATAAGCATGGAACAATTCTGTTAAAATGAATCACTTTATAGGGTTGTATAAATGTTAGTAAACAGGGCAGGGACCAGCCCATTTTATTTGTATTCATGAGTACAATCCCTATCAGTGCATACACATACCATGCACTGTTGTTTAACCAACAGGAAAACTCCCTTTTTGTGACCTCTTTAGATAAAGCTCCAACAAGGCTGAATCTAAGCCATCACCACACTACTGTTACAGGCCAATAATGGACACTTGCTAAAGTAACTGTACAGGCTTTTTCATATATAGTTTGATCAGGACTAAATAAATCTGGATAAGAAATCCTATCACTGCATCTATTTAATAGAGTGATTTGATGAAACACTATCAAATACTTCATTGAAAATGTATGATAGAATCAACAAAGGCAGTGAATTCACCCAGAAACCATCTGTCTACCAGAAATACCTTTAATAGGTATCACAATTCAGAAAGGAAGTATCAACAAAATCAATCTGGCACAGCAAGACACATTCTAATTTTGTTTTCTTTAATGCAGAAGTCTATTTGAAACAAGCAATCCTGCCAAATAGCCTCACAAAAAAGGAAAATATTGAACAATATCTCTACATACACATACTCAAAGCAGTATGTTTATATTTATGCATGCTTTAAGTCTTGCCACCTTATGAATCTCTAACCTGATCTTTTCATTTAGATTAAATCCTTCTTGATTTCTGTGCTGTCGCTTGCACAATGAAATTTCAGTCTTCACCTACAAATCCTTTTCCTCAAGGAGGAATATGGTCAGCATCTTCTCATCTACGCCTTTTTTTACTGAAATCCTTAAAATATCTTACCTCATCATCCTCTTCTTGTAGTATTTCGTAAAGATCAGTTGTTGAAACATTAAGGATAGATGCTGCCAACTGAAGACTCTCTTGGGAAAGACCCTTTTTGCATGCTTTCATTTCTCCCATTTTTTTTGCCAGTTTGATTTTTGTTCTCATCTCTTGTACGCTGTGGTGTAACTCTCCAGTTAGAGTCTAGAAGACATAAGCAAAAAATACTCTACTGTCATTTTTTATAGTGCAAATAAGATAGAAAAAACAGCATATTTAGACTAAACTCCTTTAGATGGGAATTATCTTCATTTTGTGTTATTTGTTCAGTAGGATATGTGCTGGAATATTAAATAATATGCTACTTAGAACATGAAATATAAATTAATACAGTAAACCAAAAAATGCTCTTAAATGTAGGTACTGTTTTGGTATGTCTTTAGCAAAGTAACTATTCTTATAATGCCATCATTAGAAAGACAAAGCAGCTTCCACAGAATCAATCAAAATCCTTTCCTGACCCTGTCTAACAGAAATGTTCTTGAAATAAGAACATAAGTGTCAGGCTTCACTGTGGTCAAATAGAGATTTTTTTTCCTCAAAGCTGATTGACATTCTGTGCATGGAGAAACATCAGTATACCTCTTAATTCAAAACCTGAAATTTTGTTTCCCACCAAGTGAGGGTAATTCAAAACTGTCCTGGCTACCAAGTTCCTATCTTTCCTATTTCTAAGTCCTCTGGTTCAATGAAATAACACTAAACACCAGTGTAAGTCATCAGTTTTACAACTGAAGTAATTTTGTTTTAATATTTATGTAACTATGACAAAAAGAGTTCGTCAAAAGCTGAGCAACACAACTTTGTTTAAAAATTGTTGACTAACAAACAAGAGTAGGAATACATTTTCAGAAGATCCTCCTAGAATATTCAAGTTCCATGACCCAAGCAGAACTGTGACTTGTTGACACAGACACCTTGGTTGTGTTTAAAATGAGAGAATAAGGTTTTCTTTTAATCATCCTAGTGGAGCTCACCTTGTTAAGAGAAATCTCAGCAGTAGCTGATCAGCTCCTCAAAATTCTTTTTCTACAGAATGCCTTCATCTCTTAGAAACTGACTACAGGATTATGAAGCCTGTTTATTGGCATTTTGGTTAAATTATACTACAGCCTCTAGTCTATCTGAAACAGCCATTAGAAAGTGTTTGCTAATATATTTCAATGAAGGCACAGCAGACTCATCCTATTCCAAGATTTATTTTTTTCTACCACTTCTCAACTTTACGTTTTTCTGTATTTAATAAAATTTAATTATTAAAATTAAAAAATACCCTATCACAAATCTGTGGAGAGGAGGTACAGTGACATTTGACCAATTTTCTAATTCCTTCCATCCACAGAATTTCCAACAAATTATTTTGTACATAGACCTGTCTGCAAGTACAGATACGAGAGGAATAAAAAAACTTGAAGTGTAATGGCAGGAACCTAGAACAACTTGAACTGAGCTCATAGAAGGAAATAAATAGACTAAGAGAAGAGGGAACCCCAAAAAGAAATGCTATGAAAAAAATACAGTTAAGTAATATGTTTTTGTAGCTTTTGAAATGGTCTAACAATAAATTGGCTCTTGCAACATTTAGGAGATGTATTTGACAATAGAAAAGTAAGTTCAGCTCTACTTTTTCAATCAAATTGAATCAGCTTCACAGATTTTAAAAAGAGATCTCTCTTAGACATAAGTGATCACTCTAGAAGATGCACGTTTGTAACCTGATGCAAGGAGGAAATGTAAATTAAAGGAGCAAAAAATATCAAGAAAATCAACTGCAAAGCCATTTGGAAAGGCTACAAATGATAAATAACCAAAAACAGACAAAAAACCCCCATGATAATAAATAATGTTAAACATTCACTTGAATGCCTTAAAAAACACAGAAACATTGCCAGGCAATAGTCATTTGACATTATTACGTAAATGTTGTTGGTGTATCCAAACTCCAAAAGAAATTCATGATGAATGAACAAGCTGATAGCCACAGTGGAACCCAGAAACTCCAGTGTGATTGGCCTTTAGCCCAAAGCTCCAGAAATTAAGATTCAAGAAAGGAAGATATCAGAAAGACACTGAAGAATGAATCTCTAGTAGAAATTTGAAAAAAAAAGAAATAAATTTTAAAAAAATAAAGTTAGAAAAAAAAGAACAAAGAAAAAGCAAGTTTAAACAAAAATCAAAGAAAAAGAAAATTACAACGAATAGATTTTAATATGCAAGCATATACTTTATATATAATCACAGTAGATCATACATATGGAGGACTTGCACTTCAATTCTTCTGTCCCTTGAGCAGTTCAAATACACTAAAGCATATGTGAAGCACAAACCATATGTGAAAAATAAGGCTATTTTATGGACTTTCAAATTGGACTCTTAGAGACTAGCCATTTTTGAACCTCCCTTCTTTACGTTATTGATATACATTTTATCACTAAATAAGTGCCTTAAAAAATTAGTCTTCCTATGGTTTTAAGCTGCTTTTCTTCTGATACTTTCTCATCCATCATATGCTAATGAATTCATGTGCTAAATTGTTTACTTATTAGTGATTTAATTTATATGCCAGTTCATGCTCCAATACAAAAATGTTCAGTCTCAAGCCACATAGGTTTTAGAAACAGAAAGATTAATTTCCAAAAGTACAAAAACTCAAGAGTTAACCAACACAGGTTTTGCTGATGAGTGTCCTGAAGTCAGTATAACATTGATCTGTGATTAATATTTTGATCCAATGCATTCTGGAGCTAGATTTTGAACTAAAATATTTCCCTCCGTGTGTTTCAAAATTCCTTATTTTTAAACTAATAAGCATATATAGGTTATGCAAACTACCTAAAATGAAATTGGTGCTATATATGACTTCTGTACTGATTTGACAATGCCTTCATTAGTACCAGTAACACTAGGATTTGAGATTTTCTCTTTGGTTTTTTGTTCTGCTGTCACATCTAGAGTATATTTTGTTAGCAAGGCCATTTTCCTAACTTAGATGTTACCATCAGAATTATTCCTGTGGGGCACACTTTGGTGTTACCAGCCAACTAGAATAGGAATTCCTGATTAATTCCTGAAATTAATCTACACCACTTCTTGTCAGACCAGTGCAATTGCTACTGATTTGACTAGAATAAAAGAGGCTTAAAATTCTAACAAAATGGGCTTAAAGTTCCTAGTCCTTTTTAATCAGTAGAAATTGTTGAACTATCAACCAACTCCATACCATTTATATAGTACATATTAGAGATGTTTGGTTGCATAAAATTCTGAACTATCTCCATTATAAACCTTTTTACTCTACTTTCACAACCTCAGATATTCATTCTTATTGTTTTCAAATTTGACCTCAGCATGTAATCACTTCTTAGCACTGTATTTTTCGCCAGTTTTGAGAAGTATAAATACAAATGTCTTTTTTCAATTAAAAGGTCATATTTAATTAAACACTCAAAGAAGCCACAGTGATACAAAGACCCTGCCAGCACACTATTAATAAGGCCTTCACATCCTAAAACACCGACACTTGTTGATCCTGGAATTAGCACAATTTGATCAATGGCCCTAATGTTGTATGACCAAGGCAATGCCAAAAATTTTTCCTGTAATTACCATGTTAATTTACACACTATTATTGTTTGTAGCATAATAAAAATTAATGGTCCCAAGACAAAGGCTGATGCTAGCTAGCACTGCACCTATGTATAGCCAGATTTCAGTCTTGCACTGGTGGAGATCTCATGGCAGACAGATTTATTACTATTGTATTTTGTACAATAGTAGTAACAGTGTGCACATCTGGCTAAGATCACAGAATCATCAGAAGAGACCTTCAGGATCACCTAGTCTTTAACCACAGTGGCCAAATTAGGGTTCAGTTTAGCTTTGGCCCTTCTAATTTTCTCTCCACATACTTAACAACATCTTTGTAGTTCTCCCAAGTTACCTGTTCTTCCTTCCAGAGATGCTACATTCTTTTTTTGTCACAAGTTTGAGCCCAAGGTCTCTAATTAACCAGGCCTGTCTTCTTCCCTGCTGGCTTATCTTACAGCACAAATGGAGATGTAACTCCATCTCCAGTTGTCTTCTAACAGCTCCTAGTGTTTGGGATTTGTAACTAAACCCGTGCTGATAGCATACCAGCTCTTGCTAAGCAGCACTGGAACAGTGTCAGGATCTTCTGTTTCCCACACTGACACCTCAGCAAGTGGGCTTGGGATGCACAAAATGTAGAGAGGGATCACAGCTGGGAGAGCTGGCCCCAAGGGACCAAAGGGACATTTCATAGATACACCACATAACAATAAAATCTGAGGGAGATGGTGATTTGTCTGCTCAGAGACTGGGCTAAGCATTGATCTACATTCCTTGGGGATTTATTCCACTTTCTTTCCTTTATTAAACTGTCCTTACCAATAGACAAGTTTTCCCACTTTTGTTCTTCCTATTCCTTTCCCAGTCTTACTGGGGAAAGGGAGCAAGCAGGGAGTCAACAAAGAGCTATGTGGTGTTTAGCTGCTGGCCAGGTCAACCAACCACAAACATATAGAAGAATAGAACATACAGGACAATTTTATATGTAGTATTGTGTGCGTAGTTCAATATGGAGGTGTCTTTAGATACAAGTAATGTGTTCTTAGAAACTCACTTGTTTTGGATTAGAAAATTATATGGACGTGGCTCAAAGCATTCAACCAAAAATGAAGTGGAAAATCTTTTCTGAAATGAGGTTAGTTTCCTAAAGAGCCAAAAGTATAATGAAGATCTTGTAACTGTCTGTGAATAACAAGAGCTAAATTTCACAAAACTGACACTGAGCTTAAAGAACTCTACTTTTGTGGCAGAGTATTTATTGCTGGCCTAAGTTTGGGCCAGATCCTAATGATGTAAAAAGGCCGAGAAAGTATTACAACCCCAAATACCTCATAATCAACAAAACAAAACAGAATGAATGGACAAAATGACACAAAGAGGTGATGTCATACACCATTTCAGCAGCTGAAATAAGCATTCAATGAAAGTATAGTTATTTGTTCCTTATTGCCTCCATAAAAATGACAAAATTACTTTCAAAATACTTCCAGTAATAATGTTTAAACGGATGTCACAGCATGATCAAAAAATCTTCTATAGTAATTTCATTTTTTAAATATGTTAATATATATTTATATATGTTATTTAAATTTCCTCAGCTCCTTCACTTGAAAAATACACACCTTCTAGGAATAACTTTTTTATCAGAAAAGGGACAAGATAAGACACAAAGACAGACCACTACAACAGACTTGTTTTGCTTAGGGCTATAACTGGGCCATTCTGACCCAAGGGAATGAGAAAGCCTCAGGAGGTTGATTTAATTCTTACAATTCCCAGAGATCACATGTCATTTTTAGAGACTCCAGCAGACAACCTTTAAGTAAAGATGTAGAGGACATATAGACCAATCTTACTTTCCTTCAAGTTCAGTATTCAAACTTCTATGGCCAAATACTAAAGTGGTAAAACAATATTTTACCAATGTCACACAGGCCACATTTATAAGGTGATGAGTTGATTTTATTTACTTGTTTCCAGTCACAGTTTCTGCTGTAGTTCTAAAATTTATTAATATAAATGGTCAAACTATGTGTCTCATAGTTTTGCATACTTGGAGGAATTACGATATTTGTATTTTATTATCTTTTCCATTAAGAATAAAGTCAACATACAAGGCATTGAATGTGTTAAACCCCCCAAAAATCAAAAAGATCATTCAAGAGAATATTAGTGTAACACCTAAAAGCTAGCAAAGTTTCAAAGGCTAATTCAATAAATAGCTGAAAGGAAGAAATACATCCTGTAAAGCTAGATATCAGACCAATATATAGGATTTAAATTAAATAGTCTTATGTTGATTGGCACTGAGAATAGAGCTCCCAACTTGACAGAGATAAGTGGAAGATGAAAGCACGCATTGCCTGGAAGAACTGCCTCACCTGATGACCTGTAAGAATTCCATTATAAATAAATATAGAGAAATTGTAGTCTGAGTGTAAAAAATAATGTGATACCACAATTGCATCTACAACTTGATTTTCCATGATTTCCTGATTTTTCAATTAGCACAGGCAAACCTGAACACATGTGAGCATAACTAAGATTCTAACAGACAAGATCTGAAAAATTCATTGAAATAATTTAAAATACTACTGTTCTCTTCTACCCTAGCAGCAAAAGCTATCCCCAGTTTGCAGTCCAACATCCTAGCCCTGCCTTCTCCATGGCTCTGAGCTATGGATGACAGATTGTGAACTAGAAAAGGTGAATTTCGTAACATCCCAAAGCATACATCTGTAGAAGTGTACTGAGATTTGCACAGTATTTCTTTTTCAACTATTAAAGATAAACCCATTGTGGCTTTTCTGAAAATCCCTCAAGTCATACAGGATAAAAAGGGCCTGACGCTTTCAGAATTTGCATACAGAACTTAAGCTTCCTGGCACTTAGTACTACAGACCCCAAAAAACCCAGTTAAAAGGTAGCAAGAATAGAAAGATACAATGACCGAAATTAGTAACTGCATTACATAAAATTTGATAATCTCATCTCTCAAAGGCAAGATTTGAATTTGGGTAACCGTCTTAAATTGTGCTATTCCTACTTGCCATTAGGAGCAAAAGTCTACCTTGGCTAGCTCCTCATTTCTCCAAAATACCTCATTCTACACACTAGCAAAATACCATTCCTTCTGGATTCACAGTGATTGAAAACAAAGGGTTTCTTTATAACCATATATTTCTGGGTACAAAATTGAGAATGTTCTTTTTGAACTACATTTGCTTAACCATCGCCAGGTGCAGAAAACCATAGGGAAGAATACTGAAAATATTTCAAGCTGACATTCTAAGAAAAGGGAATTTAATGCATTGTGTTATATTCTTTAAAAAAAATTGATTTATTTACAAATACATAGACAAGTGACTTACATCATGGAGAGTTTTTAATTTTAGTTTGTCTTCAAAACAAGCCATATTTAAACAAAGATACAGCAATGGACTTATTATGGTCAATTACAGTGTAGTTTGTATTTCAGTAGAGAATATACCATATATTCTTAACAGTAAACTTACATGTTTTAAAATTCCCTGTGTGAATAAAAATTAAGGGGCTTTGTACTACTGGTCAGCTTTTTCTCTTTTTGTTTTCTAATCCTCTCTTGACAACTGTTTAGATATCATACTTTTTGCCTGAAATTTTGTTTTAAAAAAATCTGCTTTTTTTCATTACATTCTTTGTAATACCTTTAAGTAGAACTTATTGAATCAGCTGAACACCTCATTTTTAGAACATACAGCAGGTACCTACTAATATGAGGGACCTATGCTCATGTATAATTTTACAGATTTACAGTTATCTAATCTCTCCTGTACATAAAGCTTTAGGACTATCAAAAATTTGAACTGTAGACCCAAATGTTTTCAGACTGATGCTGGTTGTTAAGTCAGCAAACACTCCATAGTTTTCATTGTACTGTTTCTAAATTTTCAGCAAAATTACCATGTTTTGTGACCTATAGCAGAGAAAAAATAACAGTTTTCTTTATAGCAGAGAATGAGTTGAAATATGTATAATCAGCATGGGATGACAGGCAGAATATTTCTGTCAAAATATATTGGTTTCTAAAATTCTATTTATGTGGAATGGGCAATAATAATAATTTAAAGTCCTATTTACTTCTGCATTTAAGTACTACCTCATTTATATTAATTTTTTTGCCTGCTGTAAATTCTTTGGTTTCAACAGAATTTCCTCTGATTTACACAGGTGCTAGCAAAACTACCATCATTCCTTTAAAACTTCATATATTACAGTTATTTACACAGAGGGAGAAAAAAAAAAGAGGCACTGACAGAGATTAGAGCTTCACACATGTGTAGGAAGAGATGCCTGGGATCTTAGAGAGTTTATTATCTTGAACAGCTAGGGCAGACAAAGTCAGCATGGTTGTACCGGGTGTAGCAAACAAAGACATGCAGGGCAGACCAAGAAATACAGAGGTGAAGCAACACTCCAAAGGTCACATAGCAGGTCAGTGACCAAGATGTGAAGAACACCATGATTTCCTGACACTCAGCTCAGTGTCTAAGCTTATGCTATCTTTCTGCAGAAACACACAAAAAGCCTAAGAACTATAAATCAGATGCTCTGTGTAAGACCACTGCACTGCTGAAACAGATGTGTCTGAAACCCAACTTAAGAGGTCAACTCTGGCATTACTTAGACTGTTAAAAAATCCCATAAAACTCACCAACTGTGTTTCCTTAAAATACTGTAAATTGTGGGGTTTTTTTAATGATTCTGTCCTCCTAGAGCTCTTCCTATTTCTCTGTAGCCCTTACTGACACGTGCCTTGGGGGTATTCCTTTAACTCCCAACTTCTTAAGTTGCTGTGGACACTTCACAAGACCCTGTATATGAATGAGCGCTTTATGTCCTCCCTGCTTCAGCTGGCTTTCTTAGCAATTTGATTGACATACATTAAACAATTATTTCTACATGAACTTTTAAATAAATCATTACTGGAGACCTTTTTCCTTCTTTCCAAGTTTTGCTAGTTTTCCTGTTTTTTTGCCAAAGGCTCTCAAATCACTTTAAGACCAGACCCTTTAGTATGTACTCATATGTCCATCCCTGAAATCTTCCAGTCATTCCTTTTTCCAGGCAACATTGTTTGTCTTTGAGACCCCATTATCTTTAAATTAAGCATCCTTCTATGTCCAGCAGAGAGCTGTGTAAGAGCTTTAAAAAGAAGTCTTTCCAATCCATTTAAAGAAATCCCAGGTGGGTTCTAGACCCTTCCAGGAAGTGCAGTACAGACTCTCCAAGTAGTGCCCAGCTGATCTAGTTAATCCTGTTTCAATCTCATTCTCTGTAAAATTTAGGTGATTTTTTTTTTATATACTGAGGCACAAATGGGATTTTTTTGCAAATTGGTGAAAACAGTCTCCAGTTCAAATTTGTTGGATTTGTTCACACACTACCTACCAATATAGTCATGGTCTGTGAAAACGGTTCTCATGCACTCTAGGAAAAATGAAAATATCACCATTATCAATGAAATCACCTGTGTTTGTCAGTGTCACAGTTTGACACTGGCCCAACGCCAGGCACCCATGAGAATCACTTGCTCACCCTGCCCTGCCACAGATGGGCAAAGGAGGAAGGCCCCACAGGTTGAAATAAGGACTGGGAGAAAAGATTTCAAGGGCAAAATGAGATAAGGACTAGGAGAAAAGACTTCAAGGGCAGAACAGGCTCAACTTAAGTTGCAAAGTGAATGTATTACTAACAGAATCAGAGGAGGATAATGAGAAGTAAAATAACCCCTTGGAACACCTTCTTCCCCCCAGCCCCTCCCTCCCTCCTTCCCACCGACAGCACAGGCAGACGGGGCAGGGGGGTTTGGTCAGTTCATCACTGAGATTTTCTTCCTCTGCCCTGGGAGAGGAGTCCATCCCCTGTGAGGCCGTGGGGTCCCTCCCA
>VZRX01016529.1:71670-91476 GCA_013398075.1 Notiomystis cincta
CTCTCTCTGGCCCAGTTTTGGCCAGCAGCATGTCCATCTTCACAGCCATCAGAGGCTGTCCCTGCTGAAGATGGTGGAAGCTTCCAGCATCTTCCAACAGGAGCCACCTCTGTGGCCCCCCTGCTACCAAAAACCAGGCCATGCAAAACCAACACAGTCAGACATGCATCTAAACTTTGCATGAGACATACATGCACAGCTAAAAATCCCTGACATACCTTACAACTTGGTTGAATCATCTAAACAGACATCCCTAAATTCTTAATACAGAATTAGATAAAAAGTAGGATATACAAATATTCAATATATTTTAAGCTACATGGTCTTTACCTATCATAGTCAAAAACCAAAGTGAAGTGCTATCCTTCTAAGTCTAAAAAGCAAAGAAAAAGTAGAGTACGGAAATGTTTTTCAACATTTTCCTCTTTATTCTTCCTTTTTATTTATCCATTAAGACATCTACATGATATGCTGTTCATGGCACACTGTATGTATCACTAACCATATTGCCTTCTGTAAACCATAAGAATTCAGCCATTCACTTAATTCATTAAAATTCACAAGGCCTATTATTCTGTTTACAGTCTAATAGATATTCACTGTCACTATTCAAGCCTCTGATTCAATTTGCCTAAATCCCAGATGCAGAGTAATCCTGACGGAGATTAGCTTAATTTATCACCAATTTCTTCTCAGAACCAAGGAAGGTTGGTATTTCATAATAAAAGCTGTATTTCTCCTTTTTTTCCTAAAGTAGTATGCACAATGAAGATGTAGCAATAAACTCCCATTTTTTTTTAATCAGGAGATTTTCTCAGTTACACAAATTTTGCTTTGCATACAGGACACCATTTTTTAAGGTATGTATTCTACAGGTAAGGCTACCAGTTCTTATCATAGTGGAACATATTCCTGGAATCAAACATTATGCTGATTCTGACTGAACACAGATTGGCAGACTTATCGTGTACTCCACACAATACAAAATAATCACTCTGGGTATACTTTTCTAGGTAAAGTGTTGACAGTTTGGAGTGTAATAAATGAAATATACTTATCTTTTGGCTCTCAAGTGTTCCCAGTGGGGAAAATTTTCTAGCAACTTGAAGTCATATTAAAGATGTCCACTTCCAAATCAAAACTGACAGTGCTGATTTATGTGATAATATCTGCTGTTGTTTGCAAAATGTCCCAGTGACTCACTGAAGAAATCTTTGTTTGGTCAAACAACACTTCCAAATTGGCACAGTTCAAATGCAGTTGCATAAAATTTTCAAAATAAACCGGTTTTCATCTGTACAGAATACTAGAGTTCTATTTCCACAAAAAGTTAGTCTGGTTTTGCCAATTATTGAATTTTATGGTAACCCATTATGTGCTTTTTTTTTTTTTTTTCAGATAAAGAAATAAATTATCATTCTGCATCTGATCTCGATACTCATCTGAAAAACTATGTTCTGCACATCCTGGGCCTGAAGACATTGGAGCACTAGTACTGCCAGGAAAATTGAATCCACAGGGTTTGAGAATACATTCAGCAACAGGAAAGTTCCATGAAGAATATCTCCTGCTGTCTCATTGTAACTGGAGAATTCTGAGAGTCCCCTGCAAGGATTTCCTTCTATCTGAAGAACAGATTAGATGACTCAAAGTAAAGACAGTAGCAATGTACTTGTGCTACTTTCAGATTGTAAAGCAGCCTGCAGAAAACCGACTGAATATTTCCCAAATATTCCTGCCTTCTAACACAACTAATTATGTCTAATATTTTCAAAGTTTTGTTTACAGACAAAAAGCAAATAGGACATGATCTGCATACAGCCATCCTGAGAAGAATATATTGCCTAGCAGTTCTCTATCTTGAACCAACACAGAACAGTTCATGAGAAAAATGATAGTAAATAACAGGAATTTGCCAAATACTGGGATTTTTTAATGTGGCCAGTCATTAATTACCAATTGTTTGCAACAGGAAAAGGTTTTATGTAACATTTTCAGTTAGCACTGCCACTAAGGGGCAGTCCCAGCATTTCCAGCCTACAACCATGTAAACCTGTCCCTGTTCTGACTCTCTGTGGTACACAAAAGCTGGTGCTGTGGTTTTTTCAGAAGGTTAATTGAATTTTCATGAACTAGCTCACAACTGACCCAGATAATGTCTATGGTGACATTTCATAAATGGAGTAGGGAGGAAGTTCCATAAGGGCAGAAATGAGGAGTGAGGTTCACTTGGGGGTGTAACTTTTCAACTGAAATGTTAATTTACCTAAACCTGTATTTTGAACTAAAGCCCAAGATAGCAGTGAGGAAATATGCCATGGCAAAACTCGTGTCAGTATTCCAGATAAACTGCAGAAAGATAATGGAGACTGACATACATTAGGATATAAGGTAAACTGACTGAATGGCAAGTAACTGGCAGAACACCCCTTGGCCAAGCAGAGGTGAAATAAGTCCTCCGACACATGTGGTTGGTGAACATAGATATATGTCAAACAAGAGAGCAAGGGGGAAATGCACCTAGCTTAGGCACTGCGCTGAGTAGCCGAAATGAGGGCAGCTGCCTTAAGAGGGTGAGTGTTAGATCCCAGCTTAGATCCGTTAAGCTTGCCAAGTGAACTGCCATGGGTCTTGATTTTGGCAGCCAGTTTTATCAGATGGTCGTACTGCAGACCTATCAAGAACAATGCCAGAACACACCAGATGTGCACTGTGCTGCAGCGGGAATCCTCCGTGGAAGGCACACAAGTCCCAAATGACAGAGGCATTATGGAAGTAAGAAGTGCACTCAACTGATTTCAAAGCATTCAGCTGGCCATCACCTATTTATTACCACCACACATGAATATAGATGCCTTATGAAAACAATCCTTCTCAAGGTCAAAAAAGTTCTGATATTCTCATGCTCAGGCAAGTGTCATCACTGCAGATTAAAATGAGTTTTGCTGATATACAAGTGGAATGGGACAAACGTCACTACTGAGTCTTGTCTTACAAACGATTCTAACAGAAACATATGGTCAAAGTCTAGAGGAGCATAAAAAAAGAGAACATGCCAGAAAACAGAATTCATGCAGGAATTTTGACAGTTTCATAATAATGTATGTTGTACTGTATTTTCAATAGAAATCCAGTCAAGCAGTCTAATAGCAATTTTTTTACTTTATCTAATGGCTGTTTTCTGCGTGAGTTCTCACAAGTACTACAAACACACAACAAAGAACATTTTGCTCTGGTTTCTGTGCTTCACATAACTGGCAGGATCCACCTGAGGGTCTGACAGTACATGTTATAGAAAGTCCTGAGCAATGGTACACCATAAAAATTGAATGCATGATTCAAAGAGAATTTATAGTGCTGAAGGAAGTGGGATGGGACAAAGACATGAGCTCTAGAAAATGCATCTGAAGTACTCTCAGAGCCACCTGATCCCTCTTCCAGGAAGTTTGCATTTTTCTATAATAAAAGTGCTTTATTTGGCCTAGTTGATGCACTTACAGCCTTACTTTCATTATTATTTCTTATTCTTTATAAATGCCATGGAAAAATTTTATCAGGATATGAATTTTGCGAAAATGTTGAATAATCAAGTTTAGTTCTGGTCATTAGGGAACTCTAAAAAACACCTACATTTTATGATTTATTTTTCAGATCAACAACATGAGCTATTTTTAATCCATTTAACATGCCATAAATACTGCATAGGCTATTTTTTTAATCTGAATATCTCAGTAGTAGATCAGACATCTTAAAAAAGGTATACAAGAACATACAGTAACTTTTATCAACTGTCTTGTACTACTCTCCAGGAAAAAAACCCAGATATACTCAACACAGTTTGCTTTCCATACAGGCACTCTAAGAAGCATAATTATACTCCCATGCTTTAATACTTTAAGAATTGAATTTTGTATCAGTATTTTATTCAGAAATGAGGTCAGATTAATGACTACAAAATACTGCCTTTTCTGACTATTGATTCAATATTATCATTCTTTTAGACTCTAGGCAGTGTCACAATATACATGCACTAACTTTCAATACTTACTCAAAATGAGGATCAGCAAGAGAAATATTTCTTAACCAGCTCTATAAAGTGATAAACTATAAAAAGTCTCGATTCAAAGAATCTTACTGCTTTCTAGAAAATGTTAAAAATCTTCCCTGGGCTTCTAATAGATTAAAGATGTTGCAGCATCTTCTTATGACATCACCCTACTTCATTCCAGACACAAAACATAAATATTCATTGACCTCTGTCTTTACACAGTTACAGAGTTGTTTTATCTAATAAGAGATTGTATCTACCTACCTTAGTAGTAGTAGATTTTTAAATCTTGCCCGTTTACTACTGTTCTTGGCCTTGCTACCCACAGATTTCCTCTTGATTTCTTTAGCATCTTCTCCATCTTTTACACTCCATTTTTGCTTATATTTTCAGGTTATTATCTGTGATCCATTTTCCACTTTGTTTCTATTGCCTTTTATTTCTACATATTTTGCTCTCTTTCCTACCAAAATGAAATACATATTTATAGGGAGCTACCATCTAATTATGCAACAGTGTTTTTTTGGTTACTTAATAAGCTGTTATAGTCCACAACTTCTATTCATATTTCCTACTAGCCTGTATATTCTTCATAACAGCTTTGGAGAAATAGACTGCTCTGAATAAACCTATTTTAGGCACCCTGTTGGTTCCCACTGAAAGTCATTCAGGATGTAATACCTGATCCCTATCCCACACTCCAACAAAAATAAATCCAATGATCACTTACAACATATTGGATACAGCAATTTTTGTTTACAAGCATTCCTTTCACCATTTTTGGAAACTATTACTAGATTCTACAATCTATGATGTTAGTTCATTGTATAAGTGGCCAAATTGGGATGAGCACAGCAATGCAACATTTTATTATATTACATTACAAATATGTGTTCAATTATTAAGTCATCATATCCTCTAATGTGATCCAGTGGTGTGTTTTGGATTTCTACCAGACACATTTTCCTTTGGTTTTGTAACTTATTATCATGACCCAAATATATCCAAGATCCTATGGTTCTGTGTTATCAATAACTCTAAAAGCAAGTAACACTGCCTGCTAGAAACAGTTCCACTCTTTTCTCTGAAGTTCCCCTGTTCTCCCATTAATAGCTGTAACTAGCAGCAACTTAATTAGCAACTCTGAAATAATTTAATTTTTGTGTGTTAACAAAGAACTATATAATGTCACAAGAGACATGGAATGGGTAGAAAAAGTAACTGCATTCAATTTACAAATAAGGAGAAAATTACACTTGCACTTGGAAAAACAAAGAAAGCTTATGAAGTGATCAGAATAGCAGATGAATATCATATGATTTTGTTTACCTATTTAAGTTATGTATATATATATATATATGTATATAGGTTAAACTTGATCTCTATATAGAAAAACTTATTTGAATTGCTGGAACTGGAGAGAGAATCAAGGTCAGGGAACAAAAACCTGACAGCTATCTGGAAGAGAAGGAATGAGACAGACCAGGCGTCAGGAGAAGAGCTGTACTCTTCACGAGGAATGAGTACTGCTACTTATTACAGCAAGTATTATCACAATGCCTCGTTAGAACATCAGATACACAACAAGTATTTTAACAGGGTTTACCTGACATACTGCACAATTCCACTGAATTGCCAAGGATTTTACTTTATTACAGTGGTATATTTTTACGAAAATCTGATTTTGGCAATCAACTAAATCAAATAGTTTACTTACAGACACTATCTTTGTTTTCAAAAAATTGTTCTGCAGGTGAACAGCAGTCAGCAAAAATGTTACTTTAAATATGCATGCATATTCTTTCTTTTCAGGCAAGAAAGTAGGTATATTACTATTGGTTTTATTGTTATATTATTATTATTATTGTTGTTGTTATTGTTATTGTTATATTATTATCATCATCATCATCATCTTGAAATTTACTATTAATTTTTTCATATTTAATACAACCATGCAAGTGCTAATGCATATTAACAGTAATTAACAATGAAGCTGTCATCTTATTCAACAATGAATGAACTTATTATAATAGTTGCTAATAGGTGATGCTGCTCACTACAGGTAGTTTCGAGAGCAGAAGATCTGTTACTTTCTTATTTTCTAATTTTTGAACGTTTCATTAGTCAAGTATGTAAAATATTGATAGTATGATTTGTTTATCTCCTTAATTTCTATAACTGCTACTTTCACTTTATTCAGTGAAGACATTCCAAAACTCACAGCAGTCTGACTGGAGACTAAATTGCTTCTCTCTGTCATTAATGACATAGGAGTTCTTAATTAAAAATAATAGATAATACATTAGATTAATTCAGGCTTTCCCATATTTAGACAAAAATAAGCATGCAGCTGTGGAAAGAACACCTATTTCTTCCTCTTAGGGTAAGAATTCAATATTAGAAGAAAGCACATTTTCTCTCATGAAAATTTACAGTTTGTTCAAGAATAGGCAGCATATTTCTGAATGAACGAGTGATCAGTTCTATACCTCTTTTTCAACAATTACATCAAAAGGCAAACAGAAAATATTAGTCACTTTAATAATAAATGTTAAAAATAAAATAACTAGTTTTTAAAATAAGAGCCACTTTTGCATGAAAACCAATCATTATTTTTACCTTACAAAAGTTGGCTTATGAATTATTTGAATTGAGGATTCTAAAGCGTATTCAACATTGTTCAGTCTTTTTTTTCATAAGGGAATTTATATGAACTTTGCAACTGAACTGAATATTGGATGATTTCAGGCAAATGCTAAAGGTCTGAACACTGCTACATAGAGTGACTTTTCACCTGATGAAGATAGAAAGAAGATGTAATGCACAAGTATTTAAGTTACTAAATTTCAATCCAGAATTGAGAGTTATTCTTGAAGGGGTAACTATATATACTTTCTTTTTCCAGTGCATCAAAATACCTTAGTCTTTACTTTGAATGGTTCAGACTTGCTCAAACGTATCTGAAAGTGGCTCACTTCTACATAAATCCCAGAGCAGTAGAGAAGTGGCTCTGTTTCATGGGCTAATAAGCAATAGCCTTCTTTGAAAGTTGGTATACAGTACTTATATGCTAGATTAATAAAATGACAAAATCTTCTGAGTTGGAAGAGACCTGCAAAGATCATCAAAGTCCAACTCCTAGCCCTGCTCAGCACCATCCCCAAGAGTCAGACCATGTGCCCAAGAGTACTGTCCAAATACTCCCTGAACTCTGTCAGGCTGGTGCTGTGACCACTTCCCTGGAAGGAATATAAGGAAACAATATTCTACATATTGCTCTTAAAACTGCTTTCAATGACCAATAAAAGTTATGGAAGTCTGTGAAAGTCTGGGAGAGAGGCAGTGATTCTTTCTCCTCTTTCACACCTGACACGAAAACATTGCAGGAACTACAAACATTGTTCTGGAACGGGGAATGCATCAAAAGCCTTGCTTACTCTTCCACATTTTGCTTTCAGTCAAAAATACCCCTATTCAGGTGAACACTCAAAAGAAAATCAAGATTCAAACCTTCACAAACGTTTTGAACTCTTCTACTTTGTCACTGGTGAGCAGCAGCTCCCTCTGTAGAGTTTCCAAAGCCTGTGTACTCTGCATAGCCAAGCCATGTAGTTGTTGAGAAGCAGCAGTTTCAAGTTCAGTCATAGCACATTCGGTCTCAAACATTTTGCTCTCTAGTTTGGTAAGCTTGAGATCCTGGAAGGCATCCACAGAGACACAGCAGAGCTATGATAAAAGCTGATGGGGAGGTGTGGTAGATTACAAACAAATGAATGAACAAACCAACCTCCCATACCATAGTTGACATCATAGAATATTTCACTTCCAACACATAATATGTAATTTCATGGCAAAAAGTAATTTCATTTCTAGTCATTTATGCCCATGTTTCAGTATCTAAATTTCAGAGGTGTGACTGAATTACATCAGATAAACAGATTACTATTATTCTGCTATTTTCTCCTCTTCTGTACTGAAAGTTTAAGCTGATGACCTTGCAACTTTTCATTTGAAAATACGGTCTGAAAAATTTCCACAGTGGAGCCATCAAAACTCTAATTATACCTTTTTCTCCAAATCATCTTTAGCTTTGTGATACATTTGCTCATACTGAGATTTCTCTTTCATAGCTACATTAAATCTTTGTTTCATTGAGTCAATAGAAGCTTTTTTGTCTTCAGCCAGTGCCTTCACCTGAAATAATGAAAGGCCAAAAGCACTGACTATCAAGATAGAAAACTTAAAAATTAGAATAACATCAGAACTAAGCATACCTATATTACATAAATATATATAACTACATAAATACTGCAGTATCTTTTTCTGAAATTGCAGACTTTTATAAATCTCTACTGCTGATCCAGTAGAGATCAGTCTGCACACAATCTTGGTACATAAATTTTTGACTTGCATTGAATATAAAGTAAAGCTCTTCATTTGCAGAGTTGTTTGTTCATATATATTTTAGACTTACAGTAATTGCAAAGGCAGTAAACTACAACTTGCACTAATTTCTGTTCTCAGAGATAAGAACAAATTCAAACTCTGCTGAGAAAATAACGGTCTGTGTGTTAATAGTCTGTAGGGCTTCCTAGATAATGATTATCCAATGCAAACACTGATTGGGGGTAAAATGAAAAAAAATAATGCTCCTAAAAATCATTCAGCTTTCCTATACTGCTAATCATAAAGTTTTCCTGACTATATTGAGTAACAGGGAATTTCGTTGATCTTTTGTTAAAGATAACATAAAATTTATCAAGCTGATTTTCCACATGGAATAATCAAAATAATGTATGGAATATGATTCTCTGGAAATGCAGCCCTTAAAATACTCAAAGTACATCGTTCCATGATAAATCTTTTATTTAAACCCAAACCCAGGTATTTTTCTCCTGTCACACTTTAGCTCCCTTGCTTACTTATGTTCTCACTTTCTGGCTGTGGATTTCTTAGTAACACCTTATCTTTAGCACGGAGGGTTATACTGTAGCTCTCTTCGGAGCTGAGGATGCTGTATGACTGCAAGCAGAAATAGTGCTTGTGATATTCAGGAAGCACTTGCATTCTAGGCAAACAAAAGCAAACTGGCAGATTGTTTATTTCTATTTTGGGGTCATAAGATGCATAACCTGACAAACAACCAAACATCATGATCTTTTTCTGGCATTAAAGGCCAAAGTGCAATATATCAGTTGGATAACATAGAAATATGCTAAACCATTTACAAGTTCTCTTACCTTCAATGAAATCATCCTAAACTTTTGCAGGAGAAAATATTTTTCTATAGAAGTCAAGCACTGCCTACTCAGTTAGAATTACTTTAAGCTAAGAACTGTGAATCATTCATAACACTGCAGTAGAAAATAGATTAACATATTAAAGCATTTAACTACTATAGCCAGGAGAGATGCATGGACTTCATTAGCATATGTCATGTAAAATCGCCCTTGTTTCAGGTCTACTATATTTTATGAACTTACAGTGCATAAAACTAAATCCCACTACTTACAGCATATCCTTGCAACTGTGTGTTCTGAATACTTTAATATTTAATTACACCTATAACAAAGATAAATTAAATTATGCTGAATCCATTCAAGCTATCACCATATACTGATTTCATACAAATTATAGTGGAGGGAATTACATTCTTCAATTAACTGTATGTTCTTTGCTTTAAGCAATATATTGATTTAATATGTATAGTGTGTTGAAATAACTTCTGTAAATCCACCAGCTTCTGTTTTTCCGAAAACTAGGAATAGCAAGAAAAAAATACCTTTCTCTCAAGACATTCCAATGTTTCATTTGAAGTTTTCTCATTTTCTTGATTTGCTTTAAGGCGAGACCTTAAGTCTTCTATCAAATGTCTTTTCATAGTAAGGTCCCTCTCCAACTGAGAAATTCTGCAGGAGAAGAAGGTGGACTGCATATCACTGTTAGAAAATTTGGTTAATATGCAACTAAAAGGGATAAAGGCAGCAGACAATCTATCATGCCTGTAGATTTAGGATACTTTTAAAAATAAAAGCTGATGCAGTTCTTGCGATTACCCGGTTCTCAAGTACTAAATCCAGTTTCAGTCACTGATTAAACAGACGTTTTTCTAAATACGCAATATATTTGTGATCTGCTTTTTGCTTGTCTGAACTGAAATCACAATAATTCTTAAACTATTATCAAAAAAAGGGAAAAGAAACCTGATGAGCCCACAAAATGTAATTAATTAAATTCCTTTGATGTCTTAAACAATCATTCAAACACTATTTTTTGCAAAATTATTTTCAAAAGAAAGTGAAATGGGGAAGCCTCCTTTCATCCAACTGAGTAATACACGGAAATAGTTGAAAAAATTCTATCCCTATGTGTCAGATGAGATAAAATGCAAAACCTAGAAATAACATCAGCTTTTGTCAGAAACTTCTTGAACACACCCCAAAACTCTCATATACTAAAAAGTAACCTTTGTTCAATGAAACAATTATGCCTTATACAATGCTTCCACTATTATAAAACAAATTAGTATTTTAAATATAAATATAAGCAATACCTAAATATGTCCAGATATCTGGATTTTTTTCCAATGAAAGCAAAATAAATAGCAGTATGGTCAAGAATACAACAATGTTAATACAAGGTCAACACAATATTAAAAAAAAAAACAAACAACAGGAATTCAGTGCATCTAAAAATTTCTTTGCTCTATTTCACCTTTATACTCTTACTGTTATTTTGGTTATTTTATCTCATAGCTTATGAAAAAACACTATTTCATAAAGAAAGCATGCTATTTCAAATTTAAAATTTTATGGTGGAAAAATTCAGTTTCACTTTCAAACAGAAAATAAACAATGAACACAATTTAACCATTTTAAGGGCTCTCTATTTTTTTAAATGAACTAATTTCAGAAAAAACTTTATTCTTTCTTCTGTTTAAAAAATCAGGATGGTTAGAAGAGTTAAACTCTTGGGCAGACAAGAAAGTCAGATACACTAATAGCTTTTTATAATTATGTAGGAATATAATTGAAGAACAGCCTTATATCAGTTACAGTAGGTAGAATAAAAATCTCAGCTGCATACTTGACAATTTTTGTATTTCAAAATGAGTAGCAAATCTTAATCGATTCAAATAGAAACAAATACAACTGTCCTTTTGAACTTTTTTATGAATATAAGACTAGCTATTTAATCTTATTTAAGCATCTGAACCTTGACATGTCTCTTAGCCCCTAGGCAAAGAATTACTGAATTTGAAAGACTGTGTTTAGCAGTGCTGAGGAATTCATTTCGACTTACATCAAGGATAAAATAGCCTACTCTGGAGTCTGAGGTCTGACTTAAGGTATTCTTATTGCCATACAGACACTGTAGCTAGATAATCACTCATCCGCTTAAAAAAACACGCAGTTTAAGCATAAACTGCTCCAGTTTCAAAAAAACCCTCTGTAACACTATGCAAGGCTGCAATAAAAAGAATACATCGTTCCCTTAAAATCTAAGTCAACCTCGCAGCAATGCTACAGGTGCCACTGGGTGGCACCAGACACAATGGATAGAAGAGGGACCATACTTGGCTTGTAGCTCCCGAATCCATTCTTCTTTTTCCAGGACTTGTTTTTTAAGTGACTTAATGGTGGTCGATTGCTTAGCGATCTCAGTATTCGAATTCTACATTGAAAAATAGTAAAATATAAATAAAGTAGACTGAATGCGATCACAGTCAACAGTAAATTTTGAAATAAAAAAAAAAAAGTGCAAATTTTCCATGTATTTTATGAAGGTTATTAGAAATTAACTGTTACAAAAGGAGCATTCTTACTTTCTAGAAACACTTAAGTAGAAGTACATTCCTTGGAAAATGTGATGAAAATCAGTAGTTTTCCACTGTTTTAATAATGTATCGTTAATAGATTTTTCTTGCAAGCACCAATCCGGACATTTTCTTCTGCATAGCATGGTCAGAAGAAAAGGTAACAGAAGAGCAGTAAAACTGGATCTTAATTGGAACTATATCTTTGAGTGATGTACTTCTACAGCACAAGGAGTCTACATCTATACAGCAAGAATGACCAATAATTACTTTCATCTTGAGTATTAGTAAATACAAGACAATTTGCAAGAGTGGTTGTTTTTGCCTCCTGAAATTCAAAGCACAGGATAAAGACACTTCCATTTGTCTGGACTAACACAAATTCTACACTTCAGTAACAAGCAGGTATGATCCTAATTTTCAGGAACATGTCATTTCAGTGAAGGACAGTTATACAGTTGTTGGCCATTCCTCATCTGTATATAATAAGAAAAAAAGTCCCTCTATTCCTCCAGGCAATTACACATATCATCTACCCATGATTTAAACTCAGAACAATTGAATCAGTCTACAGACAAAAAATATTGGAAATTTAACTAACTAGCCATTTTAGCAATCTGAGCATATGCATTGAATGCCATTGCTGAAATGGCAGCTCAAACACACCACATAGAGACATTTCAGAACTTCAAAAGATATTGCCAAAAGATACTTATTAAGCATACTCAAAATATATATGTATACAGATTTAGCCACAGCTTTTTACTCACTAAGTATAAACAATAAGCAAACAGATCAGACATGCTGTAAACAAAGATACTTCAGGAGAATTTCTCTGCTCGGTGCAGACTTGTAATGCCTATTAACATTGATGGGAGTATTGTACATAACTCTGTGCACCTCAAGGGGAGTATATATTCTTGTGTGCATAGTTAGATGTAAAATATTGTTCTTAATAACTTGTCTAGTCTATTTACTATTATTATAATGTGAGGTATAACCAGAAAATTGTTAAAATTATGTACGGTAGCAGAATATTCCTGAGTTTCCTGAGACCTGTTTGTGGAGCTTGAGCTCCATTAGCGTGAAGCACAGCACCCAGTTACATGGTTCACACACCAGACATGAACCTGAGTACCTAGGTGGGCCTCTGCACATGTACAGAGGCAGAGACATGTGCTTATGGAATCCTGCTTCTGAACTCACCACCCACACTGCACACATTTCTTCCTATTGGCAAAGATGCAAGGAGTCGTTACATACAACATAAACAAACCCTGCAAAGACAGCGCTAAGGAAAAAAAATTAACTAACAAAGCTGGGTACTTGGGCATTTCCAGGTATAAGGAAAGCTTTTGCTGCTTTCACACTCAGATATTTAGGAGAATAACTGTGTGTCTCATTTTTAAGTCAGCTAAGGAGCCTGGAAAAATAACTGATGAGCCTTTGCCAAATTCTTCTGCTAAAAAATTACTTGCAGGACTTAAACTAGCCTTAAATAAAGTTAAGAATTTTAGAAACTTGATTTAAGTAGTTTTTGAGGTCCTTATATTCAAAACTCTCATCCAATTCAGAAACCAGTGAATTTACTCTACTACTTAGCATTTGGGGTCACAGACTATCTCCATCCTAAATATAGTTTTGCATACATGATTTATTTTTTCATTAAAAATTTAATATATCTTTAAGAAGGAATTAAAAGTCATGCTAGTATTTTTGATATCAGATTTATATATGCTTGCTAAATATTTCTTCTGCTGCAGAAACAAAAAATCCTTTGATTTTTCAGCAATTTATTTTGCTGTTCACATTTGGCAAACAAATAGAGTAGGCTTCTAGGATGGGTGTTACTCTTAAGCGATTAAAAAAATAAATCCCCATTTTTTTATTTTTCCTACTTGCATAGATCAATTGACTGCTAGATTTCTGGATAATGAAGATACTCATCTAAAAGGTACAGCCCTAATTAACAGAAATTACCACTCACCTGCAACAGAAGCAGATTAGTCAATCCCAAATCTAAAAACAATACTTAAGAAGACAGTTTGTATGGTTTTAAGACCTCTTTCTCATAATTAAAGTAGATCAATTTATGTGCCTTTTCATGGCTGCTCCCTGCTGGCCTCATCTCTTTTATCAATGTGACCTACCTTTACTAATCCCTGAATTTAGATGTTATGCATCCAGTGTGCAGTAGCCACGATCTGTAATACCATGATTACCATCAACAACTAAGAGGTCTGAGCATTACCCACATCTTGTGTGCTAGAACAGCTAATCCAGCATTTAGAGTCAGCTATGTTGACCATGTAATACAGCCTTTTCTTCTAGCTGATCCTTTGGCAGACTTCTTGCTACCGTGGAGTTTCTTCTAGCAGCACAAAGCTGTACCATTTTGACCTTTTCTCTTTCCTCTACTATTTAACAGAAAACAATGGGGAAAAACAACTTGAAGACATTCTGTGGCAAATATATTTCCTCCAGTGAGAAGAGAACAAGAATTAATATGTTTGAGCCAGGCCACCTGCTGAGAAAGCTTTCAGAGCAGCACAGTCCAGTGTCTACATCATTCACATGCAACAGAATCACCTGAGACTGAAAAATGAAATCATCAAGTCAGTATTTTCCTACGAGCTAATCTACAAAAATACAAATTAAAAAAAAATAAAAAAATAAAGACAAGACACACACCAAACACTGCTGCCCTGTTCAAATTATTTGCTCCCCTTTCATAGGCAGCTATTGCTTTTCTCCTTCTAAGGAAAGGAATCAGCTGAATTGTCATCAAAATAATTACACAGCACCTTCCAACAAGGTGTACTTAATCACCGTGCGAAAATCCAGCAAGGCTGCTAGTCTGGCCTATTTGACCTGCAGAAATTGTTTCAGAACTTTTGTTCTGTCTATGACTACATTTCTACTCACCATCGAAGGCAATCTAACACCTAAGCTGCTAATCATTGACTGCAATATACAAATGATGGGAGTAGATGTATGTCTGCTTGACCCAGTTATGAACTACTGCTCACACGAGTTATCCTCAGCACTAGGTAATCTGTTCTGTCACCTTTAGTTTGCACTGCAGCTGTTTCATCTCTAAATCAATGTTCTTTGAAGGAGCTGGTGTGGCTTCACTCTTGCCAGCAGTTTGAGACAGATGTTCTCTCAACTTTAATTTTCCTTGTAAATCTTCCTTCTCCTGTTGCCACTTGGCCAGGTTGGAGGTCAACACCTGTTTTACAAAGAGAATAAACAATCACAATTTCATCCTAAAAATATTTCTGCTTGATCATATGAGATGTTTCTCCAGTTCAGCATTCAAGAGGAATGAAACAGTATATATTATCTGTAATTACATTGCATAGCTGTTGGTTGAATTCTCTAGTACAGGCAAAGATCAAAATTGGCAGAAAAAAGAAATCTACTACCACTAAAAACAAGCAATTTTTTCAAAGGCAAAATAATTCAATTTTGCCTGAATATGTTGCTGTTTTAACCACGACAAACAAAAATTATCATATAAAACTGTAACAACAGTTACTGTTGAAATTATGTTTACCTAGAGCCTCTCTGGAATTCAGCAATTATTTCTACATAGAACATGAGGAGAAATACCATGGTGTCTCAGTCACCAGTGTGCATTAAGGGTGTTTAAATGTCAAATCTGTTATAATGGTGACCACTGTAAGCTCACTTGAATTGCTGTGTTGACAACTGCTATAAAGCATACACCCTTCTCTTGGCTTTTGTTTTGATATTTGTAGGGCTTGTAGAGGTTAAAGCAAAGTGGACCAGCTGCACTAAACATCTCCTGGTTGGCTGGTCTTTACCTATGTGTTATTTCATCCCTTTCAATATATGCACCATAGCCAGAGAACTGCACATTCCATAACCTTGACTCTAGGGCTGAAGTACTTAAGTGGTAAAAGACAAGCTGGAGCAGGACAGGATAACAGATGTTAGTTGTTTATTCCACTGGGTAGGTCTTACCACCCTATACTGCAGCCAAAATGCTTCTCACTCAGCAACATAAATGCTAAGTCCAATTAGCAGACAAGCCTTGTTAGGGATTTAGTTCAAAAAAATATCATGCAAACAAACTCTTAGTCTTGTTGCACTTGACTGACAACCAACAAGACTTATTCAATCTTTGTACCAATATATTTCACATTACTCCTTACAGAGGTAATGTTTTAAATAATTGCTTTAATTTAAATAATATTGAATATTGTTCTGCAAAAAGGGGAACTGAAATAATCTCTATGCTAGTGATTAACTTTCACAAAACTGTAGTCAGCCAAAGGCCTAACAGCTCTCTGCTCCTTAGAAGGGTTTTTAAAATGCTATCTTATTTTTCCAAATAACATTGTAATACAGTAGCTTAACATAAGAAACAATTGTACAAAATGGTATTGAAATACCTCAAAATGCAAAAAAACCTTACTTTGTGAAGAATCCTGATCAGAAACATGAGAAGATACATGACAGTTTGAAATAACTAAATGTGTGCCTAGATATATGCTAATGCCAAACAAAACACAATACAAAAAAATCCCCACACAAACACACAAACCCCCCTCCTCCCTGCCAAAACCCAAGAAAATGTAAAAAAAACCTATCCCAAAAAGCAAACAAAAAAAACTACGAAAAAGGTGAAAGTTGAGGACAGTATTCTATTTTCAAGCAGTTTATTATTTAAATTACAAATCGGAGTTTATACAGCTTGGTGTTATTAGAAAAAAAATCATATATGTTTATAAAAACATACACTCCCGTGACAGTAATCTGAAGATCACATATATACAGATAAAAGAGAGTCACATTTATTCCCATTATGAATGAGAAAACAATGCTTGTATATTCTGCATTAGCCTAAAAAATATCATGTGTATAAGGAAAATTCATCTGGTATTTAAAGTTAAAACTCTAACAGTATTTATTTCATATTCACCAAGTGCTCTTATTAAAGTCAGTGGGCATTTTACATATGTATCTGAGGTAAGTACTGTTCTTAGTAAAGGAGTTAATCTTTCCATTCCCTTCTGTGTCTGCTGTCATTATTAAACAAGAGATAGATACTGTGTTTTCTAATTGACTACTCCTTAATCTGATATATTCTTCTCATAATTAATACATTTGCAGAGTAAAAGACAAAATGAGGACTATTTCAATAAGAAAAAAGCAGTAGTAGTACAGAAGGACATAGTATAGAAAAATATGAGGATTATGTTAATTTGTCCAGTATAACCAATATTTCTACATGCAGAATTTCATGATTCAGTGTCTCTATAATAAATTATTCATAAAAAGAAAAGCAAAGAAAAAAAATCATAGCTAGATCAATATCTCTGTTCAAAATTAGAAATGCCCCCATATCAGCCCAAGATAGCTCATGACTCTCAGAAGTTTCTTAGGCTACTGCTGCTGACAATATGCACCAGTTCTAAAATGTCATGAATTGCACTGGCTACATTCTCAAAAATTATAGCAAATATATTAAAAAAGAAAAGGTCTTCATGGGACAGGTACTAAAGATGACAGCTGGTTATAGAAACTACTTAAAGATGTAGAAAAAAGGATTTTAAAATAAGAATCTACATAAATTAAGAAACAGTATAAGAACTACCGGGATAAAGTGAAAGTGGCATATGATGTATAAGACATCCAACTCACAAAAGCAAACAGGCAGGCAATAGCAGTCAGAGATTTCACAGATGTTGTCTCTTAATACTTCAGTAGATATTGTAAATGTACCACAGGACTGATAATTCTATTGCATTACTCTTCTATTTTTCATCTATTGAATGGTTATGAGAAAATTCTATGTAAATCCATATGATTTACATATCCATCAAGATATTTATGCCTAAAGATATTCTTTGCACTTAAGAAACAAGTTCATTACCCTGGTGTTCCTCACCACCCCCTATATTTTAGGTCCAGTTTTTATTAATTTTTCTTTTTAGACACAATAAAAGTTTTGTGTGTGTGCTACCACGCACACAAATCCTGAATGACAGAGTTAAAAGAATTTACTCCAGGGGAAGAGGTCACCAGGATGAAAGGTAGAAGAATCTTAAACATCAGCTAGACCAGATGTTGGAAAAGGCAGCCTACTGCTGTTCCTCTGTGATGTAGCGGCCTTTGTCTGCTGCACCTCCTCCAGAGTGTTTTTGGCTTAACAGATGTTTATAGGTTCAATATTTTAACATCCATCTATCTTAATCTCCTTGCTCCTGGTATACCCATGACACTCTGTTCTGCTGTTCACAAAGGAGTAGAGTGATGAAACCTCAGTTTCTATGTAGTCAGTAAAAATCTTCCAGTGACTCAGCAAGGCTTTTTACCATGTACCCTGTGCTCAGAAAGACAGCTGTGTGGAAGGCCCAAAGGGTTAACACAGGAAGTTCTGGAATGGCCTACTGCTCCTTGGCATCACAATCACTCCATAAGGGGCTTGGAGCTCATTTTACAGAAGTCACTATTCTACTGCAACTCACATGTTTGAATATGACGTCTCTGTTGGAAGTAGCTGCTACTGCACTGCTATTGAAGTCACACAATCCCATACATTTATATTTGCAAAATATATTATACAAAAGTTATAAAACAGGATGTAAATCAAGCATTCTTGATACACTTTTTAAGCAGTGACATAATCTTACTTTACTACTCATTTTGTAAACTAAAGCTAATATATGCTGATGTTTAAAAATCCCATTTGCTGTGTAGCTTCCCACCCTAAAATCCTGGCAGACGAAAATATTGCGATGTCAGTAAGAAAACTGGAGTTAACATACTCGTTTTACTTTTCTCTAAGAAACCTTGCTACAGTAAGTAATAAAATACATTAGCTATATGCATAGCTGCTATACAAAATTCTGTTTAGAATTTAACACTGCTTCTATAAATGTTTGATACAGAACACTATTTTCTCACAGTATCAACTTAATAATGAAAAACATACAAAATAAGCAGTACTTGTTGCACACATAAAACATAAAAGAACTTTTCAAAGCATGCTTGCAAGCAGAGAGCTAGGTATTTATGATTTTGCTCACTCTTTTACTCACATCAAATATTATTATAACATAATGATAAACCTATTTACAATATCCAAGACAAATTTATTTTGTCAATCCTACTAAACTTGACCCTTTTGCATTCTCTTGAATCAAAAACTTCCTCTGCCTGATGGGTCATAGAAAAGAAAAAAAAAGCTAAAATTAATAAAGATGGTATGTAGCTATTTGAAAAGATATATATCAGACTAAAAAGCTGTGCTGAATACTTAATGTGATCATATAGAGAAAAGGCAAATAACTTCAAATCCTCAATCAAAGTTCTTTTCATGCAAGTGCTGTAAGTAGTTGATTGCTTAGTATTCTAGACATGAAGACAAAATATCAAACAGAAGTCTTTGGTGACTTAATATCCCATCCCTAAATTGAAACAAAGACCTCCCAAAAGCAAGACAAACTTCTAAAATGCAGAACTTATTTGTCATTTGTCCTTCTGAAATTTTAGTAAAATCTACTGAATCATTTAGTTGTAATTTTTTTCAGACAAATGCAGTTATCAGGAGCTGACTATTTCACAAAATGTCAAATAAATGAAGGTAATATAGAGGACTTTTTGCCAGTGCTTTAGCTAGTTGTTAGACTTCAGTAGCCTTTAGAGACCATTAAGTACCCTTTGGCTAATTGGCCAATGGTAGATTAATCCTCTTTTTATTCTAGCAGCACTATTTTAACACCCTTTGCACTCTGTCAGTGTAGTATCTGAATGACAAAATAATATTGTGCATGAATAATAAGCAGAAAAGTTAAATTAACATTTCATGTTTCACATGCCATACCTATGTGTCAGGGAAAAGAACCCTCTTTTAAAGCCACTGACATTCAACTTTTTTAAACAATCTCATGTTGACACACTACTGAAG
>VZRX01016529.1:110653-154349 GCA_013398075.1 Notiomystis cincta
TTTTTTTTTTTTTAACCAGTTCCCTGATAATGGCATTTTCTATTTTATTTCTCACATTGCTCTTCTCTAGACACCTAAGGAGTAGTCTTCTGGGAAGGTAAACTATGAAGATGTCTGAGAAATCAGACATTTTACCTAAATTACACATATAGTTCCTTGTGAAGTTTATACTGTCCATGAAACTTTATATTATGATACTGTTTGTAAGATAGGCAGATCTTCATTGGTTCCAATGACCTTGGAAACTCTTTTTGAACAATTCATTATACATATATAGTTATGCAAAATGAGTAACAGAAATGAAGTTTTCCCTCCTCTAGAAATTAGCAGTTCCCTAGTCCTAAGAAAGTGTAAAGTGCTGCTCCTGATACTGCTTCTGCCTTCTGTGCAAAGACAAAAACACAGAGAAGTTTGAGGGGGAGGGGATTTGATTTCTTTTTTAATGTCTGCCTCCTTCCAGCAAGTCCATCTGTTGTAGCACTATAATTCTGGAAGCAGGATGTGTGTGTGACCAACAGGAGACAATTACTGCATAAGTGTTTGTTGATTCAGCTCTATAAAGGGCAGGCCAATCACTACAGTATGAACAGAAAAGAATTCCAGCTGAGGAGCTGCATATAGATTAACACAAAATACATATATACATGAGAATGGGGAAAACCAGAAAGGAGTAATAGCATGGAAAAGGATTAAGTAGGAATAAAGACTGAAGCAGAGAAGAAAGTTTGTGTCATTGGCCTGTTAACTAAATACTTTCCTAATCTCTATTTCCATAAACTTTGTTCTTTGGCTTTTCACCTTAACAAAGAAAGATTGGATTAAATAGATGTGGAAGTAGTCTGAGCTCCCTTTGGAAGAAAATTCCAGTTGTCTTGGGGTGTGAGGAGACAAAGCCCGTTCTTCACAGAGGAACAGGTACTGGTTCTGGGCTGACCAGATTCTCAGGAAGGTTTGCAGATCACAGGCTAAAACTGAAAATTTATCTCACTCATTTGAATACATTTAAAATATCAGCATGAAGGCCATTTTATTTTCAAAAGGATAAATTAATTGGGTTGATACACTAACCTTAATATAATTTGTATATAACAGGCCCACAAAAAGAATGGTAATATACAATATTTCATAACTTTGACTATAATAAAAATACAAAAATCAATGTTATCAAAATTTCATAGAATTGCAATAGAATTAAGGTGAACATTATAAGACACTGTAATGAAAAGTACTTTACCTCTAGGGTCAGTTTATTAACTTGAAGTCTCTGACCAGCCAAATGTAGCTGACTTTTTAATTTTTCATTGGTTTCTTTAACATTCTTAATGGAAGCTACTGCTATCTTTTTTTTCCCTCTGTAAAACATCTATTCTGCAGTGACTTATTTTTTTCCTGCAGTAGAGTAACAGAGTAGTCCCACTTTTGGACAGCATTATTTCTCCCTTTTGCTCTGTTCATTGAACGTAAAATGGCATGTTACTAAATGGACAAAATCACCATAAGTAACATGATTTATGATTTTGTTTTGGCCCCTCAAAACACTCCTGCAATCGCTGAAGTATTTCTCAGCAAGCAAACTGGTAAATTAACAACTGACCTATAAAAATATAAATATATGAAACAGTCAACCTATAAGCATTCCATGTTGTGCTTTTTCTGAAGTGCCAACAATGCAAAATCAACAAGGACTTGGAAGTTACATAGGTCTCGAATTTCTGATCAAAACTATGAAAAATAAAGGATTAAGTGTCTTCTTAACAGGCTGGCGTCTGTTTTTAAGGTCTAAACTAAAATACTTTTAATTTGTTTCATTGGCTATGTTGGTTACAAGAGGCAAACATGAACAAAAGGTAATGAAAAACCTCCTATCAGTCAGTAGATTCACTAGGTGGGACTTAGTAAAAACTTACTTTAATTGTGTGAAAAGATGCTGTTTGATAGTCATTTATTATATGAGAATTTCACCTTAAAATAATGGGCTAAATATCTGAAAATACACATACAAATTCAAATAAGCAAACCTTGCAGCAACATATCAGTGGGTTTATGTACTGATTTCCAGGGTATTAAATGCTCAGTGTATTTTTAAACACTTTTGATCAAGAATTCTGCAACATTTATCCAATTTCTAAAGTTTTTATATTGCAATTTCTATGTCCTATCATGCAACATATTTCTGGGAATATTCATATCTAAAATAGCTATTAAGCAAATTTAAAAGAGCAAAGAGCAACACATTCTCTACTAACTGCACTGAACAAACTACTGACATACTGACAAGGATAACTTAGCCATGAATTCTACATTTGTACAATCACCACAAAATTTGAAAGACCAAGAATGGAGCTCTCAACAGACAATGAACAAACAACCCATGACTGCAGCAAAAAGATGGAGATCTCCACTCTAAGCCACAGCTCTAATGAATGTATGAATTGTAAGAGAGTGCCAGTAACTCTGCTGATACTGCACAGGGTATTACATATTCCTACCACGTGGGGAAAAAACGACCAAGTCCTTGTGTCATAAATGGTCTCATCACCAACCCCAGCACAGCTGAAGACTTCAGAGATTTCTTTAGACTCTCTTTATATGAGAATACCACAACCCAGCAGTAGAGTCCTTAAATCCTCTGGGGATGGATTCAAGAATTCTGTTAAAATTGGTGTTCCCCACTGTTAATGCTAAATGTTTGTGCAATACTTCCTTCCACACTCACAAACCATGTTTTCAAATGCTTTCCCTACAATAGGGGAGTTCTGCTGAAGCATGTTTAACTACTTAGGGCTCTCTGGATACTTCCTGCGTATGCTTCTGTTCCGCCAATCTGTTACAAATGTCTATCAGAATATACCTATCTTCTGCAGTAGGAACAGGGAGTAAAGGTAATACAGGCCCTGCAGAAATTGTAGTGGCTGTGCACCAACCAAGACAGGACAGTCTCCTAGATTTCTCACCTTGTATGTCCTCACTCAGGAGTAGCAGAAGATTAAACAGGAGTACCACAGTCTTGTCAGATTTTCATATGTATCATGTGCACCTACTCATACTATGCATTGTTACCAACAGATGGTTGCATTTTTCCAGTTTTTCTGACCAAAAAGTATTGATGAAATAACATAATCAAGAATATGTAACAAGACCAGAGAGTTCGCATTTGCTTTAAAATTTTGGAAACTAAGAAAACATTTTTTTTTCAAACTCTGTTATATCACCATTCAAAATACTGAATTTCAAACTAGTTATCTAAAAGCAGTAAGTTGTTCAGAGTGTCAGTATTCTGTTTCTTGAACTAAGAAATAATAGTGTCTGCTTATGCTTAAAATTCCCTGAAATGATTTATTTGGACAGACACAGGAGGGAAAATCTATTAGACACTGTTAAAAAGTCCAAGAATGAGTCATCTGTTAGAGATTCTATGGAGCCTCTAAAGACCTGGGACACAACCAGCTGGCCCTCTTCTGTGAGAAAACAGCATATAGATGTTAGTAATGAGACAAGCAGTTCAAACCCCAGACAATGAATGTAAATATGCTAAGAGGCTAAAAGCATAATTTTCTCAAGAAAGAATCTCCTGGACACAGAGAGAGTCAAAAGTATCTTTCTGAGATGGAACAGCTCGTCCAGTGCACAACAAAAAATCTGAGAGGCATTTATGCTTGATTAGTCAGCACACCATTTGGCTAGAAGGGAGGGAGAGAGGGGTGTTGCTGTCTCCCTGTTATGGGTTAAGCCAGCCTGTTCTGTGTGATGCTTCTGACTGAGAGAAAGTTTAATGGGATGTCTGTGCATTCTTTGTCTGCACTGTGAGACAGCATCACTAGCTTACGGCAGCTTCACATTTTTAAATCATCTTTTACATTCCTCTCCAAATGCTTTTACAGATATATTTGGTTTGTATGGCCAGGTTCTGGTAGTGGGGGGGCTACAGGGCTGGTTTCTGTGAGAAGCTACCAGAAGCTTCTTGCATGTCCAGCAAAGTCAATACCAGCCAGCTCAAAGACAGACCTGCCACCAGACAAGATCGGGCCAATTAGAAATAACAGCATCTCTTTGATAACATAACCAAGAAGGAAAAAGTTATGGTGCAGATGTAATTGGTCAGAGAAAAGCAGAGGGAGAACAAGTGAGAGGAAAAACTCTGCAGACACCAAGGTCAATGCAGAAGGAGGGACCAAGAGGTGCTCCAGCAGATGCAGGAGCTGAGATGCCCCTGCAGCCCATGGAGGAGCAGCCCATGGTGAAGCAGCTGTGTCCCTGCAGCCCACGGAGGATCACAGGGATGCAGAGATCCACCTGCAGCCTGTGGAGCAGACCCACACCAGAGCAGGTGGGGCTGAGAGGAGGCTGTGACCCCCTGGGAGGCCTGTGCTGGAGCAGGCCCCTGGCAGGGACCTGCAGACCTGGGGACAGAGGAGCCCACACTGGAGCAGCTTCCTGGTGGGATTTGTGACCCTGTGGGGGACCCACGCTGGAGCAGCCTGTCCTTGAAGGACTGCACCCCATGGGAGAGTGACCCACGTTGCAGCAGTGTGTGAGGACAGTTACCATGGGATGGAGTCACACTGGAGATGTTCATGGAGGGATTCCCTCACTGGAGCAGGGAAGGACTCCCCTGCCTGAGCAGTGGGAGAAGCAGCATGTGATGAACTGACCATAACCCTGATTCCTCCTCTCTGTGCGCTGCTGGGGTGAAGGAGGTAGAGCTGGGAAAGAGGAAGGGGTGGGGGAAGCTGTTTTTAAGATTTTATTTTATTTCTCATTATCCTTCTCTGATTTTTGTCAGTAAAAACTTAAATTTATATCTCTAATTCAAGTTTGTTTTGCCCGTGGCAGTGTTTGATGACTGATCTCTCTCGATCCCTATCTCAGTCCATGAACCCTTCATTATACTGCTGTGGAGGGGAGTGAACAAGAGGCTTTGGTGGATGCCTGGCATCCAGCCAGGGTCAATCCATGATAGCAAACTTATTGTTCAGAAAATATTCTAAAATATAATGAATCCACACACTGAATATCTGGAAGCAGGATTTCACTTCTATATTGAGAGTCAAATTAATTAGGAAGGGAAAGCAGTGCTAATATTAAACTCCAAAACTCCACCCAGGAGAAAAAAACAAGTGCTATTATATACCTTTTTGTTGTATTGCTCATTTTTTACTTCTAAATGAACCACATTGCAGGACTTTTTTTTTTTCTTCTTGTTTAGTTCTGTTTGGCAACGGATCAATGTTTTGCACTGTCTTCATAATCATTATTTCCAAACCTTCAGAAGTTGGTGTTTCAGAGTCACTAAAGCAGCACATGCAAGAAAACACGTTAAATATATAAATATTAAATGTTAACATGTTAACAAACATTTAAATATTAAATGTTCCAGAGTCAATGCGTAAGCACACAGAAATAAACTCATGCAACATAGAAGAGAAACTAAAATAAAATGCAAATAGTATGTTGACTTAATACATTTTACATTTTACAAATACAATAAAGCAAAAATCTATCTCTGAAATGGTTTTATCAAGTTCTACTCTGTCAAATTCAATCTCACTTTGCAATGCAGAGGCCTGATACTTCAGCTGCTTCTTAAAGAAGAACTCTTGTGACAACCTTGTGAAATAAATTAAAAAATACTTGATTGTACCTCTAGTTTATAAATAAACTACTCAAAAACTCATAAACTACTAAATTCCTACTTTCCTTAATTTTTTATATTATAACAAATAAATGCATAATGCATTAACAATACTTAATTACATTTTGTTTCAACTGAACTTTATTTGTAGTGTTGACTGAGCCAAACTCAGAAATCACACTTCAGTGAAAGCTCTATTCAGCAGCCCTTTGGAATGCTTTTAAATTCTGTAAACTTGCTAATCCTTTCACTGAGATTGCCTGCCAGCAGAGAAACTGGACCTGAAACTAAATCTTCTTCAAATTTTTCCTTAGAATTGCACTCAATGTGCTCCTGATTTCCAGCTTTTCACTGCTTTACCCCACATTATCATTTGCTTTCTTATATTTAGGAGTGTCTACCTTAAAGCAGGAAGTCTTGAATAAATCCTTTTCTATAACATCAGTGGCTATTTATCATCATTTGTGTGAGCACATTTGTGAAGGAATCCCTTAAAAGAAGGCTATTTTGGTTTGTTACTTTTTAAACCAAGGTATTTAAAACAGCATAACTGAGTTCAAATTAAGTTACATCATCATAAAAATCAATGGTTTAGAGATGCATTCTACTTAATCAGAGAAAAGGCCTCAAACTGATGAGAAGAGTTCACACATAAACATGTTTATACTTTTCAAAACCTGTCCTGCCACACTGGTATGTCTTACTGACTGATGAGAACAGAAATCAATACAATGGTTTAAAGGTGCTGCAGTACCACTGAGATATTTCTAACTAGATACACATTTCCCTCGCCTGCTTTTAAGGACTGTTCTATTTAGAAAACGGAAGGCTTGCATTTAGAAACTCGGAGACAGCTACTAGTGATAAAGAATGGTACTTATTAATAAGCAGAAGAGGAAAGGAAATTAAGATACTTCCCTAACTTGTTGAGAATGACACTTTGAAACTTCACCTTCAAAAATGTTCACTGTTGTACGACAAGAATTCCCTAACCCAATATTTGTACATTATTTGCAATAATAATTTTGTAATATTTGTAATAATAATTTGTAAGTATTAAAAGCAGTATTTATGGCTAGCAACAAGTGAAGCTATGCCATTACTTTTCATTTCAAACTTAAAGTGGAAAGACAATGTGCTTGCTCAGTTTTTTTCTTAAAAAGAACAACATAGCGAATTATGTTTCCATATATGCAAATATAAGTTTCCATATGTGCAAACATTTATGTTTTCTCTTAAAATCAGATCTGCAATATTTAATTATACAGAAGAACAAACAAGTTTTACATTAGTGATAACAACTGACAAATTACATGGTTCTTAATTTGTTTTCTCTCTCTCAATACTGTGTTCAGGAACCTCCTGTTTTGCACGGGGAGAAGCAGTAGAAAGGGTTCATTTGCCACTATTGATTTGCTCCACATGACACACAGAGCCAGTATAAAGCCTATGAAGACAGTTCCATTTTCTTTACTCTTTTCCTGTGTTTCCTGTATTTTGGACACATACAGGCTTAAGAAATTTCTTTGCTTATCTCTTAGAACAATGTCCTTAAAGACAAAGTGTAATAACCATTTACCTAGTGGCTAACTGCTGCCTCCTCAGGTATATGGGGACATAATAGGGAGAAGCAAAATTTCTCACTGTTTATGAAGCTTACCAGTGGAATTTTCTGAGAACCTTTTTATTCATGACTGGGATTGTATGTGGTAACCATCACCTTTAAAGAACTGATTTTTAACCATCATTCAATTAAAGTTAGTACAATGACTGCATAAAACATACATGAAATAATTAGTGTGGATGGTTCTTAATTTAAAGGATGTTAAACAGCTTGTAGACATCTGCTAGCAAGCTGAAATGGGTCATTCAAAATTTATCTAACTAAATTAAGGGGAAAAAATGTTTCTCCTCCCGGGTCGGCATGTCACAAGATAACTAAACCGACTTAGTAGGCTTGCCTGGGAATCCTTAGCTGTCAGTGGTGAATATGCAAAGGGCCAGCAAATTAAATCAACCTGCCAAACTGTCAATTTCAAGCCTCATGACTGCATGAAAATAGCATCACTGGAAGAAATCAAGCATTGCCTTCTTTTGGGTTTCCTGGCACCTATTCAAATACTCATGCAGTTGTGGCTAATTTCGCATGCAAATTTCAGTCAATAAGCTCAGAACAAGACCTCCCAAGATATTTCAAAGGATCTGACAGTATTTTTTTTGAATACCAAATCAACAGTAGTTGAAATTCAATCTCCATTTGCTAGTGCTTTACATATGCACAGTGTCCCCTCTACAGGGCTAAGTTAATGAGAGCCGTACCTGCTTTCACTCACATCCTCCCAGCCGTCCTTACTGAAGTTCTCAAATACATTACTCATAACCTTGATGGACTGTTTGAGAAAAGCTCCATGATGTCCCAAAGAGCTCTTTTTCCTGGCTGTTTTTAATTTAACCTTGGTGCCTGTTATCTTGCAATTACATTGCCCAGAGATTGCCACTACTTTGGCTTTATCCGGCAAACACTTCTGCTCTTGCACTTGACTCAGCAAATCTTCACTTCCATTCCTCAACCTGTTAGCTTCTGTCAGTTGCCTCTTCAAAGAGGCAGCTTCTTTTTCCTTCTCATCAATCACTGACTGAAGTTCTGCTTTTTCTTTTTTTACTTCACAAACCCTCTTAAGTAGTGTTTCCAGCTCTCTTTCTCTTGTGTCTGCATCTTCCTTTTGCACTTTTAAAGATTCCTTCAAATAACTTTTCTCATTCAGTAAGTCTTTATTTACTTCTTTCTGTTTCTTTAATTCCCCTTCAAGAGCAATTTTAGCATTCGCAATATTTCAGCCTGTCCTGAAAAACACCAAACTATGTTTTCAGATATATTTATTATATGACAATAATATTACATGAAGAGCAAGGACAAAAGCTATCTATAGTCCTTAATTTAAGAATAATTTTAACCAGTGCAGATGAAAACATTTTAGCTGCAATAATACAGCTGTTGAACAAAGGGCAGATGGTAAAGAAGTTAAAATTCCATGCAAAATGACATAGAAGTTTAAGTGTCCCATGCTAATGAATCTTCCTGATGCATCTTGAGCTCATTACTGATTTGGTTCTACATACTAATTGAATTTAAAAAACTATTTTCTGAAGGTTTACTACTTTTAAATATGGACAATTTTGCACTAGCAATCTGAAGCAACAAGTCCTTTCAAGTGTCATAAATACAGAAATAAAATATTAATTTCATCTTTCAAAAAACCCCAAACAAATCCTAGCAAGAGATATCAGAAACTCAGCACCTAAAAATTATGGAAGCTAGTATGTGTTTTCTATTCACAAAAGTGGAAAATGTATCATGTTTCAATTAAGAGACTAATTTTACAAGTTTCTCATATAAATTTTGAAGAAGCATTCTACCTATGTTTTGCTTCTAAAGTCCTTTGAGGTTTACACATACAGAAGTCCGTTAACAATAAACTGATTCTTTATGATGTTCTGGAATACTCACATAAAGCATAATTTCCAGAAATAAGGGGCGATTTTAATTTTAGCAGGTACTAAAATGATTATTTAGTCTATGAGATTTCCCTAGAAGCTTGAAAAGGGCATCAGAGCAAGTTTTGTGCTCAGTAAACACTTACTCCAGTATTGGAGAAATATTTTTGGCTGGTTTTGTAGAAGCTCAATCCCCACTCTTTCACTAAGGGAAGTGTCAGGGGTTCTAGATTTCTTTGTACATGGTTAGGAAAGACTATTTTTCCAGGAGCTATACTGGCTAACTTGAACTCCTAACTGTAAAATACCAGTCACTTCCCACACTTTGTAGCAATAGAGAATGTCAAAACTATCTTTGACACTGAAAATATTGAAACCATACTATTTCTGTAATTTTTTACTTATAGGATTTTACAACAACATTTTCCCAATGATTTTGCATTATTTTAAAATTTATGAAATGTTTTACAAAGTGGGTACTACAGATATGATTCAAATAAATGAGACCTCTTCATGTAGAGAGCAAATTAGGACAAGTGCTGCTCAAATTTCATATACATTTGTGAACTGGTTACTGAATTTGTGAGTTTGTAGGAAATTTTTAATATGAAGAGACAATGGACTATGGCTACATAAAGTTATTGGGTGATATTAGAAATAGAAGAGATTTTTTTTCAAATGCTGTAGTGAAACAAGGGTTCTGATTAAAATTGCAGTTTGCACTTTCCACCCCAATGACAATGTGTTAGACCAATACCTTTCTTCAATCATCTTCCTAAACTGAGATTCTGCTACTATTTTCTCAGTTCTTTAAAGCAACCTCTTGCACTCAGTAGCACTTAAAGTCATGTATGACAGCTGGAAGGAAATAAACAATGAATAGCTTCTACACCTATCCCTAAGGTACCATCATAACTCTGTATATCCATAGAGATAAAAATTATGTAGTAGCTGGCAAACAAAATTATAGTTCTGAAATATAGATGATAAGCAAGCATAAACTGTGACATTTCAGATGGTAGCATTCATATTATTTCAATTACTCACTCTACCTTAAGATAAATGAATGTGAGCACTTCCTATTCTGTGTGTTATTATTTTAACATGATGTTTGTCATTCAGTAATAACGAGATGACAGCCTTCATTGCCTGACCATATGGCAAGTGTTACAAGTATATGCAATCACATCATCTGCTGTAAATTACCATACTTCCTACAAGTTAATTCACAGATAAAAAATAAATAGACATACCTGAACTGACATTCAAAGTTATAGATTTGTTTTTATTCAATTTAAGCATGCTTTTAAAGATTTATAAGTAATTAAATAGTTTTGCAAAATGACAAACAAAAGGCAGGATACTGTTTGAAGGATGCCTTTTCTTTGCAAGCAAACAAAACATATGGTAAAATACAAGTGAGCCCTCTTAAGTGAACACCTGTTAACATGCTAAACTACTTGTGTATATTACAAATATCAATACAAATAGCAACTAGTTAAGAACATCTCGTTACTGTATGAGGCAAAACCTGTAGAATGTTAAGCAGTAAAGATAAAATACTTATCATATTTGTAAAGCTAGAGAACACTACACACATATGGTACTATCTTGTAAAAAGAGTGATAGACCCACTCTATAGAAAATATTTGCATACGAAACATTGTGCTAAAATTTAAATACAACGGTGGATTTATCACTATTATGCATCAATTCTGTTCTGTAGAGGAGCTCTATGGAGATTAACACCTGATATCATCTAAAGTTAAATACCAGCAAAAAAAAAAGGTTCCTGAAGTTAAGGGGTAGAAATGCTAAGTATCTTTTACTTAACAATTTAGATAACTTGTTAGCTTTTAACATTATACCCTTAAGCACTCTATTTATTTTCTCTGACATTACCCATGTTTATCTTACATGATACATTCAAAACTATTTTCCTAGAATTAATTTCTGAGCAAAATTCAGGAAAGCCACATTTTTTAATTAGGAAGAAAAATGATGGCTTAATTCATGAGTACTGATGTTTATACATACATATGTATAAACATATATGTATATATGAATGATTTTTATATTAAAATTTAGATCTGTTTGCTGGGGTTGGTACCTTATGTAAAATCTCAAGTGAAACTTCTCTCATATACCTCTCTGGAGTATTACCCTTGACCCCATCATCTTCACTAAGTTTAAAAAGTGGCTCTATCACAAAATAAATAACACATCTCTATCTTAGAATAAATAAAACACATTATGACAATTAGCATTTCACTAAAACAATCCATAGACATTTTAAGGAAATGCATTCTTTACTTCTGTAATTATTTATAATGTGGTCTATCTTCTTGACAAGTTTTTGGTCAGTTTCTAAAGTGACCTCTCTTCAAAGTGTTCTGTCACATAATTATGAATCTCTGTAGCATCACAGTATGTTTTTTTCAGAGTACAACCTTTTCAAAGGTACAATAGATCTGCAGGTTAAAGACACTGTACTTTCATTCCAATTTTTATTCTTTTACAGACTATTCCCTCTATGCCTTAAAAGCAGAATTCATGGCCTTTTTATCTACACAGTCACTATCAGTTTTGTTCTCTAGGTCTCGTCCCCTGCTAGGAGGATCAGAGTGATTGGTGAACAAAGCAAACAGTAACTGAATTAGGATGGATGAAAAGTTTAAACCCTGGGTTTTGTTACATTAAAGATCATGTACTTTACTAGACAAATCACACAAATCATTCAACTGAAATACTGTGAAATCATAACAATTAGAAATTGATACAACTAATGACAGCCAACACGAATCTAAGCACGACTGTCAGAGACAGCTAAACACTTTAGATACTAAAAATCTCAAGTTAAAAATTGGACTTATTAATAAAAAATGTTTAGAAGTACCAATACGTACAGTCAATCAGAGGTAAATCATATTCTGTTTAGATTTTAGTCAAGACTCTAGCATTCACAAATTGCCCACTGCTCACAGAAATGAGCAATTACACACCTCAGAAGGATTTCATCTTAGAATATAAAATATTGCATTGCAGAACAAAAAATTCCCAATACTCTAAAAGCACCACAATATTAGTATTTCTTTTTTTTGGTCCTTCTTTCCCCCAAATTAACTTAAAGAATTAATCTTAAGGGATAAATATCTGTGCTACATGGTGGAGGTCTGCTTTAGAAGTAACATTTCAAACTACAAGCAGACACTGTAGGTCACTTAAAAACTTTTGATTTATAAACAAAGCAAGTATAGAAGAAAACAGTGTTACTCTCTGTAGATTCACAATCCTCTTGATATAAACAGTGACTAACAAGTTTGTTAGAGTGAATTAGACCTTTCTTTTGTCTTTGGAACATGTCATGGCCAATTAATACTTCTGTATTCATGAAATAAATGGAACACTATTCTAAAGATAATAAAAGCTGAAAAAGGTAAAACTATGCATCTGGGGAATATGTACCTTTACCTTGATATTAATATGTTAGTTCCCATGTTACTTCAGACTACAGTCCCCCAGCACAGTGGTACTGCATACATTTATAACATTCTTTAAGTAACACACAAAGATAATACGAACATGCTTTTCATCTTTTTCTAAATATTCACTCATTTGAATGCCTATTGTAGCTTTTATATCAGCATTTACTGTACTCCACTGAAGAGAAAAATTATTTCCCATAGTCAAAGAAACTGATCAAAGCACACAAGGTGTTATGTTTATTATGTGGATGTATTAAAATGCAATTTAACACCCTATAAATAAACATATTATACGCAGACAATAAAAAATACTACTGCAAAATGGATAGAAAAGACTATACATGTTCAGTATTATCAAAGAAGACACAAGCAACATAAACTGAAGTGTAGCCAAAGGTCACTGAAACATAACCCCTTCTATTGAACAGAAAATATATGGCCCCATTCAAGCCCCTTTTCCACTCCTCCCTTCTAATTGTTATGTAATTGTTCCTAGGAACTGGTTAGGGAGGCAGTGAAACAGCAATGCCTGTAACTAACTGTCTGTCTAGGATAGCAGGAAGATACATCATATCCGTCTACTCAGCAAGACATGCTCTACCTGTCATACCTCTACACAAAAAAATAACATCTTCTCCCTCAAGGAACAGACACACAAATCATAAACCCCACTACCTTCAGTCATCAAATTACCAGGGTCTTACATAAGCACACTTACATCCCACTGAGAAAACATAGTTAACTGTCAGCTTTAGAATGTAAAACTTAATTCCTAATTAATAGTCACCAAATCTGATGATGAGTTAGTTCAGCATTGCTGCCAAAATGGTACTTGAACTCTGAACTATAGTTCACTATTAGTATTTGCAAAAAGCCTGCTTACACAAGGAAAAAATCCCCATCCATTTAAAAAAAACAAAACCACAAGAGACGTCTGTGATAGTCACTTACCAAGAACCTATATAAACCATCAAAGGAATGACATTTTTGCCTGCAGTGCACACCAGGTGAAGGATTTCCCTGGCAGGAAAAAGGTGCCATGGTGCACAAAGCCACTGTGTTACTGACTCCAGTGGTAGCCACCCATGCTACTGGGTGGAAAGAAACTTCTGGTGGGAAACACCGGGCTCAAGACCAGAAGGGAATGATACTCCTACGTAATGAGCTGAGGACACAGCAGATTCAGGAGTCTCATAATGAAAGAAATCTTCAAACTGCCTCCTTGGAGAAATAGCAGACCAACAGTTTACTTCTTTTTAAGAAGGCATTTACTATTTTTCTGAATAAGATTTGATGGATCCACTATCCTGCCTTTGGAGGAAATAGTGTGACTACCTGCCAACACACTCTTTACTTTCATGAACAGATAATGACATGAATAGCATCAACAGTGAATTTGGATATGATGACTACTGGAAAATAATTGGACAACAGAATAAGAATGGAAAGAAATTGGGAATGGCAGAAACAGAGTTTCCTTTTCCCTCGACCCTCTTCACCTTTGACCAACAGGATTTGAAAAGTTATATGGAAGAACAACAAAACTATTCATTACTTCTTCCTGACAAACACAACTGATATCCAATAAAGACAGACAATTTTAATATAGGAAAGCTCAGTCTCTTTTTACAGATTTTATCCCTTGATATTAGAATGCCCAATGAAAAAAGGTATCTACTAAGGAGGAAGTGAATACTAATCTCATTGATTTGAAACTAAGGAAATTCAGGCTTCCTTTTATAAAATACTTAAATGATGATTAAAGTCTATTTAGACCATATCAAGTTTGGACTCCCTGAAAATTACTGATAACAGACATGAGGTTGTATTTTTGTTTAGGAAGAAGGCACTGAATAACCTTTTTAAGGCAGAGGGTGTATGTATTTTCTTAACTCATGAGTGAGGATTTGTAACATTACACTCATTTATGCTCAAATATGGATAGATCCAGCTTCAGTCATGATAGTGCAACTTTCAAGAAACTCTCAAGCAATATTTGTCTCATGACACTGCAACTCCCTTCTATTTGCAGGAGGAACAAAAAGGAAATTGCTTTTTAGGGACCTTGTGAGCAACTATTTTTTTACACTTCAACTGATAAAAATTTGGAAACAGCTAGAATCATCTCAGTCTTCTGTGCTAATGGGAAAGATTTGCTTAATACATATCTTTGGATTTAAATCTTACCAGACATTTCCTGTTCATTTAAATGATACCCATACTGGACTGGAAAAGGTAAATAAAATTTACCTAGAACACTTCACTAGTAGTTTAAACATTTTTCTCAGTCCCATCAAAAGAATAGCTAATCATTATACTAATTACCAAACCAGAAGTGTGCATCTACCCACAAACTTTTAGAAGAGATACAAACTTTGTTTGTATCTGAAAAGATAATGAAAAAATAAGGAAGATTACAATAATTGATAAAGTAGTAAAGATGTCAAAAACTGGCAGTTCTGGAGATCTGACTGTTTTTTGGAAAAGTATGGATATTGCTCAGCAGGCCCTTAACTCCTTCTCACCACTGGTTATCTTTCATCTTCTCTGTCGGCAAGGACTAAGTGAATGGGAAAAAACAAAGAAGTGATTTTTAAAGTCAGTATTTAAACCTTCAGTTCTGTGGCTATGAACACAGAACATAAGAAGCAGTACAAAAGAAAAGGTAACTTTCAATTTTCAGCAGTTTGATATTTCCACTTAATTTTAAAGATAGAATTTTAAAATAAAGGGAAAAAATCTTTATTTTTTCATTCAAGTGGTCAACATTATGACAAAAAAAGAGAAAACAGATAGATAATGGTTTATTGCAAAGAACATGTAGAGTACTTCCCCAAGTCTCCTACTTACATCCTTTGCACAATACTGTACATAAAGAATTCACCACAGATGCAATACCCAGCTGGAGTGCAATTATGCACTCTTGAATATTTCCCCCAGACCATTCAGGAACAACTAACAATATGAAGACTCAGAGGACTGATGGAGAGGCAGTGTCATTATATTACCTATCTGACTGACAAAGACTCATTTTCACAGAACCATTAACTACTCTAAAGATTATAAAGATGTAAAAGAAGATATTTGTGATGAATTCTTACCGTTTCATCATTTTGATTTACTTTCATATTCACATACTTTGTGAGACTAGTATTAAAACAGAAGTCTGAATAAGCATGACATTTCTCTATCATATTTTTTTATATAGAATATATGCATTAGTTGCAAATATACTAGTGTATATATTCATATCAATTGTCATTGACTTAACAGCTGTGGGCAGAACTAATGAGCAAGCATACTTTCAAATCTTATGTATGGCCTTTTGGTTACAAAATATACACATTTATGAAAAAGAAATCAATCTTTGGAGAGAAAATAACCTTATATAAATAATTAGTATTCTGACAGATTACTGAATGACCAGGTTCTGGCAGTAGGAGGGCCTCCAGGAGTGGCTTCTGTGAGAAGCTGGCAGAAGCTTCTTCCACGTCCAGCAGAGTCAATCATGGCAGGTGCAAGTTGGACCCACTGCTGACCAATGCTGGGCCAATCAGAGCTGACAGTAAAATAGTAACATATTTAAGAATGAAAAAAGTGATTGGGCAGATGTTATTGTGGCCAGAGAAGAGCAGAGAGAGAATATGTGAGAGGAACAACTCTGCAGACACCAAGGTCTGCAGTGAGAAGGAGGGACATGAGATGCTCCAGGGCTGAGCCAGAGCTGAGATGCCCCTGCAGCCCATGGAGGAGCAGCCCATGGTGAGGCAGCTGTGTCCCTGCAGCCCACGGAGGATCACAGGGATGCAGAGATCCACCTGCAGCCTGTGGAGCAGACCCACACCAGAGCAGGTGGGGCTGAGAGGAGGCTGTGACCCCCTGGGAGGCCTGTGCTGGAGCAGGCCCCTGGCAGGGACCTGCAGACCTGGGGACAGAGGAGCCCACACTGGAGCAGCTTCCTGGTGGGATTTGTGACCCTGTGGGGGACCCACGCTGGAGCAGCCTGTCCTTGAAGGACTGCACCCCATGGGAGAGTGACCCACGTTGCAGCAGTGTGTGAGGACAGTTACCATGGGATGGAGTCACACTGGAGATGTTCATGGAGGGATTCCCTCACTGGAGCAGGGAAGGACTCCCCTGCCTGAGCAGTGGGAGAAGCAGCATGTGATGAACTGACCATAACCCTGATTCCCTGTCTCCATGTGCTCCTGGGGGGAGAAGGTTGAGCTGGGAAGGAGGGAGGGGTGAGGAGAAGGTGTTTTTAGTATTTGTTTTTACTTCTTCTTTGATTTTTTAGCAATAAATTCAATTAATATCCTGAAGCTAAGTCTGTTTTGCTCATTGCAGTACTTGGTAAGTTATCTCTCTCCATCTCTATCTCAGCCCATGAACTCTTCATTATATTTTCTCTCCCTAGTTCACCTGTGGAGGAAAGTGATAGAGAGGCTTTGGTACATGGCTGGCATCCAGCCAGGCTCAAGCCACTACAACTACATATACACATATATAAAAAATACTATGCCTTCCCTTTTCTGCTGTAAGCCTAGTTCCTGTATTGTAAGCTTACTCACAGATAGGTGTATTTTTGTCTGATCCAGTTCTTCTTCGAGATTCAGTCTATGAAAGAGGAAATAAAAAGTAGGTACAATCACACAGATGACACTAAAATAATTTTAAAAAAAGAAACCAAACCCATACCAACATATTACTGGGAATAAAGTTGTCAACACCCAGGAATCAGTTCTAAATTGACAGCACTTAGCATTACTTCAAATATAAGGAGTCCTTTATACAACAGCTTTTTAAAATGTGTGAATCATCTGAATTTCCAAAATTCAGACAACATTAAGAAGTTTCAGCCCATCTTTTATAGGCAAGAAAATGTTTGAGATGAAAAGAAGTCCAGTAGGAGGTAAACTCCTTTTTAAGAGGTGGATAAATACTCTGTCTCAGGGGAAACTGCCAGCCATATTGTGAAGATATGTCTTATGGTCTAGCAACTATTTGAGAAACTTATTAACAGAATTATTCCTCCCATTTTCCAGCCTTGATGGACTACTATATTACTACCATAGTTTATTCTGTAATATCAATCAGCTGAGGTCTGAGCAACAAATTGAATTACTCTTTTTCCAATTTAATAAAATTACATACAAATAAAGTTGCCAGGCTACCAAAACTGAAGTTTCGAAGTCAAATTGGAAAATGCTAGAAAGAAAGACATTAATTTAAATTGTTTATTTATACTTGTGTTTTCTGACACATTCTCTAACTATATAGGTGTACACTATTTCAGCAATAAAATCTCCACCTGTTTCAGCCAAGGATCATACAGCACACAGAATAGAGCACAGTCATTTAATAGGCAGCTTTTGCTTAATATATAAACGTATATCATGTGCAAATGCACATTATTCTAGTTCTGTTGCAAAACTTATTTGGAGGGATCACTCATCTGCCTTCACAGGTTGACTTTGCTGTTCTTTCATCCTCCAAAACTCAGTCATCATCAATTTCTTTGCACAGACTACTGTGGCTTTTGTCTCCATACTGTCTTAACTCTTCATAGCTTTTTGCACAGAATGGCAAAATACTTCCTTGAAAAAACATTATTTATGTAATTAAAGACTGAAATCAACACGACATGCTTCCTGCTCGAACCTCTATCTTCTGAACAGGTTACTTTTCAACTTTAAAAACATTTTTTGAATGAACACATTTATGAACATATATACTGCCTCTCTACATACTCATTGACAAGCATGCAATGGTGATTGTACAAGATTTTCAAGAGTAAACTTTTACACATACATTTTTTGTTTCAGCTGATAAAAGATGTGCAGAAGTAAACTAATTATATTAAATAAAAGGGAAGTTTATAGTCAGAATAACTGAAGTGCCTCCTAATAAATTAATTTATCTATGAAATAATCTCCAACTGAAGTTATGACATATCTAATATGGAAAAAATTTAGTCAAGTCCAAACCACAATTTACCAAATTTACCAAAATTACAACGTGCAATACAAGATTCAACCCATCCAAGTCAATGACTGGATTGTGTGAATGTTAGAAATGCCCAAATGGGTAAGCCCAGTGCCAGGTCCAACTATCAGCAGTGCTATGTATCCAACAGAGGCAAAATCAGATGCTACTCAAGAAAGAGTAGAAGCCTAACAGTTTCTGCAGTCTGATTCCAATTTTTCACCCTGGAAGTGGCCCACAAGCACTAGTCTTTATTTCTTCTGCTTTAACTGGTTCCCAGTTGCAAAAAGAACTTTTCCTCCAATCCCACAGCAAACGAATTTCTTTACAACCTTTCTTGTCAAAGGTAATTGAAAAAATACAGATCAGATTACTGTTACCACACAGTTACTGCCACCCTTCTGCAATTTCAGCAGGTTAATGAAGGCGGATTTCCCTTTACAGGAGCCAACAAAACTGCGTTCATGTGTGCTTAGCGATATCTCTCTCTGTGGTGCTTTTTGTTGGTTGTTTGGTCATTGGTTTGTTGTCTCGTTTTTTACTTTCTCCCTTCCACCCTCCTTTTCCCAAGGACTGACTGCCAGCTCCAAAGTATGGCAGCAGTCAGGATCACTGGTCTGCAGCTCCCTCTGGAGCCCATTCTGCAGATGGGAGTTACAGTGGCAACCTGCTGGCCCACCGGCTCTTAACTGTGAGGTTACAGTAATTTCATACTCCAGTTTCTTCACACCTCCGAGTGTGAAGATTATTAACTTCAATATACTTACAAGTAACTATGAGGTCTACTTGACCTCATAATTGCTGTACAGTTACTTCAAATAGGTCTAATGCCTTTGATCTGTCTGATGCAAAGAATACACAAGTTGTTGGCATCTTCTAATCATCATTAGCATGGACACATACAATCATAGCACAGTTTGGGTTGAAAGGCATCTTAAAGATCATCTAGTACCAAAGACTGACCAAGGAAAACACTGTTCTTTTATGCCTTGTAAAACCAGTGTATCATTTTACACTCTTACCATTAAGGGAACCTATGAATTTCCTTATTGTCTTCTTTTCCATTCTATTTAAACAAAACTTTACTGCAATAGCTTAAGCATCTTTGAAAACCACTTTTCAAGAGCCTTTTTAAGCTTCTCTAATTTCCACCTGCATCTGTCCTGTCTCTGTTTATTGGTCCTACCTTATTTTTCAGCAATGCAAGCTTAAGTTTTAAATTATGATCTTTTCCCCGTAAGGGCCATAAAAACTTCCCCAGTCTCTAAAGAGAGCTCCTTAAAACTCTTTGGGGGCAGGGGATGGATTGGGACTATAGGATTTTGATTTTTTTTAAATTGCAGTACATATTTCAGCTGGGTTTCAGCTACAGTACCTTTCTTAACAGTCCACAACCAATGTTTCTGTACTGCTTGACCTAGTGTTCAGGGTTTGGAGATTTTTTGACTGGCTGCTTCACTTTTATATGGTTTCCTTTCTGGAAAGTGAGTATCCCTAGGCCAATTGATTTGGTCCACTCTCTTCTGATATTATTTAAATTAATTATAAAAAAAAAAATTAAGTAAACCAAATACAGGCCTTCCTTCTTCCCCTAACAAAGTTACAGACCAAATCATTCTGGAAATACTGTCCAGTCACCTGATAGCCAAGGTGATTGAAAAAAACTAGCATACATTTATCAAGGAAAAATCTTGCTTTACCAACCTCACTGCATCTGTGAGAGATGACTGGCTGTAAGAATAAAGGGAGAGCAGGCAAGACCATATATCTCGAATTTGGCAAGATATTTGAGATGGCCTCTCATCTCCTTATTGCCAAAGATTTGAGATCTGAATTGAAAATAGATAAGTGTCTGTAAAATTGGCTGAACTGTTAGGTTGAAGGGGTGATGATCTGTCATATGGAGTACAACTGGCAGCTAGCAATTATAAGCATTCCTCAGGGATCCATTATAGAGCCAGTACTGTTTACTATCTTTATTAACAACCTCAAAGATGTGCTAGAGTGCCTCACAGCAAGTTCTCAAATGATGTAACACTGAGGGAAGCAAGTGAGGGCTCAGTAGAGGACTGGACCACTGCTCACAGAGACTTCATAGGAAGAAAAACAATGGCTGATGGGAACTTCATGAAGTTCACTTAAGGCAAAGTCCTGTTAGAAAAACTGCTTGAAAGAGGACATGCTAAAATATCAATTGGCTGAAGATCAGCTTCACAGAAAAACATTATGTCCTTTGATCAGTATGATGAACATTAGGAGCAGCATGCCTTTGTGGTGGAGGCTAACAGCATGCCAGCTCTGTAGGCAAGAGTCAGTCGATTCTCAGAACTGATTCTACCCAGCACTTCTGAGACACAGGGCTGTGTCTTGGTTCAGGCTTCTCCAAGAAAGACACTGACCTAAACAGACTAAGTCTAGCAAAGGGGTATCACAGTGGCCAGAGGTAAGGCATATGTTTTATGATGACAGGGTGAAAGAAAACTTCCCACTACCAGTACCTGCTTCCTTCTATCCTTAAAAGAATTCCTTTATTGCAGGTCCGTTCTTGGTGCAAGAGGACATTGTCACATCAATTAGAAAGCAGGTCTCATATTTCATTCATGGTCCCCTTTAAGAGACTCAATTCCTCCTGGTGAGTTCTTTCTCAAGAGTTATGCTCTTTGTGGCTGACTATATAGGATGTCTTATATGTAGAAAATCATACATGCCACACTACACCAAAATGAATAAGCTGCATGCCACTGGGGGGGACTGCTGCCAGCATCTTGTGTTTAATTTTCTTGATCTTTGGAAGGTAAAACAGATACAGCCTCCCTTTTTCACTGTCATCTTATCCTATCATCTCCTTTCCTAATTAGTTAATTACTTGGTTCCTTTTATTTTTTCTAACACTTAAAGTTTGCTAATCTGCTAAACTAAGCCTGCTAAGTTCACTAACCTTTCAAATTTTGAATGCAAATATTAGGCTGCTCAAGCAAATTTCTAACTGTTTAACTGATCTGGAAACACATACTATACTGATTTCTACTCACATTTTTCTTTTTTTTTAATCTGAAGAACAACACAATAAAATCTTTAAATTAGTCTGGTTAGAACTCCTAAAAAGAAGAAAAAAAAAAGCACTATATATGCATTATAACTAGAAATACACATCTAGTTCAGTTCTCTAAAATTGACCATAAAAGCACTGTAGGCTGTACTTTTTGCTACAAGAGTGGTTTTCTTGAAGAGCATAGATCTTTGCAGAGGCTCTATAATTGGTATGCTTCTCAAGAACAAGTGAAGAAGATTACTTGAAAGATGCATCACAGAAGGTTCAGTCAGAACTTGCAAGGAAACAAGGGACTTCAAGGAATGCAAGGTAACTGAAGAAGTCACAGTTTTCTAACTGCTGAAGTATAATTCAACACTGAAAGTAATCACTCATCCTGAAAGAACTCAGTGGCAAAAAGTAGGGGTGGGGGGAAATACCTGCTTTCCAATCTTTCATTTACACCATTACCTCCCCAGTGTCTCAAACAGATATGCCAACTTAATACATAGGAATTATTTTTTTCTGAAATTCTCCCTCCCTCTCCAAAAAGTAATTTAACTGAGTCTGAAGATAAGTATTTTAGTGTCTTTTTTCACCCAGAAGTGGGATTGCATTTGACAAACTATGTCTGCCCCACCAGACTTTTAAATTACTCACATACAACTCTTTTACAAAGCAGATTAGGTATCTGAAGACACTTGTGATCCAGCTGCACAGATTCCAGTGATGTGAGATGCTTCCCTCATTTACTGAGGGTAAAAGAAGAATTGCCTTTGCAATCCTGCAACTCAAAGGATCAAAAAAAAGTTCTCTGTGTGGCAATGAAGTCTACTAACCTACCGGAACTATAGAGTCAGAACAGCAGTGTCAAATTTCAGATACTGTGAACAAGAGCTTCCAATACTATTTTAGCATATTAAGTTAATATTTGATGTTATTATCTTAAGCATATGCTCACTGGATTTACTGCACCAGTTTTTGCATCATTCACTTTCAATGAACACACCAAACAATGGAAAGAAGAAATGTGTCAGGTTTTGACCCTTACTGAAAAGGGGATTTCTCTGACCACTGAAAAACTTCTGTTTGATTTAGCAAGTGCTCAGCAAAGGGAACCATGTTTATGTTATCCGAAACCATCCAAGACACAAATTGAGATTGAGAGATAGAATCTTTTAAGATATTTCAACAGTGAGAAACTAGTTTCTGTCTACAGTGTTCCTCAGTTGATTGCAGACTTAAGGCACGGAAATTGAAATGAAACGAAACACTGAGAGTTGATGATGTTTCAAGACTAGGCAAGAAGTGTTTTATGTTAATATCCGTTTAACTCTGTTTATACAAATTTTTTTCTTCTAGGATTTTCCAAGGATTTCACATTTTACAATTACTCTAACTACAAGCTTGATTTTAGAAAGAAAAAATAAAAAGTATACTTTAAAATTTTTATACAGGATATCAAATATTTTTTCTCCTAATAAATCCAGTAGTTACTAAATGAAGTAAAAGAAATTATAAGTTTATATTGCAGATAGGTTAAGTACATTTCCTACTTCCGATTATAATACTAAGTTGCACGAGTATTTGAGCACAACTTTCATTCCCTGGAGGGAAATTCAGCAATGAGTGTATTAAGGAACTTCAGGAGACGCACAAAACCATAAAAATGTACAGACAGTCAATTGTATGCTTTGGCAAGCAGTAACATCAACCATGGAGGATGCTTCCAGTTTACCCTTTCACAAGTCCCCTAATCACAATGTATCAGTTGACAAGCAGAGTGAGTTTTAGTTTTCTTCTTCATACTATATATCTTCTTGCTTGAGCAACGAAATACATGCAGCATATGAAATTTATAAATCAACCAATTTTTGAGGAAAACAAATTTTCTGTCTTTTTAAAACTGAAATTTTAAAATTCTATGGTTGCCTGGTCATGCAATATTTGTGTGTTATTTCTGTCAGCATCTCATAAAAACAATCTTAAAATTATGTCTACTAAACAGTATTAAAACCCCTCAAACTTCTAAGCATTTTGCAAGAAATGAGGAAGAATTAGAAACTGAAGTTCATTTAAAGATGAAATCCCTGTACAAAAGGAAGAGCTTGCTACTTGTAGGTACCCAAGTGTTGCTAAGCAAACCATACACGACATCACAAAACCAGTCAAGTTTTAAATTGAAATACATACAGCAATGTAGGACTCAAAACAAAGTCTATGGTTATCACAACAGAAAAAAACCCCCAACTTTTCTATGGAAAAATGTTCTGTAGACTCAGAGAAAATTAACCTTTGAACTATAATTCAAGAATGAATGATGGGATTTGAATACAATGAAATATCCAGGTCAAGAGAAAAGACAAAGCAACCTAAGTGTGAGTATTAACTGGTCACTTCCAGCTCATAAATTCACATCTTCACACTTTGTCTCTTGTCAAAGACTACTGCTGCATTTTAATGTCTCTGTCACATTTCTGCTGTATACTCATTCTATTATTTAACTCAACTTTTAAAAACAGAAGTTGCGGGAATATAGCTTAAAATAATAGAGAGATACCAGATACAAACTTTACACAAGTATTTATCAAATACTGTGAACTATTCTGACAACTTATACAATCTTCTTTATTGATACAGGGAGTAGGTAAAACCTTGAAAGGTGTTGAAAAGCCAGAATTCTGTAAATAAGCTCTTATCCATTAATAAATTGATGTAAAAAATAGAAATAAAACCAAACTAAATTTGAATACGTTTTAAAAGTAATATAAAAACTGTTCAGAATTGTCTCTGTAAATTTATACAAATAACACATACATAAATAACATCAGGCAAAGGAGATTCATTACTAGGAATACATATCAGCAATTCAGAACAAAAGAAAATAAGTAACCACTGAGTTAAACTTTTATAAAGTTTCTTTAAGATTAAACTCGAATCTGCAATGGTAATGCTAACACAGTGTGCCATTTCCAAAAGCATGCAATGTTGAAATTGCGATTATCACTTGGCCTGTATCTAGATGCACTTTTCTCATAGGTTTATTTTGATCACTATGGGTTGGTTTTTTAAACTGAAAAGATAGAAAACATTTTCAAATCATGTAAAAAACTCTTTTGATTGCACTGTGTGAGTTTTTACAGTCCTGATTAGTTTATATTTAAGGTTTAGGGAGTCCTAAAGAAGACTGTATGACTGGAAAACATATCCTGAAAATTTGCAGTAACAACATACCAAATTTGCCAATAATGAAGGTTACGTAATTATGAGCAACATACATGACTGCTATTTCTAATTTTAGACTGCACTAATCCTATGTCTGTCTACTAGGTGAATTGAAAATAGTTTTTGAAATAACTATTCAGCTCCCACACAGACTTTTCAGCTTTTAAAAAGATAGGAAAAAAAAAAAAGACTGGTTTTGCAATGTAGTTGAAAGAGTAATAAAAGCTAGCAGACTGAAAAAAGTCCAGAATTTATGACTTCTTCCAGAAAAAATGTCTTGCTCTTATTTATACTCACACGTTGTACTTTCTAGCAGTGTTGCCAAGTTTAAATGATAGCCCATCAGATGGGAGGAAAGTGACTTAAAGCCATACAAAGCCTAGAAACTAGTGTACTGCTTTTCAGCCTTATGCACACCTGAAACTGCTTAATGGCCTTGAGTCTTCTGCAAAAAGATGTTATGCTCCTTGTAAGTATATTGAGTAGATTTTAGTCTATTTCTTCACTCAGTCTTTGTCATCAATAAGCATTTTCTTACCTGCTTCCAAAACTAGCTGACCTTCTGACAATGTAATCTACTCCAAAGTATTTTTAAACACTGCTTTGTTGACAAGAAATAGGGCAGCAGCAATCCTAGATACTCTAGACAAGAGTCAGAGAAGAAATTCCAACTCCAAGTAAGAGACATTGAGTCCTTGATTTAAGAGGAATCAGCATCCTAAATTAGCAGGAATCTACTGGTATTTCCTAAAAGACTGTCAGGGTCTTCTAATATGGCAGGTCAGAATTCTAATCATGTGTTTTTACATCCTGAGAACAACCTCAAAGTCCTTTGTTTACTACTAATTAACTTCATGAAAAAAAGTCATTCTTCTTACTGGTAATACATATAGAAAATGCATCTATAGAAAATCAGACTATGAAAGCATGCAGCATCCTGTTTTATGTACGAATGCCTAATTTCTATCCTTTGACTCTGGTTGCCACAGTCTCACTTGGCAATATTAAAACAAGGATATTGAGAAATCAAGAGAGACTAAACCTATGCAGATAATAGTTTATGGTTGTATTGCATACATTTTTCAAGGTACTGATCTTGACCCACAATTACAGAATCTGCTGTTTTCAGTATGATACAATATTCTGGGTTCTGTTTTTCAAAATGTAATATTTTTGATTACTCCTCCTTTTTTTAGTATTTTTTTAACACTCACGCACTTGGAATATAGGAAGAGGTAGCATATTAAAATCTGTGCTATAGAATCAGTTAAGCTAAAAGAATTACTTCCAAATTCTTTTAGAATATAGCTAGGCATCAGCAAGAAATTCTTTGTAACAGTTGCTTACTTATCAAGTTATTAGAATAGGAGAAATGCTCCCACCATCTGCATATAAGCAGGGCTTCTGCAAAATATACCTTCTTGCTAGAACAAAATATCCTAGTACTCATCATTTTTAATTGTCAGCAGTTCTAAAGATACCATCAGGAGCCCTCACACAGCTCCAAATCTAAGGTACATGTACACATTGCACTTGGGCCTCAATGCATTAAAGAAAAGGTAATTTAGAGAGACAGCCTGAACTATAGCATAAACTTTCTCTCTGCACTTATGAGTTTAAAGGGCTCCTTCCCTCCAGAGTTGCTGACCCTGGGTTAACCCATTGCCAGAAGACTCTAGTTAGTCCTCTAGCAAACAATTGCCTCCTGAGTAATACACATCCCAAAAGTCAGCCATTGCTCATCAGCAGCTTTCAGCATTCACAGGTAAGACAAGCAGGAGACTTCTACACTCCCCTGCATACAGATAAAAGGAATTAAGAAAGCAGGCTCATGGCAGTCTAAAATAAACATCCAAACAAACAATAAGACATTTTTCCCATTTGTCCCAGGGAATTTTATCTGGAAAATAAAACCATGCAGAGAATCTAATTTCTAATAGAGCTGAATACATAAGATGGAATAACCCACTGAGGAAACCGACTCCTTCCCAAGGATTACATGTTGTAAAGACTGCAGCAGGATGGCTCTTTGGAGAAATAAGCACAACCAACCACAATCTCCTAATGCATATTGTTGTTGCTGGTATGGACAGATATCAGGGGGCTAGTCCAGGAGCTACTGCAGTCAGGGAAGCCTTCCTCTGAGTCCATGAGGTTAACTATTGCCTTTTCAAATGTTTTCCTCCAGAGCCATGGAAGACTGTTAAAGAGAGGGAAGCCGAATTAAGAAAAAAAAATCAGACAGAAATAGACTGCTAACCAAGCTTTGCATGCTCTTTATCATGTCCTTAAAAAGGGACAGCAGCATTACTTATTAGAGAAACCAAAATAAGTAAGTTCTAAAGACATCAGGTCAACATAGCATCAAAGAAATTTTTTCTTATCCAAAACTTAAGCTAAATAGCCTAATAATCCTTGCAAGGAAAATAGGACAGGAGAAGCAGCTCTGTTTTCTTCCCCTCAGAAAAGAAAGGTGCTTGAGAAGAAAGACAGCACCATTAACAGAGAAACATCTAGGTAAGCACAGCTGAATTGCACTTTCTTTAGTCTTCAAAACTGAAGAACTTCTGAATTGTTCTTTAGTTTTCAAAAGGGTAAAAGTTCCACTCTGTAAAACTAGAGTGGAACACACATGCATATTGCACATATTTTTGCAAAAAGCCCATACAGAAAATATAGGAAGAGGCTGTCATAAATGTCTTGTATTTCATAATGCAAACATTCATTTTAATTTTCTACTACTCCAAAATGACTTAAAGTCAGGAGAACCAAGCCAGGCAGAAACTTTATCCAACTTTTACAAGTGAAATACTACTTTGACAGAAATTTGTCACTTTCTTCCTACAGCATTATGATTCAAGTACATTTGCCTGCAGTAAGGACAAAATATGCTATTTTCATGGGTCTGTATATTTATGTGTCAATTGACAGCCTTGGAAGTAGAGCAAATCTGGGAGTAGGTGTTTGATATAGACTGTGAGACAGCAAAAACCATTACATATGTCTGGGGATAACACTGCCAAGGTAAGAGTAAAGCAAAAAGTGCTAACATTACTCCCATTCTGTGATCATTCACACTATCCAGAATGATTTACTGGAATTCCTTTGCAGGAAAAATACTGTAAACTTACAGTTTACACTAAGAAATGTATAGTCTTAATTAACCAAGGAAATGAAGTATTTGACTACATAGAGTCTTTGAGCTATCTATTTTACTTGTGCATCCACTTCCCAGAAATATGTCTTTATCTTTCTTATTTCCCAATTCAGTCACTTGTAGGATGGATGAAAATTGCAGGAAGAGATATCTGTTGTGGCTAAGTAAAGTCTCCCTGATTTACAACCCACATTCAGGAGCAAAAAAAGGATAAAAGCAACTCCCCCCTTAACGGTCCAATGTCTGTTCACATAACAAAATACTGAATAGTGTCATAGTTGTCAAGAGTGCCTTTTGAGATATATTTCAAATTAATAGTCACTCCAAAGTCAAAGAAGCACTAGTGACTAAGATAGTTTAAACATGCAGCATAACCTTTAGTTTGCAAAAGGATGGTAGAAACCCATGCCTAACATTTTATCTACCATTTAGCAATTTTTTATTTGTTTCATTGCAGTACAAAATCCAGCTTATTTATCAAGGAGTGTTTAACAAAAATATGTTACATTGTGTGAATTTTGTTTATTATTTTAATTTGCAGTTTTCCATTCCTTTAAAATAAGACCATCAGAAAAGCCTCATGAACAGTGTTTTTACCTGCAGTTAGTTCACAAGAGATTCAACCTCTAGGGCCAAGATTGGGATACCACTGCCATCAACATAACTCAGAGAAGCTCACAGTACAAGCTTCTCTGGAGGGTACATCCTCCATCATATGAATATCAAGAGAATTTTGTTTTGTATCAGTCCTTATAACCTTTATAAACCTAAGATAACAATACATTAAAGTCTCTTGCCTACAGCCCACTGTTAAGTATGGAGCTGATTTCCAGTAATGCAAAATAAGGATAAAAATAAATTTCTCAATTTATTTCTTCCACCGAACTATTTGAGTTTTAGGAAAATTTTGATAAGTCCATGTTTATTCTCATATGACTGTGTTTGAAAAAAGAAAATACAACCATAATTCTTAAAAAATGTATTCTGAATTCCTTGGAAATTAGAAGAAGATCCAAAAGCATTAAGATAGGTTAAACTTGTGCATGTATATGCATATTCTTCTTCATGCAACAAAAGAGAGCTAAATAGTTTGTCATGCTGGGTCACAAAAAAGGTCTACTAAGCACCACATCTGACTCTCTAGAATTGCAAAACAGTATACTTTAGGAAATAATTCAAGAGATCAAGCAAGAGTACATAAACAATGTTTAATAACTTTCATTGTAAAATATTATTTGCACTGTCTAAAATACACATTTCTTAATTTTTTCAAAATTCAGTTGTTGAAGTTCCATATGGTATTATCAAAGCTAAGATACATGGAATCATGAAAATTTATGATTTCTCTTCCAAAATCAGTACTATGTAAAGGAAGGTGGAAAATTAGCAGTGTATGTTAAGTTTATCTTGCCAGAATGTACCAAGCACTGCTACCCAGTGCTTGGTGAAAATGTAAGTGGAAACTTGCTAGGGAAAAAACCCTAATTCTCTTCACAAAAAGGCCCATTTTGTTCATTATGTAAAAGGCCCTAGATGAGTTCATGTGACATTTACAGTTCTGACTTTGGTCCTTTAAAAACATCTTTTAGAAACTATACTCTGAATTGCACCAAAAGCTGCTTGATTTCTTACATTTTAATTTATTTGTACTGCACTATTGCCCTTTCTCACACTTGAGCCTCACTGTCATTTCCACTGAGCAATATTCATTTCAGCCAGTAAGCATGCACTTTGTCAAAGCCCTCAGAAGAGTCACAAGACTACTGCATAACTTAGGCTGCAATTGCTTTCAGTAGAATAAAAGGTAGTATTTCAAATTTTTGTCTATCCAAAACCTAAGCAAACACATCATTTTAACTATATATGTCTTTGAACTATAGAATTACTAACTGCAGGAAAAAAGTAAGGCCTTGACCTATTAGATTTGAGTAATTATTAGTAAGATGTCTGCTATGTCTCAGCACTTCTAAAACTGAGAACTGGAAAGAGTACTTTACAGAGAAAACACGTGAGTCAGAAGGGCTATATGCTGTAGGTGACACTTTTTAACACTGATGTAGCATGAATGCACTTTGTGCCAAATTAATCTGGTACATGCTCTATCTATTGAATGAAATGAAGAAAAAATTGCTGTGATATTTAGATTTTGCAAAAAGCAATGGAAGTTTAAAAATAAAAGTGTTTGATAACTGGATATCTCCTATTGCCTGAGACTGTCAAGATTATCAAAACTGCATTTTCCAGCAGGGTCTCTAAGTTAAAAAAGGAGGGAGGGAACACACATTCAAGAAGCAAAGAACTAATAAAGCCTATGTTTGTGTTTCTTACTGCTAGCATTCCAGCACTCTTAATTCAGATTTTCTCCACCATATCCATTCTGACAGCTAGAAAAGGCAAGAGACATCCCATGGAGCTGCTGGTACTAAGATAGGCTCCTGTCAACTAGTTGGTCACATACCACAACAGTGGCTTTCACTCCACAGGAATAAGGAAAGAAGAAATCATGAGGTCTTGTTTTCCTAAAAAAGGAAAGCTTATCAAAAACACTTATAAAATAGCTGCTATAGCAGAAGAAGGATACCACTGAGCTTGTAGTGATTCAATTTGTTTTAAAGACCCAGAGCACACCTCCTATAATGTATGACATGCCCAACTACACAGCACTCATATGGATGACAAATCTCCAGCTAGCTGTGAACATGGTGACTTACGTCATCATGTCTAATGTTGAAGAATGTTCTATGTCAAATAATTGAGTGTTGCTGAAGGTTGTCTACAAATAATACAGAATGAAAGATGTAAAATTGTAAAGATTCCACAACACTTTATATCCAGCCATCTATGCATTTCCAAAGTCTGTACATAAAGGCTAAAGGGACAGGGTCACCCTATGCTCTAACTAATTAGCTTTTGATACAGAAATGCCAAAATAGTTTAAATGAGCCAGTTTGCAATCAGGTAGCAGAACAATTGGATGTGCAGTGAAGCAGTTCTATGGAGTGGGACCTGCGAGTCCTTTGGGTCCATGAGCCAGCAGTGTGTCCTGGGGGCACTTTAGGAAAAGCATTGCCAGAAGGTTGAGGAAGGTGATCCTGCCTCTCTGCTCAGCCCTGGTGAAGCCACAGCTGGACTGCTGTGTCCACTTCTGGGCTCCTTAGTACAAGGGAGTCATGGAGCCCTTAGAGCAGGTGCAGTGGAGGGCTAAAAACATAATTAATGTATGTGCATATTAAAGACATTTTACATCACTACTCTATCCCTCAGAAGATGGGAGAGAAAATCTTTCTTACAGATTAAATACATAAACAAGCAACAAGAAATAATCCTATCTTCCAAACATTCACTCTTTGACCTAGTCAGAGAGAGAAATTACACGTATTCAAAGTTAAAAATACTTAAACCAAAATAAAATACTTACACAGACACTCTTCTTTAAGCAACGGTGAATTTGTTTTGGTTTATTTATGTTCTATGTTAACTTAAACATCAGTAGGGTCTATCAAATTATGTGCATTTACAAAAGCTATGAGCTAACCTGATTTACTTAAACTGCTTGTAATATTACACATATAAGTAACTGGTCCAACTCCATAGATCATATCCTTTATAGACAGAATTTAAAAACAACAGATGCAACATAAAGAAGCTCTATACACATATCTAAAAAGTACAATAACTTTAGTACTGACTTTCTAAAGAAAATTAGCTGAAATCCTGAAATAGTGACTTGCTTCAACAAATTAAGGACTGTCATTATTATAGAAAGACAGATATAAACCCCTCAGTTGCACATTCATTTCTCCTCACTTCAACTTAACAGTAAGTGACATTGCCCACAAGGAGCAAACAGCACCTAAACCCACCACACAAGGAGTTCACCTCAATGAACACAGCGCTGCACTGACTTCTCACTAAGTACTTACCATGCAGACTTTTATGAACCTATTTTGTCTTATAAATTCTGTATTTCAAAGAGCTCAACTGTTTGCTCATGCCACCTCACCACAGTCTAGTCAAGGTCAATGATCTGCAACATAGCAGACATAAGGGTATTCACATAAATGTGACTGCATGGGACTGTAGAACAGCAGTCCAGCTGTACCAACCTTCAGGGTGTGCACAGTATACAAGCAATCTCTCTTGTATGGCTTTGTGTGAAAGAAAGAGGCTCACGTTGTTGCTCTTGAGTAACTATTGCCTGTGGTCAGCATTAGCTAGTGATGGCAGGAGAATTACATGTATGCAATTACCTATATGGCAAGAAAGTGTTCTTTCTTGCATAGAAAAAAAAAAAAAGAAAACCCACAAAATAGCTTCATATGATAATTTCTTGTTATAGCTCCAAAACAACAAACAAAGATATGACAACGAAGCGACAAGAACCGGCACACAATTTTACTTAGAAAATATAAGAATACCCCATGTAACACAGCTACTGGCAACATTGCCTATAATACACCAAGGGAGATTATGGTCAACACAAGGACTTACATAGAAAAAACCAATTTGCTGCTGTTGAAATTCTGTGATAGCAGCCTTCATGGTATCGCCACAAAATGAGTTTACACTGTGATCCATCGGGAAAACACATTTTCTTTAATGCTGACAAAAACAAAGTCTGAATAAAACTTTCTATGATGTCTTGATTCTTAAATTAAAACAAAAAATCATCGTGACTTACAGAAAGTGTTAAATCACAGCAAAGGGCTAATTATACCATACTAACTTCCTTTTGTCTAGTATAAAAGGACATTTTTTACTTTGCCTGGCTGAGTGTAATAGCCTATGAATTATGAGATCAAAGCAGCAAACTGTATGTTTTCTAAAGTAAGAGTTTCCTTCACCAAGTTTTACACTTACTACAGCTGAAAGAGCTGTGTGAAGGGATCAGCACTAAACCCAAAGGACAGGCTGTGCACAGCAAGAAAGAGAGCAACTCCCTCGTGCTTTTTGCAGGTCACTACCAAGGACCATGTTAGCAGATCCACACCAGACCCTTAACAGGCAGCTCTGCTGCTACCAGTAATTAGCTTGGACAGCTCTGGCTCCAGGAGTAGCAGCAAGGCTACACCATAATGAGCTCAGCTGGGATTAGCAGGACAGGGCAGGGAACCAAGAGAGCTGAGGCATTCTGCATTGCGTATGTATCACAGAGATCAAACAAGGATGGCTGGCTAGGTTATCCCCTCACCACCTCATTCCAAAAATGAAGCACGGCAGTGTGTAAAATACAGGCTAATGAAGAGCGACACCTCCAACAGATGAGAGCCACATTAATTAACACAATCCCTAGATCATGGAATACAGTTTCTGTTAGTGCTAGCAAACTTGTAACTTGTCACTGATTTAAGGGGGAGAGAGAAGGAAAAAAAAAAAAAAAAGCTGATGTTTTCTTTTTCTGCTTTTGGTAGATGCTTTTAAAACAGAATTTTGCAAGGAATTCTTCTTGTATGGCCTGTAAAGCACTTCAGAAAAAATCCTTGTATGTTTCTTTACTTAAACAACATTTAAGAAACAAACTCACTTCTCAAGCAACAGCTTTTTGTGTTGCCTTTTCAAAAAGCCAGTTCATTCCACATCACATTAGGATCCTCTTGACAAAGCTGACAGGAGCCTGTATGCTGGTATCTGCTTTTACTATTTTCAAGCCTGTTTATGAGTAAAAAATGGTTGTTTGTTTTCAAATACCTAAATGTTTTAGGAGAACCAGGAATAAAACACCCCTGCTTTCAGAAAATACAAATTTTCAAGTACGGCATCCAGTGACTCTGAATTTTGTATACGTTCTGAGGCATGAAACCTTAACTGTGGTAATAAAGAGAAGTTCAATTACATAGTTTCAGACAGATACTGTGCTAGTATGACACCATGCCTCCCAGCTGACGTGTGGCAGAATAGTGTCACCCACATTACTTTAAATACTTAAAAAGAGAAAGAAGAAGCTAAAATCATCACTTGAAAATAAAGGCAGAGCCATCAGCTCCCCTAATGCCCCAGCAAGCCAATCTGGAAATTGCAACTAATGCCCACTCTAAATCAAACTGTTGTTCTACATTTTAAAAAAGGAATTAACTATCTATGGACAAGATGATGTATTAAGAAAAAGCATATTGACTTTAGAAGCATAGAAAAATAAAATTAAAAGATTTAATAGTTTTTCTGTAATTAAAATATTTTTAGATATTTTAATAATGCCGGAGATAAAAATTGTATTAAAAAATCCTTTACGAAATCAGTTTAAAACTGTGCAATCTGAATTCCTACTGGGCATAGAAATAAACTCTTAGACAATGTGGTAACCTCCTAAGGCCCCCATCATCTTTGCAGTCACGTACATCAGTGCAAGTTGTATGTACACTGACAGGTGGATTAGGTCCCATCAGCTGCCATCTCAATAACAGATACTAATCTATGAAGAATAAGGAGAATGGGGTCCTCCATCACTTACAAAGGATCAGAAATGCCACATAAGCACCTGATACTGAGTTCTTAATGCACAATTTACATTACAGCAGCACTATACAGCTTTTTGAGATACCAAAATAGCAGAGCCTTATTGTTACAGACTGCTTTTATTTGTGTCTTGTCTACTTTCCTTTGTTTAAGGCATATCAAAAATGAAAAGCAAACCTCCTTTAGTGTGGCTTCACACAAATCTAATCTGATGACAAAAATTATTGAAACCCTGTTATTTTCAGCTCATTTTAAATAGAGATGAAAAAATCAGATGACTAAGTGAAGACTGAGCATTATATTCTCCCCAGTATCTACTTTTCCCAAATACATTCATTATAACACAAGCCGGTCTCATTCACTTTAGACAGAAAAAGAAGTCACCTTGTCTCTCTTTCCCTTTTCTTTTTAATTTTTTTTTTCAACGATCAGTACCAGAACACCCAGTGCTTCACTGTACATCAAGTTTAAGATTTTGCTGTCTTTATCTAGTTCGATTTTTTATCTTGTTAGCCTTGGCCTCTCAGTGGATATGAAAGCCTCTTTAGGTATAGACATAGAATAAAATAATTTCATTTATTTTAGTAACTATCATCCTTAAGTCACTTCCAGATTGCACTAAATTTAAAACAGTAAGCTAGAAGAAAAAAAATCCATATTTTTCCTAAATAAACAAAACCTTTTCATTATAATTTAAACAAATCTATTTGTCATTATGCTTGGGTATTTAAAAAAATGTTCCTGCGCTACCACCAGTGCCTGTAGCAATTTTGTACTTTACCATTGTTTTCATCCACACTTTTATTTTTTCCTTTTTAAAGACAAACCGCTCTTAAGTAAATACTAGTATTTCAAAGCAATGCAAATCTACTAAGATAAGCCATAGCATTATTTATATATGAGGAAGAGTTTATCATTCACAGTAGGATGCTTTATGTCACCCCAGACTCTGAACAGCTACCAGTTTTGCAGCATTTTCTGTGACTCTTTTTGTTCTGAGAGTTATAAAGTTAGTATCAAGATTCCTCAGTATTGTTCTAGCTGCAAAAATAATAATTTTTAGTAAAACACACATGTTTACTGAGCTATAGGTGCATGCTAAAGCACTGCTAAAGCCACAAGGAAATTACTTTCTTAAAACAGGTCCTAAAAACCAGCAGTGTTTGATAACTGAACTGATAAGAAATGTTTTCATACCTCCAATTGTATTTGTTTACCAAAATATTCTGTCTGCTAAGGACTTAAAAAACCAAGAATTTCTGCATAAAATCTTCACTGTTCTGTATAGAGCCTAAGGGAGAATGATATACCGAATGTTCATTATGCAAATTTTATGTGGTAAAGTCTTTCCTCTTTCCATTAATAAAGATATATTACTGCATTTTTTGGTAAAATTATGAGAAATACTTTATTTTTAAATAATTTAACAGATGAAAACACCCTGCTTTCATGCATACATTATTTTTCCCTTATAAGGAAGGAGATTTTAGCTTCAGTTAATATTTGAATCACCAAATGTTAGAGAGGGCATTATTTCTATATTTTAATGAATAAAACTATTTTTTAAAACTCTTTGAAACATAATGAGCAACTGCTGTGTTACAGAAAATTAAAAACATACAGTCAACAAAATAAATGAGTGAGGAATTAGACAAACAAAGTTAAGCAGTCCTAGCCAACCTTTGTCCAGTACTCAGGCTCACAATGAGAGCCTAAATAAAATAAGTCAAGGTATCAGCTCAATATATTTCCTCTTGGTTTCAATTGTAATTTTTCTTATATAGGGGTAAGCCATGTATTCTGATTTAACAAAGGATAGTCTTCACCATCATTAGTAGTTCTTCCTTCAAATCAAATTCTCTTTTGAATACCTATGTAATACTTCTGTTCACATTTCTTGTGTAAGGAAAATGTTTTTAATGAGCTATGTAACTTACCTGCTATCACCCTCTTCCCACTGCTTTAATTGCTCTTTTAGTGCTCTGTAGTTGGTCTGTAACATCTGCAGCCTCTCTTCGTGTTTTTCATAGGCTGCTCTTAGCTCATAAGCTTCTCGAGACTGTATGAAACCAGAAAAACAAAATTAGAGTTGGACAAAATGTAAGAGACAGTTACACAGATCACGTGAAACAAAAGTTCTCTTTTAGCAACTACTGTGAGACTTAGAAATCCAAATAGAAAGATCAAGACTAACAATCCTTGAGGTCAAAGTTTTCTTATTACTATTTTGGAAAATTCTGCTGATGGCAATTCGCTTAAATATTATTTTCATGCTGCTGAAAGTTTTAAAAATTTACTACTAACATGTCAGCTTTCATCTAGTGAATGCACTGGCCTAATACATTTTAAAACACATAGATTGAAACAGGATTGTTGGCACTGTTTTTTCATTCAAACTACTTTTTTCTTTTTTTTCCTCAATGGAAAACTGACCTATGCATTTCAAGAGAAATACTGGCCACATTAAAAGAACCTTAAATGTAAACGGCTTCAGGATTTCCTCACATATTAAGTTGTTTCTGTAAATATATATACATCTGCAACAGCCAGACTTTGTCCTCTAGTAATGCAGCAAACAAGAAATAAAACCAATTTTTACAATAGCTTTTATATAACCAAAACCATACCAAAAAATGCACAGAAAAAAAGTAAAATACACCTTGATTTATATTACATCATGTAAGCTTAAAAACAGACTTTTCTAAATGGCAATACAGTGCTCTGGAAAAAAAATTAACACTAAGAAAAAGAATTTCACAGTATAAAGCAAGTCAAAATCTGGCATACATGAGTAAAGAATTCACTAGCAAAGAATTCATTATGCTGTAGCAAAATTTGCAATCAGGGCTTCATTTTCAGTTCAATGGGATCTCTGCTTATAGAGCAACTACTGAACTATCAGAATACTTTATTTGCAAGTATTTACTGCTTATATATAAGGAGAGCTTTTCAGCATTAGTCAATAAATTAGACAGACCAATAGTCAGAGCTGCAAACAATAAAAATTGAATCCTACCATAAAAACATGGCAAGGGTTTCCATAGTACTGCTAACTACCAAGTACCTATACTAAGCTTGGTTTATCAAATGTAGCCTAGCTTTCATGGTGCACAAAGTTGAAAGATACCAGTGGAAGTTTCAAATGGTACTGTATACAAAATTCCAGAAGTTTTCTGGAAGTGACTCAGGAAACAGAAAGAGAATATTTAGGAACAGAATCAAGTCCGAAGTGACCCTACCATTAAACACTTTCCCAAAGTGGTGGTAGGTTTTTTTCTGAAACAAACTCTAAACCAAATACATTTATAAATTTTGACTTGTTTAAAAAGTACTTTTGACTGGTTCTAAGTAACTCATGTAAATACCACAATGATGTTAAAAACAATCATATAAATAGCAATATAAATCTTAGACTAAGAACATAGAGACTATCAGCAAACTTTGCTTGACATTACAAGCAGAAATTTTCATAAGAATACAATTATAGATGTTGTGTTTTCAAGAGAAGTTCATGAAACAACTGTTCTGAGATTGTTTGATATTGCCAGCAAAAACTGGTCAAGTCTGGCAGGGTACTGGAAAATAATGTCTTCAATATAAATCCTCAGAAGCTTATTAGTGTCAATGCCCTTTCAGAGATGCAACCAACTGTAGAATTTGGCCTTTCCTATTTATGAATCTACATTTTTCATTATTGCTTACCTGTTCTATTATCCATTCTGTTACAGTTATTGCCTTCCCTTATCACTTGCTCTGCTCTTGCAGAAATAGAAATTAGACAATTAACTGCCCTAATCACTCTCTCTATTGAATTAAGCACTTCAGGACTTTAAATATTCATTGAAATTTCCATAATCTGTTAGATCCATCTTTGTCTGAATTATGTTATATTTAATAACTAACCTGTCTTGTACACAGTTTTGTATATATTTACAGAAATGGAACAGAACAACCTCTCTAGCAGTGCTGGAGCTCCAGATTATTCTCCAGCTGTCCTCTGTCATCCATACTACTTCCCATGCAATAATGAAAAACAGTAACACAAAGTCCAATCTGCAAGACTTTGTCCACTGCCTATGAAAAAAAAAAGTTTTTCTTTTTTTTTTTTTTTTTTATTTTGTAAGGCTTCTCAGACAAGTTAGAAGATTCTAATCACTAATTCAATTTTTTGTTGAAATTGACCTTCTGTTATAGTAAATAGGAAATTTTAAAAATTACACTGATTCAATTATTTGATGATTCTTAGGCTCACAAGAACTGACGCAGTTTTGTAACTAATTGCTACAAAAATAGTTTTTTCCACAAAAAGTTATGTGGAAAAGCTGCAATATTCACCTATTTTCAGCATTTGAACACTATACATGGAATGGGACTATATATGAAATCTGAAGTAAATGTCAGTGTGGTCATGCTCACGCAAACAAGTATTAAAGTGGCCCTAAAGACTGATGTACATATTTTAGTTTTATTTATCTCCAAAAATTTTAGAACCTAAAATCGATGAGAAAACTCAGGAAGAGCTCCTCTTTGTTTTGAGACCTCTCCATTTAAAGCCAGGATTATCTCCCCTACACTACACCAGCTATCACAGCTCTAGGAGCAATACAGCAGAAGAAGAATGTATTCTTAGTCTGTATTAAATACCTACTTCTCACCAACCAAACTCTTATATACTTACCTACTTTAAGAAGCAAAGACCAGCAGTGGCTTGAAGTAGTAATGTTTTGGACTTTCTAAGTAGCAGCTTGATATTTTGTTATTTAAAACCCCAAACATACTCTTATTTATTTTGACATTCTCTTCCGTAAACAAGGGTAAAATCAGGCATGCTTGTTACTTTTTAGTATGTCCAGAAGCAAAGCCAATTCTGTAAAAAATCTCTGAATTTATATGATCACCTCATTTATATTAGCAACAAAGATAATAAGACCCAACTTTTCTTGTTCAGAAGTGAGTCAGCTAAGAGAATTGGAAAAAACCTGTGAATGGAACTGTGGCCTCTTCTGGTCCTTTGCAATACTGACTGGGGCATTCCTGTTCCTGAAAACCCCCAAAATAGGACTGTTCTTCTCTTTTTTTTAAATTTACCAATTTTTTGAAAAGGCTAATATATAAAGTCACAATTTCACATTCCAGATATGCATCACCAGTGTGTGTATTGACAGAGCAGCCATTTCTCTGAGCAAGAACATTTCAAGTAATCATATAAGACAACACTTTGTTTGAAGAGGCAATTATAAGGACCAGTTTTGAAAATGCTGATCAAATCCATTTTTCTTTGTTGGAAACAATGCCTGAGAGAAGGCTAGTGTTAAGAAATCACAGAATAGCAATAGAAATAGTCTGATGTTAACTTTATGACAGCTTAGTTCACTGTCATGCTGGCAGTAGCCTCATTAAAATACGAATGAAGTGCCACAACAGTGTTTATTATGATGACCTGGGCCTCTACAGCTTCTTTTCAACCCACTCAAGCATTCTGCAAAGAAGCCAAGTAGATTTTCATGAGAAAATGCAAGAAGTTCATACGTTAATTTTCAAGGGGAGACTTAGCCCTTAAAGACATCCTGGATGTCTGAGACAGATCCCACACCTGTAACATCATAAAGCTGCACAGATTTCTAAATTATACTTTAAGATTCAATAGAAGATAAGTAAAGGCAGTATGGTGAATTGTACAAATTGTTATATGAGGTTATGCAGAGAGAGTTCTTTCTCTTCTACATCTGCTTTCCTTCACTTCTCTTTCCAAAAGAAATGTGGAGCTCTTTATCTTTTAAGGCAACAACCATACACACTAACATGTGTTTTGCTTCCAAGAGCAGAACAGCTGCAACCTACAGTTTCAGAATAATCTGTAGCATCAGTGTCAGGCAGGCCAAGTAAGAGAAATGAACAGGAAGCCTCCCAAAGGCCAGTTCCCAGGTTTAGATGGTGGGATATGCCTTAGATTTCTCAACAGAGAGAAGAAACAGAACAAAATTAATTTTCTGTCTCCCAGGAACAAGACAACATGGAAGACTGAATTTAAAATCTAAATAACCTTTCCTGTTCATATACTCTACATGTGTTAAGACAATGCATTAAACTCTCCCAAGTACACAGATGGGTGAACTGTGGCATTTGTGCTGAAATATACTTCCCATTTACACTTTTTCTAAAATTTACTTCCCATTTACACTTTTTCTAAAATTAATTTATCACTATAGCTGTCAGAGCTTCCAAATCTTTTCACTTACTTAACTTTTATCATAAGATGTTCAATATAACCAGTTCTCCTTTAGGCTACACATACTTGGAAAATATCTTTCAAATTCCATAACTGAACAAGGATAAGCAACAGAAAAAGAGAAGGAGGGGAGGGAAGAGAGGGAGGAGAGAGAAAAAGAGGATTAATTTTAAATGTTTAAGAAAATATGACTCAGGGTTTGTGTTTTGCATTCAGAGGTGCAATTTTAAACCAATAGTTTGTTCAAAAGGTACTGTATTTCTGTAGCAAAATACCAAACCAACAAAAACACAGCTACAAAAAGCTATGAAACAGAGACAAAATGAGAAATTGTAAAACAAGCTCAATTAAGATTTTCTACGAAGGGGTGGAGCAAGGGGGATTGTTATTGTGGTTTTTTTAACAGCATTTATCAGATCAGCAACTAACTGAGCCATAACTTCTATAATATCCAGAGGTCAATCTTTTTCAAGTAATTTACTTCAGCATTTTAAAGTATAGCTTTATAGTACAGAAAAAAATTCTTTGGACTATCAGTGCTTCTACTTTCTGATTTACTTCATATGAACACATCAATTTCTTGAAATATATATTCTCAAACACAAACTTTGAAAATGTGTTTAACAAGTATGTGTTATTGATGACAGCTCAATTAAGCTTCCACAGGACTGCAGGATTACTCACACAGTAAAGCAAAAAGGTAGACTAATGGACAGTGCTCTCTGACCCAAAGAGACTTACAGTCCATAACAATATGTGTATTTTTAATTTTTAAAATGTCTGTTTGTTTTGGTATATTTTTATCTATGCAAGCTTATAGCTAGCAGGCTTTTTATTTATTTTTATTTAATGTTCACCTTTAGCTGTAGTGTCTTCTCTAAGTTTTCAATCTTCCTTTCAGCTATTTTAAGCTTCTTTAGCTCCTCTGACTCTCTAAAAGAGCTCTTTGGGGACAGAGACCTTGAACGTTTCACAGGTGGTTCCTGGAGAATAAAACAAGGACATGGTTGAACTAGTTGGAACACCGGATTATGAAAGACATGCAGAATTAAAGAAGAAGTAATTTTGAATACTAATAATGAATTATAAAAAAAAAAAATCTGCATGGAATACCAGAGAAATAACAAGCAGAATTACCACAGTGCTACCACTAAAGGTTTCTCTGTGACTCGTTAATGAGAATATTCATTTACATTTACATTGTTTCTTTCAGAATAATGATGTCCCATTAGGGAAGACTAAAGGGTTATAGACTCAGAAATGCAAGAAACCTCATTACAAAGGAGGGGATAGAGGCTGGTCTAATTGCTCTATAAGGGTCCAAGGTTACACTTGATAGGACAACCAGAAACAAGAGGGAAAGGATTTTTTTCCCTTTGAAATAGTTTAACACACTGTGAAGTTGAAGGAACAATATGCTTGAGGAATATAAATACAACAGACAGTAGATCTTATACCATAATGACCATATGGTCATTAACTATAATGTGACTAACTAGAGACAAGAATATGTGTTTATATTATGTACAGCTTCATATAGCAATCTGGAGAAAGAGTATGTGAAAGTAACACTTAAACTGGGCAGCTTTCTTGTTCATTCTATGTCATATGTCCTTATGGCAGAGAAAGAAAGGCCTCATAAAATTAGACTTTCAGATTTTCTGAATAACTTTGGTTAAGAACAGTGAAATACTAACACACACTTAATGCCAATAAGATAAAATACTGTTTCACCATTACATAAAGTCAAAAAACCCCTTCAGATAAATTGTGATTATTCTTGTTGTATTATGCCACTTTCTCTGGGAAATAACTGATGTACAATAAAAGGAATTAAGGATAAATTCTTCTTCAATACTGTATACATCAATATTTTCACTAGTCCACTAAATTAATTTAATTTTGAAGTGTACCTTAAGTAGCAACTGACATTTTTTCTTTGACCACTACCTTCCAGTATGAAATATTTACAAGACATCATATACCACAGTTTCATTTTAAATAGTTTTCTGAAACTATCAGGTTTCTAAAAGGAAGAACTTATTTTAAAAGGGTTTCCAAAAATGAGGAAAAAAAAATCTATCATGAAATATCAGAAAACAGTAATATCTCATATTTATATTTATGAATGCAAATATTTCCAATGTGTTTTTGTCATTTGGTTTCAGGATTCTTTTTCTTATGACACATAACTGAAAGAGACATAAGAAAGCCCAGCAAACAACCAAGCAATTTTTTTTAAAAAAAAACAGTGTTACACTCTCACAAAAAAAAAAAAAAAAACAGCCAAAACCAAAACAAATCCAAACAAAACAAAAACCAACCAAGAAACCAACTAAAAAACACACTCAAAAAAACTCCAAAAAAACCCAACAACCAAAATAAAACCCCCAACTCCCCCAAAAACCAAACAAAATGAGAAACAAACAAACAAACAAAAAAAACCAAACAAAAAAACCCTCGAAAACACCAAAACAACAACAAAAACACTACCCTAAACCAAACCAACCCACCTGCACAAACCTAAAACTAACATCTGGAAAGAATTTTAGTACATTTAAAATACCAAAAAGATACTCATTTTTATAGTCCCAGATTTCTTGAATAAAACAAAGAGCTTTAAAAAAACCCCAGTAAACCCAACCTCCCTATCTTCTACATTTTCTAATCATTATATGACCGTGCTATGCATTATTTTTCAAGAACTGTTTTCTAGGTAAACTTTATGTTTGTGAAGAGAAAATCTGGACTATATACAGTTTCTCTGAAATCAGAAATAGAAGGTCAAAGCGTTCTGCTTGTTGCCAAATAGGACAACAAAGGAAAAGAAGTGTATCAACCAGCACCAGACTGTTAAGAATAAACAGGTAGAGAAAACCTGAGAAGAAACACAGAAAAGAGAGAAAAAAAAAACACAGAAAAAGATAAAATTCATTATCTTGCTAGTCTAGTCACAGCTGATCAGATACAATGAGTACATAAGAATTCTTTTTTATATATGTAT
>VZRX01016529.1:157159-164659 GCA_013398075.1 Notiomystis cincta
TTTAAAACATATTCTACATGTTTAGGAGTAAAAACCTCTCCAATCTTATCAGTGAAGAATATTAATCCAAGTCTGTAAAAGAATCCAGCTCAGAAGATTTTTCATTGAATGTTCCTAAAATATTTTTTACCAAAGACTAAAACAAATAACAGAAACCCAGAAATAAACAGAGTTTCTAATATATAATAGATATGAAACTGTGACAGAAGATTTAGCATAAAGAAATAGCAGGTAAGTGAATGGGACACACATTAATTGATAATGGAGGCACACAACCAGAAAAAGGAAATATTCCTGTTTCTAACAACCTTCTGTTACCTGTCTGCACCATGACAGACACTATGGGATCAAGCTGCAAATAGTCACGTTCTTGAATTCAACAGGTTTTGTGTTCAATAAAGTGCCAAAACACGCCAAATAAAACAAACAAACCAGCCAACCAAAACAAAGAAACAAACAAATAAACCCAAAACCAAACAAAAACCCCCAACCAAGCAAAAACAAACCAACCAACCAACCCACCAATCAAATTAGGGAAGTCAGAACTCCTCTTGAAACGTCTTGAGAGTACTTTTTTTCTGCATAGACATGATATCAATGACTGTCAGGATACAGATCTGAGGACAGTGGGCAGAAATCTTAATGTTTTTATCAGTTGAAGAAACAGAAACATTGTTGAGACTGAACCCAAGACTGACCAGACATAGGTGGGGCTTTTAGGGAAGAAAAATGGCAAATTGTTGATTCACTATGTTTTAACAGGAACTTTACCAGTACTGCAAGTTAACATATGCCTTTCAGTGCATTGACACTACAGACTTAGAAGAATGATATAAAATGTATATGAATAAAAGGCAATTCTAACTCCCACTCACTATAACATGGGAAAGCTTAGCTACAAGAAAACCCCAAAACCTTATTAAATTACCCAGCAGAAATACGAATGTCAGTTTAATCAGCTACCAGAAATCATATATTGCTCACAAAGTTACAAAGTTTATCTCCAAAAAGAGCTCTAGGAAGGTCAGGCAATTGACTCCTAAGTCTTCATACACAACAGCACTCAGCTATACCACTTTTCACACAGACTGGACTATGATGGTTATAATTGCCTCTAAGTACACACTTAAGTACCACAAGAAAAGGCATCACAAATACATTTAAGAAAGCTTTTAACCACCTCTTGCAGAATAAGCTGTTTCTATTACCCTGAATGACTGTAGGCAAGGGATGTGGATTCACAAAGAAACCAACACAAGGCTATAGATGTATACATACTGTTGCATATATACAAACATAGATGGAAGCCTGCAGTCATGTGGCCATTCACCCTAATTTATCATAGTAGTTCCAAATTTCTGGTTTGTATCAGGCTCTTCTTTTTAACACCTTTCCATCTATTCCTTCTTTCAAAACCTTTGAAACCTTTTTAGAGCAGTAAGTCATCAAAGCAGTGTCACTCTGATCAGAAGTGATTCCATGCTTATTTGTTCTTTGTATCCTGGTGATGTACATAAGGGGGAATGAAGGAGTAGCACAACAGTCTTTGTAAACAAACATTTTAAAACAAACATTGAATATCCAACATACTCTTCCTGTGAAATCATGTGCTGTAATATCTTCTGTCAGGAGTAATTTTGTCATAAAAGGCTGAACAACAAGGTAATGAGAAGGTATTTCACTGACAGGGAAAAAGGGTAAAGGGTAAAGTACTACTGCAGCAGTACTACATTTTCTATTTTAGAAAATCCAGAGTATTGCCACGATTTCATTTCCTGTGTTGCCTAAATGCAAAGGATTTGTAGCTCGTCAATTGAGTTCCCAAAAGTTTTAATAGAGACTTGTGTGCACTTGTGAAAAAGTGGTTACATCAAACAACCCTGACTATTGAAAGAGCATGACTCAGATCTGCATATCAAAACAGAAAGGGATTTTCTACAATAGGCTTTAAAATTTGTATTTAGTTTTACTCAAGGCAGTGTAATTGCTTTATTTTGACATAGTTCATGACAAACACAGCAGTCTCATTTACTTTCCCCTGAGGAAACAGAAAATGACATTGTGGAGGGCTAACCTTGGCAAAGGGTCAAACACCCACTCAACTGCTCTCTCACTTTCCTTCCTCACTAGGACAGAAGGAAAAAACAGGATGATAAAACTTGTGGGTTTATCACTCAGCATCATGGGCTGACTTGACTTGAAGAAAATCACTTTAAGTTATTGCCACTCAAAATACATTTAGGTAGTAAGAAATTAATCAACATCCTCTTCCTTACACAGAAGGAGCTCCCACCTTCCCAGGCACAACTTCACTCCATCACTCCTGACTTTGGTACCACCTTCTGAGCCATGCAGACAGGTTTACAATCAATGTGCAACAGTTCCTATTGGGTCAATCTTTCCACCTCACACTTTTCTCCTTCTCCAGTACAGGGCTTTGCCACAGGCTGGAGTCCTTCAGGATAAACCTATTCCAGAGCGGGTCTTCCAAGGACCACAGTTCATGTAAGAGAGGAACCTCTTCCAGCATCGGCTCTCTTCCACAAGCTGTGGCTTCCATGAGCAAATATCCATCTGCTCTGGGCTCCTCCACAAGCTACAGTACTGACATCTGCTCCACACTGATCCTCTCCATGGGCTGCAGTAAATAGCTGTTCCAGCACGTGAAGCAACTCCTCCCTCTCCTCCTTCCTGACCTTTATGTTTGCCAGGCTGTTTATCACTGTCTATTCTTCACTCTACACTGCCTGTGTAGCATTTTGTTTTCTCTAAGCACATTTTCAGAGAAATGCCCACCACATGCTCCTGAAGAAATGTTCTAAAGTATGTCTTTTCCCACAGCTAACCTACAGTATAGGACACTAAGAAAGAACAAGCTATACATTTATCAAAGAAAATATTATGAGATATCATATTGGGATAAACCAGGTTTCTCAGCAACTGGACATGATGGTCCACCTTTGTACATTATTTATACCATTCAGAATCATAATCACCTTTGCAACCTTGTTAGAGATATCTTGCAAGTCTCCCATACTCTACACAATCACAATAAAAAATAGATGAGGAAGAGTCTGAATACACTAAAAAGCATCATGATTTCAGCTAATTTAATAGATCCATTTAGATCGCAGAATTATTTACAGATGTCATTCATTTACTATAGCTTATAGTTGTTGTTATTGTTATTTAATGCCTAAATCAAACAGTGAGAATTCATGAAAGAGGCACTCCAGCACTATACAAAGTTGAAAGTATAAACTTCAAAGGACATTGTTGTCATTCTTCCTATTAAAAATACTATATCCCACTCTAAAAATCAAGAATTTGGAAAAAAACTTTATCATTTAACAAATCATAATAAAACCCATTTATATTTCTCTCATTTTCCTTACAGTGAAAGATGGTCATTCTGATAAACACCACAAAATATCTGATAAATATTCATTTTAGCAAACCTACAAAGAATTTATCCTTCAAATAGTTCATTTAATTAAGAATCCCTTATTCAGTATTTAATAAGGTAAAACCTTCTACTCCCAACAGCTATTTTAACAAGTCTTTGGCAGATAACACAGGAACTATTCAAACAAGCTTCCAGAATTATAAGCAGCGTCAACAGATATTAAAATTATTATCTGGACCCTTGAGCAAAAACGTTTGGCTTCACCAGCCTGACTTACACACAAATACACCAGACAATAAAACTACCCTACCTCATGCTTTCTTCCAGTCCTTATATTGTTGCTTTCCAGAGTATCTGTACTGTACAAATAATGCTCTGCTAGGTTAAGATCTGCTTTTTTCAATTTTTTCTGTAAAAGTTCCATTTCGTATTCTTGCACTGTAAAATAGGACTCCAGCTCACTTAAAGAAGGCTGTTGAAATGCCTAGAAAATAGCAGTACAGGTACATTACATTGGTAACAAAAAATCAGAAGCATAACACACCAATTACATAAAACCGCCTGGAGAAAATACTAACAATACTATGGAAACACGTAAAAGCTGCAAATAATTCTGCTTTCATAAATGAGTCATGAATCCATAATCAAAATCAGATCTCAAAATAACAAGTAAATATTTTCAGACACCACCATGTTTTCTAAATCCAAATGTACATTCATAACAACGGCTGTTTTATACAGATGTTTCTTGTGCACTAACATATTCTACTTATTCAATGGTATTTTGTATGTCACATGCTATTAAATTTCTTGATGAAATATTGTACCTTTTGGATTTTTTTCTAGTCAAACTTCAAGTTGTAAGTATCACTGGCCTAACAAAAAATCCTTAACTGCCTATTCTGTAAATAAAAATATATTCTGTAAAAAAACATGGTTAGTTAAGAGCTGCCTCAGAACAGTACTTTTTTAATGTAAATCAACAACTTGTACCTGTTACATTCTCAAACTCAGACAGCACAAGTGTTGTGGTCAAACTGAAGACTTAAAGAAAAAAATACATTCCAGGTCACAGTGTTACTCAAGGTTGGTACTTCATTTTGTTAAACTGTCGAATTACAGGACCTTTCTTAACTATTCATCCACCTGCAGCAATGCCTCAGCGCCATACAAGGCTGCCACACACTGATCAACTTGGCCTAGTTACCACACCTGGTCAGAGAGGACACATTTCACTGGTAGCAGCTACTGTAAGTTACATCCCTGACATCCAGGAGCAGGCTCATGTATGCATGACCAAGAGTGGTCAAGTTGCCATGGCTTGACAATCGACTCCTTGTCAGCTGCGTTTTCGTTACGTGGCTGTGTTTACACCCCACCGTTATACCCACTGGGCAAAACCCTCTTTGCTTAGTGTAAGCAGCAGCAATATGCCTGTTGAGTCACCTTATGGCAATCCCAAGGTGGAATGCTTTAGCTCAAACCTCCTCCTCCGTGCCTTAAGGCTGGGGACAGACACTCATCTTCAAACAGCTGTGTGAGACAAAGGTGATGTAATTCCCCAATGGTCAGTGCATCCAAGCAGCTGGAGGTTAGCACCTCAGTGCCACGGCTGGAGAAGGAATGATGTAAACTGCCTCTAATTGATTGCATAACTAAAAGGGCTGGTTAGTTTAAAAAGTCAATAAGTGGCTTGATCTGACCTTGTACTGCACTGATGAGGGGAAACTCATGAAACTCTATTGCCACTGGTATTCTGACAGCAATGATGAGCAGCTGGCAACAGTAAAGTTTTCAATCAACAAACTTGATCCAGAAGACACGTTCTTAAGACTAACTAGAAGTTTTATTTTATTTTATTCCTTATTAAAAAGGTCCTGACAACTTGTTTGCAACTGTTTGAACATATTCTTAAAACAAATACTCATTTCAATAGAGAAGATGAAATTTGGTACACTTACCACGTGGTACTACCATCTCAAATACTGGCATTCCCCAGATAAAACAAGTCAGATATACTGACAAAAATTAGAAAAAGCAGTGTAAAAAAAGGTCAAGTAAATAAATCTCAAAATTCATGCCAATCAAGAAATGACGTGGTCCAAAGCTGATTAAAATCAATCAAAGAAACACCTTAGTAAGCTTAGTATTTTCAGAAACAGACTAATAGGCATAGCCATTTTATTTACGCAAAGTATGACACTTTTCATAAAGCCTAAGATAAACTCACAATTTCAACAAATAAATTACAAATTAAGGATATCGAGCACTTGTTTTAGAAAAACCACAACTCTTCACGCAGGAAGTAAAAGAAATTTGTAGACAGTAAAGTTGCCCATGCTTTTGCTGACTGCTCCTTGAATACATTCTGTTCCTCATTTTGCATAGTTTAGGCCATATGTAGTTGCAAACAGTCATTACCACCTATGATCAGTATAAGGTCTGTTTATGACCATTAACTTATTAACACATAGGGGAAAAAAAGGAAAACAGGAAAATGAGGAGTAGACAAGCCATGCAATCAAAATAATAAAGAAAACTGGACTTCATGTTCATTTGAACAAAACCTGAGCATTATATAAAATCCTATAAAACCTAGAAGACAGAAAAAGTATCAGTAGATAAGGGAAATCAGTTATACTCAATTCTGGAATTGATTTTATTACTTGAATTTTATTCTTTCTTTTTACAAAAGAGAAATACACCTACCAACTTGACACACGCATCTTACTGATTTCTCAGCTGCATGCAAAAAAAGAGCTCCATGTGGAACATAAACTTTAGAATTATATAAGTAACTCAAAAAAGAGTCAACAACTTCAAACTATTGAAATTTAAATTCACATTACTGTTACTTTAAAAAGTCTGCACCTGCTAAGTGCTCATACAATTACTTAAGTTTAAAAGGACCTTTAATATTCTCAAGTCCACCCCCTGCTGCTGACTTTTAAGCAATAAGAATTACAGAAATTTCACTATTAACTTCTTATTGTATCACTACTTTTTATTTTCTTCTTTAAAAAATGAAATACTGAGTTCTTTAAAACAGAACTCCATTTAAGAGTCACAGACTACATCAAAACATTGCTCCTCTATGTCCAGTAAGTTCTGCTATTGACTTCAATAGAACCAATAGATGAACAATATTATTCTTCATTTGTTTTGAGGTTATTTTCCTACTCTTCTCTTCTTCCAAGAGAGATCCCTTGAAATCACCATGCTGTGATACTTATTTCAAATAAAATACCGTAAAGGCAGAGTTTCTAATAAAACCCCTACAGACTCTGTCCACATGGCTATACAAACATATAGCTTGGAAAACTAAATCAACAAACCCAGTCTTAGATCTTAACTTACACCTCCAAAATGTCTATGCTTTTACCTCAAAATATGCAGAAGATCACTGTTACCAAAACATACTTACCTATAGAATTTAGGTCTACGATATCATCAAAACCAGTCTTTTAAGTATACTTGTAAAATTTCCTCAGTTTCGGAAATTCTAAGAACCCACATGTAACCTGATGAGATCAATTTAAAAACTAAAGTTTTGCTTATCAATGAACTCCAGTTCAAAAGGAGTTGGGTATCATTTTCTGTTAACACATCCTTGAATAATTGAGAAATATTCTTTTAATTTTCCTAGCCTGAAGACTTCGTTTATTCAAATATCAAGAGAATGTTAAACATTAACTTTTAGACAAGAAAGTAGACCTTTCCAAGATAGCTGGGTGAAATCTCTCTCTCTGGTCTTCTGTTTTGGATTCATGTCAATTTAATTTTATACTTCCAGACTTCTGTGCTCCAGGTATCTTTGGTTAAGAGCAAAAAAATTATTAAACCCAAATTATTTAATGAAGAGATTTGGTTACTGTGAGAACACCCAACTTCTTCTGTATAAAAACATGACTCTATGAACAAACCAGAGTTTGGAGATCTACGCATGAAAAAAAAAATGGCATTTTTACAAGGGCATGTAGTGACAGGACAAAGGACAATGATTTCAAACTGAAAGAGGGGAGATTTGAATCAGGTATTATGATGAAATTCTTTACTGTGAGGGTGGTGAGGTTGCCCAGGGAAGCTGTTGTTGC
>VZRX01016529.1:169659-174461 GCA_013398075.1 Notiomystis cincta
AAGAACCATTCAGCAGACAGTCCTTTGTATGTGTATTACCTCAGCATGTGTGCGGCTCAAAGACTTTACAGACTTTTAGAAAAATAATTATACTTTAAAAAAAACCCCTTTATTTTCTCCTTTGCATCTTGTTTAAAGGACATGTATACAAACCACTGTAAATACAGTTCCACAGCACATTACTATAAGAAAACATGTTTGGAAAGTAACAAATTATTACTGCTTTTCTGACTAAGAAACAACCAGACTTGTACTAGTCTTTTTTAAAGTGTTTAACTGTAAGCTAGCATAATTAATTTGATATAAAACACCCCCAAAATTAAGATCACATCATTAATATTGAAGATCCTATGCTTTGCAAAAGTAAAGTTAAAATTATACTTACCTATGTAACACTAAAACACTAAAAAATATTGTTAATTTTCTATTACATATTGGAGCATGGAACAAATTCAACTTTGCAAGCTATAATTTATACCTGTCCTTATTATAAGGGTAATAATCTCAAAATAACAGTTTGCAGTTAGGGGAATACAACCATTTGAAAAATGTTATTGGTATTTGCCATCATTAAAGCCTAATTATTTACTCAGTGCGTTGTGTCACGTAAATTGGTCAATTTCAGTTTCATATTACTTTCTCCAAAGCCTGAGCCTTCAAGCAAACAGTGATAAATCTTTTGCTTTCTTCAATGTGCTTCAGTGTTACACAGCAATAATATCCATTATGATTTCATTTCATCTTGTCCACTACAAATACCTTTTTACTACATTATTTGTTAGTTGCTTTAAAAATTGTATTTTGACATCTTTGTGATGCTTTTAAAATATTTTTAAATTAATTGAGTATTTCTAAAAACTGCAAGACAATTCTGTCAAGTTTTGACCCACAGAGGGTGCAAGACTGATACATTTTTATTCTATATAAATTAAATTAGTAAATTTTCTAAAAGTAAAGCCAAAATAATTGTAATGTAAAAAGCATTTTGTGAGGAATGTTTCAGCAACTGAAACATTGTAAAATAGAATTTACAGCACGACACTTACAATGGGATATCTGCCTTTTTTTTTTTTTTTTATGTTGTATTATTACCAAGACAGAAAATTAAGCTCAGACACGGACTTCAAATATTCATATTGCAAAAATAACTACACTGGACTAAATCTAGAACTGCCAAATTAAACTAGAGATACCCTGTCGAGCTAAGTTCTTTTACCATTTATATTTCAGTCAAAATCAGTATTTTAAAGAGTATACTATACAAATATAATAAAATGAAATAATTGTAAAGGTAATGTTAAAAACCAGTAAGTCATAGTCTGAAAATACATCTTGATGGATTTTTGCCTGGCAATAATAGCTGCAGTTTTGAAATATTTTCTTTATGTATTTTTCATATGGATCTAACTTTTAATTTTAGTTAAAAATTTACACTTTTTTTGGTCTAATAATATTAAATTACATATATGTGTAATCTATGTACTTTCATAGTTTTACTGGTATTTTCTATTCTGACTACTTTTAAAGAATTCATAGTGAGAAATTATGATACTACTATAAAAGTGCAAGTGAATTCTGTGTTAGGTAGAATGCACACACCTGTCATATGCTACAGTTACAAATGGAAACTTTCACATGCCTGTTAATTACTGTTCTTTGATCAAATAACACCTCTTTGGTGACATTATCTTGGGTGTCTGTACACACATATAAAGTAGGAGTCAAAGCAGAAATGACCGTTTCAGTTCAGTAAATATATTTATATATTTATTATTCAAGTGAGTAATAGTTATGGTATACCAACTGAATGACTAAATGCATACATAGTAAGATGTAAATATAAATTTTCTGTAAAGCCAATTGAAATTTTTCATCACACACATCACCAGAACAGCAAAATGAAATGAAGCAAAAGTTTGCTCTCACCGAAACAAGGTCCACATTAACTAGATTAAAACGACAATATTTTAAAAAGGCATCTTTTACCTCTAATGGACGAAAACAGAGATATTCTTGCTAATAAAACAACACTAAACCCCTCATTTTTGCCTGATTCAGTGTAATCTGAACAGCAAGAAAAGTTCAAACCCAGGAAAGAGTCTAACACATGCAACTCTGATGTATTATACTCCTAGCTACTCAGTATCTGAAGAAGATATATTCCTATGTTGACAGACTGTTAGCATGTCTCACGGGCTGAACTTTCAGCAAGACATTACTATGAACATGGTCAAGAAATCAGTTTTTCATAGCAGAAATAAAATCCCACTTAAACCAACTTCCCCTCTTAAGAAAGATTGCTTAAAAAAATATAACAGGAAAACTGACAGGGGTCCACACTACTTGGTGTCTTACAAAAACACAAGAGCCAAGCTTCTATTCAAAATCCTTTGTACTCTAATGTTGCAGTCAAGAGACAGCTGAATGAGTTAGAAGATTCCTCTTAATCACGTTTGACTTCAGAATTTCACAAATTACCAGAATTCTGTTTATCTAACAGGTCAGAGGAGGTAATCACTATTTTTTTCCCCTCCAGAAACCACAGATGGGCAACCAACACAATAATCATTACTTTTCTGAAATTTATACAAGATAGTAAAGTTGGTGACGAGAAATTCGTCTGTAATCAAAATCCAGCCAAAAATGAGCATTATGATACATTCCCAAAAGGCATACTCCAGCCTCTCAACCAGAGCAAGACTGCATGTTAACAAAATTTGAGATATTTGTTACAGCAGAATGCAAGAATGACTTTTCATTTTACTCTTTGTGTTGTCGCTTTTGTTTAAATGATACAGTTCTTTATTACTTTAATTTGTTTATATTACTTAGGAGTTAAAGCCTTTGAAAAATAACCACAACTTTCAGACTGGGAAACTACCTAACATTTTGTGAGAAATTTGGAAACAATAATCAGCCTTTCATTCTTCCTATCATTTTCTACTCCCATGGGCTCTCAAAATCCACTTAGGACAAAGTGAATTACTTCTTGCCTTTTTCCAAGGCAGATCAGAGATCATGTCTCTTAGGCAAAATTAATTCAAAGTCCAGATAGATATTTTAAATGAGTCCAAGTCATTAAGCATTTGCATTGAAATTTTTATGCCTACTGGATNATAATGTCCTTCCAAATGAATGGAACATCAAGACACAGTTACTTCCAGCTATAACTACATAAGCTCATTAGCTAGATCATACTGGTATGACAATTTGCTGGTTTTATGACTAGCAGTACTTAAGTGGTTGTAATTATAGTATCTGAAAGGTAGCCTCCTAGTAAGATGAATGGAGAACATCAAAAATACGATGCTTTTTCCTAGTTGGCAGCCACATCCCCTAATGTAGCTAATGGGTTTTTTTGGTAGTCAGCATTTGTCAGGACAAGACAAATAGCATGTCTTTTGACTTGCATAAACTTTTCCAACCTTTCCTGCTTTGAAAACAGTACTAGCAAAAATCATGTTCAAGTATAAAGCTAGCTAAATCTGTGTGTAAAATCCATATTCATACCATTAATCTTTTTAAACTAAGATTTATATAAGTTTTTAAACAACACCAATGTTCTATTCAATAGTAGTTGATGATATTCAGATCCTTTTTTTAAGGAATTTAACATCAGGAAATTTAAAAATTAAAATTAACTGTTAGAAAATAACACAGATAACTGGAACAGCTTCCAAATTTCCATTTGGCTCCTCACCTTTTCTTTTTCTGTTTTCTAGATCAAATACAAAATTTCATGTTTAGTGCTCATTTCTGACCCAGTTTTAGAAAAGGCACCATATTTAATCACATTGCAGTAAGCACATTCCAAAATATTCAGAATTGCACAGCACGACAAAACAGGTCAACCATTAATAAAGAGAAAGTCAGGTGTACAGAAACAGGATGTAAAATGGAGATCAGAGGATTAGAGACAGAACATTGCATAAAATATCCAAAAGAAAAATAAAAATACGGCATATGATTTATCTCAGAACTAGCAAACTTCACAGAAAAAAAAAGTGAAATATTGGCTATATGTATGTCAATGGTTACACCTCACTTGAATGCAAACAGGACATGAGTTCTGCCCAGTAAACTTTTCAATCCCAAAAATAAATCATGTTTAAAAGATAAAAATAAAAAGGAGTATATTTTAAATAATTCCTTACAATATCTTATGATGTTTGATAGTGGAAAAGAAAAATAGAAAAAAGCACCAGCAAGCAACACACAAGTGCACTGCAAAAACTGTTGACTGACTGTACTTCGAGAATTCTTAACACGTCATAGCTGTCCTTTCTCTGACAGGCAGCATAGATTGTTACAGGTGAAGATACTTAAAAACAAATGAGAAAAGATTAAAGGTATCAGAAATCAGTACACTGTAACATTTAGCCTATACCACATAAGATCATTATTCACCAGTCAGATAGGGTAAGTACTTTAGCTGAATTATTAGAAACAAAAAAAAAAGAGTACTCCATATTTCTCAGCTATCCTCAAAAATTTCCTGTATGGATTTACCTGATTTGATCAGAAAACACTTTTTGGGGGCGTCATTGAAGAGCTACTTGAAACTGCAAACATAATACCATCAAGTAAGCAAAAAATGCCAAACCAAAGCCAGGACTTCAAGAAGCAAAAGATGGAACTGTATGGCCTCTTCACATGTAATGGAAAACACTTCACAGCCTGATAATGGTGGGATGAGGAAATACTGACATATATTGAATATGTGTGATGGCAAACTTATCTTAGGTCAGACCAAGGAAAGCTGAGAAATTAAAAAACAAACCTAGTAAAACTAAATAATCAAC
>VZRX01016529.1:183852-198525 GCA_013398075.1 Notiomystis cincta
AAGGCCAGGCACTAAAGCAGTAGCCTAGGGGCTAGCATCGGGGCCACCACTTTTCAACATCTTCATTAATGACCCAGACAATGGGACAGCATGCACCATGGCAACTTTGCTGATTACACAAAAAAGGGGGATGGCACAACAGATGTTGTGCTGCTTTGAGAGGGACCTTGACAGACTGGACAAATGGATGACAGGAACCTCATGATACTCAGCAAAGACAAGTGCAAATTAACATTTAAGTGCCATTCTACACACCCATGTATGATATATCAGCATCTATACCTACATACAGATATACAAAAATATATACATCTACACATAAAATATATAAATTATATGTAATCACACACATACATAGATACACATAGATATACATATACAAATATAAGCATATGGTAATAAAATGTTTCAACATACACTTTAAAGAAACGTAATTTTAAGAAAAAGTCACCATGAGCAACAGTAATTGAAAAAAACAACAGTTTGGGGTTTTTTTGTCAGTATAGATCCAAACTGAAACACTTAAGTCTACTTTTTTCCATCACCCCAAACTCCCCATAAACTAACACACTGTGATACACTGAGAGCTTTAACTGCATATAAGAGCAAAATTAGCAGGTAGCACTGAGAAATAAAAAACTACCTCTCTGTCTCTAACCTCATACCTTAAGATGAATACAATGGGAAATAAAATTTACAGAAAGTGACCTGCACTCTTCACGCAACAAGAAGGGTGTGCTATGAAAAACAGTCTGGTTTTTCTCAAGTCAAAACAGAAGAGCATTACTAAATTATTTCAATCCCTGAAGTAAGACTGTTGGTACAGTAATCTTAGAAGACTTTGCTTTCAGCATTTCAAGGTTGATGCTGTGGTTTGACACCACAAAGCAGACCGCAGCAAGACTCAAACATTTGACAGCTTATCAACCAGTAACAATATTTAAGCCACTACTATTGCTTAGGGTAGAGACAGCTCTGGTGCTCACAGACATTTCCTTCTATCCTTAAAACATAACATTAAATAAAACCTTTCCACCCTTGTATGCTCCTACCAGTGATTTTTGAGTGACCTGTGGCTTCCTAGAGATGTAAATGAAACAAATAGCTGTTGTTATTCCACAAGCTATGTAACTGTGCTACAAACAGAATTTAAAACACACACATCACATCAGGCAATGTTCTTAGCCTTGTTTTACCACCACAATTCTGATGAATATAGTGGGACTTTGAGCACCTCAGCTGCCCCTGGGAATACAATTACCAAGAGAATACAAGATGGTTTGGGGTAATTCAAGAAATCTCCAGATTCCATCACCTGTAGTTTAAAAATACAGCACAGTGACAAGTCCTATAAGTTATGACTTCTCATGGAAATGGCATAAATACTACAAAATGGTTTGCAGCACACAGCAAAGAATAACCTGAAAAATCCAAATGCGGCAAAATAAGACCTGAGTAAAAATCTGACTGTCTCATAATTTACAGCACACAAGTTAACAGCAACTGTATTGGAAAGGGTGGTGGGCAGACTGGGGGCACACAGGGCGGGAGAGTAAAAATAGCAACATTATTACAGAAAAAATTAGTTGGAAAATCACCAGGGATATATTTGGACTAGATATGAATCAAAGGAATGAAATCATCGCCCACATATCCACTAAAAACACAGGAGCAAGAAATTCAAGTATGTTTTAGAATAGATTTTACTATATTTGCAAACAGTTTAATATTTCCTAGATACTTGTGACAGCAAGGCTCAAGCCTCAGGGAGTCAAGCAAACCCCCTTCAGTTTGATGTTCAGAGCTCCACTAGAGCTCTGTGTCAGACCACAAAGTTCTAGACTCTGGTATTTAGCATAATTTTAAAGCAAAAATCACCAAGCTTGGCAACATGAAAATGGAAAGGTTACCAGGAACTCTAAAAAGATCCAGAAAATCTGTACTGAATGTAAACATGAAAAATATAACAAGAAAATGCATTTCACAGGTAATTCAGAAGGTTGAAATTAAACCTACTAAGGTGAAGAGTGCTTTGTAAAAATTAAGCCAAAAAAGAAAAGGTAATGGCTTCTTGAAGACATTCACTATGCAGGATGTATCCTGTACTGTTTACTAACTGGTCCTAGAAAATTTATCTACCACACCTCAAAAGTATGTAGCAGACTTTTACTGACACATGGCAGTATTTTCAAAAACAATTTGTTATTCTGCCAGCATCAAAAGATAACCAAGCATTCAATATGTTACTTTCATAAGAATAAATTTTAAACAGATTAAAAAAACCCCAATTACTATAAATAGGAAAAAATAAATGCTTTAATCATAAAGTCAACACAGTTGTAAGACTTTGGCTAGGAAGATAAGAAGATGGAAAGACTTAATTTTCTCCTGAATTTTTTTCCTTTAACTGGGGAGTTGTTACTTTAACTTAAGTAAAGAGTTTGGTTTACAGAGACGTATAATTTTGAGTATTTTTTTTCACTGAGAAATAACAGAAAAGTAGTTTCCCCTACATACTGACATCTCAGGATGATAAGGAGAAATTTCAGTATTCTATACTATAAAAGTACAGAATATTTTCAATTCTTAGTATGTATTGATAACTACCGAAACTGTGAATTTTACATAATATAAGCTTAAGCCTTCTTTCTTCATAACAGAAATGTCAACAAGAAATTTGTAGCTGAAGTTCATTGAGAAGGATTAGCAAACAGAAGTTAGGAGACAATTAATTATAATGATACTGATCAAATATATACATATAGACATGTGAAGTGTAACTCACATACTAGTGATATCAAAAAATACTATTACTTTTTGCAATATCACTAAGTATCTAGGAAGGAAAACATTAAAGCACACAAAAAACCCCCATATGATTATTTACCAAACTGTTATCCATAAATTTAGAGGATTGGTTATATGGAAAAACACAGAAGACTTCATTTTAAAATAAGCGTAGTGTTCATCTCGTTATTACCTCATGTGCAGCCCTTATATTCAAATATGTCCTTATTTTAATTCCTTATTTTAATGAAGTATTTGTTGCATATTCTAAGAGGTTGTTTTGCAGTGAACAGCAAAGAATACATTTTGGGAAATTTGAAGTTCAGTGATTTGGCCAACTCAAACTGCAATATCTTAAGCTGAAAACAGCAAGCAGTAATTTTGCAAATTTGATTACCTGACACTAAAATGCCTTCTTTGCTGTCCCCAGTCCTCACACTTAGATATATTTGCTAAGAATAATTTCAGGAGATAAACTCTATTAGTCCACAGTTGAATTTCACTAATTCCACTGATTGCATCTTTCAATACAATTTCCCATTAAGCTTGCCCATGTTTATTGACTTTTTAAAACCAACTGGTATTATTCCTTTTAAACATGAAAATCATTTTTCTTGTAAAGACATCATTTTTCTTGTAAAGATTTCAAGATGACAGTTTAGGTCAGATGCATCAAAAATCATATTTCTTGGGTTTTTTTGGTTTGGTTTGGTTTTTTTTCCTGAAAAACACTTTGATGCTGATTCCCTATGGAAAGATTATTTGCGCCTGGAAAGTAAAGGGAAGTATCTGTACCCACGGCTTCTACTTCCCAACTGCAGCTCTTCAGGCAAAACCATGATTTAAAGGAATATTGAAGGGAATATTACTTATCTAACATAGAAATGAAACACTGGCTATGCCTCTGAAATTAAGACATAAAACATGAACAATATCCTGACAATCCACTGAGAATTGCCAATTATCTTCTGACATTACCTTCACTCTGGACAATTCAGTATTCTTTCCAATTCATATAATTCATTCTGTCCTTTAACTCTTTTCCAAGACACAAATAATGCAGCACTAATCTTACAGATTCAGTGTAAAGAAATAGTGTGTGAGACCTAAGATAAAGCTTAAATCACTGCACTTTAAACCTTTAGCATAGGCCTATATAGACTTTTGCTGACTTGTCAGATTTGACTCTAATTAAAAAGTTAAACTTAGGTTTAAAGCTTCTTCAAGTTTAGGGTGTTTAGCCTCTCTAATTAATGTTTATGTCACTAATTATATTGTTACTTTGTTACTTTCAGTAGAGATTGGTAGTTCTCTGACCCAATACCAATTACAGAAGTGTATTTAAGTCTACCACTATTCAAAAACAGGTAAGATATAAGAAGAGTCAAAATTTATCAGGAAGAGTCTACATAAACTGGAAGACTTCCAAAAGCCTTACATCTTGTGAATGGAATGGTGAAACACACCATTGCACAAAAGTATCTCTAATGCATGATACCACTTTATTAGTGGAACAACAGTCTTTTTGAGAGTATTCAGACTTAAAGTTATAATGAAATACTTACTTATCTCCAATCACATCACAATCCTTTTGGAAAAGTTCTTCCTGTTTCACATCTACCTGAGATGACAAGTTACTGCATATACTGTACAAACTTTTTATTTGTTCTCTTGTCTCTGCTAAATCAGCTTCCAAATTCTGCAAAGAAAGCATTTGAAATGCATTAATGAAGAAGAAATAATTAAAATCTACTATGCAAGTTATCTATGTATATAGATAACTGGATGTGCCCATACATACTACATACTTTTATTGTGGTTCAAGCAAATACATATACCTACATGTGCACGTATGAAAAATGTGAAATACCAGAAAAAAAGGTGTATTTCAAATTTCAGGTGACCACTTCTTCACTCTAAATTTTCCTTAACTCAGTTTTTGGATGTGGAAGAAAGACCCTGAATCAAATCTCTGCAAAACGGTAGTTCCCTATTTAACTACTAAACTGACAAAACCTTGTTATCTATTTAGAAGAGCCTAAAAAAAAGCAGCTATGCATTCACTGTTTTAAGCTCTAACAAAATACAAAATATGGTGTATATGAACTAAGAATCATAGATACAGATTAATTTTTGAGTCTGCTTATTAAATCTGCTCTTACTTTGCACTATTAATTCAATGCAAGGAATAGTTTCTGCAGGAAAAGAAACAGCATACGAGAAACTATCTCAAAGTGCTCACTGAAAACAATGCAAACAAGCAAGGGTCTGCCTTTTACCATAAGCCCTACTGTAGAAGCTAGTCAGCAAACTGTGAAGGTGTATCCAGGAAACACAGCAGCAAGGTAGCTTACTCAAACAAGACTTCAATCTCTACATAAACCTTGCTAGAATTCCCTCAGAAAAGCACATCAGTCCTTAGGAAGCTCTGTATGACTATTCTCCCCAGAGTGTTTTGAGGCAAGAATGGAAATATAAATATTACAGCAATATCTAGAACAGAATTTCAGATGGTGGCAACAGCCTTAGACCTGCTTTGGTCTTATGCTACTCACAGATGCAATCACTCGTTCTCAGTAAGGCAAATATTCCATGATTCATTAATAATTTAAAATAAAAGCCTCCTCATAGAATATCATCCCTAATCTACTGCCAAGAGTATATTAGCTTTCCATTTACATACAGGCTTAGTTAAAGAAATAAGGAAATGCACATTTTTACATTTCAGCAATGATACCTCAAATACTGAGGTTATCAAAATATTTCTATGAAAACTGAATCATTCTAAATTCCTTAAAATTGCTTAAAAACATCCTATAGGTATTTAGATGTATCAGAAGTGTACCATAAACAAATTCCTTGAAATTGTATAAGAACTATCATGTCCTGTTAGTAACACTGATGTAAGGAAATAGCAAAATTCACAGGTGGATGGGGAAGGAAATTAATTTGTTTCCTGACAATAACCTGGCTACATACCTGGTGTATTCAAGAAATGAGTCACGATTCAATGTTAAATGCTAGGTAGATAAACTTCATTTTTCTTTGAATAATGAAAAAATTCAAAATTACAGGAGACTATCAACACATGAAACTTTTCAAGGGTCATAAAGTATTTATAAGTTGAAGACAACAATTGTAGAGTTTCTCCTCAATATTTTTTTCCACTGTACCTAAAGATAATGAACATGTGAACAAAAATTGTAATAACTGATATATTCTGTGAATAAATTCTATTTGCCTGTTTCTAATACCACACTATAGAGTTGCAGAGGTTTTCCATAGAATAGATGAAAAAAATCCAATGTTACCAATGCCGTAAGTTCCCATCATCCATTGCAGGGTACAATACAAAGAATATGTAACACATTATTTTGTCACAAATACAACTTAAAGTTATCTAATGGCAGAATTTAAAATTAGGAAAAAAGTACCTTTCAGTACTTCATTTGTGACATATGTAAATTTAGCTTTTGCTTTCAAGTAAGAAATTAATCAGTTCAACCTTTTGAGCATATTTTGGAAGCATTACTGAAAGAGAAACCATAAAAAAAGGGAAAGGAAAAGCTTGTTATACAACTACCTTAGCTACTGAAATATTATATACTGATGTACAAAAGTGCAGCTGAATACTGAAATCAGAAATCTGAAATAGAATCATAGAATGGTTTGAGTTAGGAAGGATCTGAAAGGTCATCTAATTCCAACCTCCCCACCACAGGCAGGGAGATCTCCTACTAGGTCAGGTTGCTCAAGGCTTTATCCAACCTGGACTTGAAGACTGCCAGGGGCAGAGCATCTGCAACCTCCCTGGGCAACTTGTTCCAGTGTCTCCTCATCCTCATAGTAAAAAATTTCTTTCTAATCTCAAACCTAAATTTTCCCCTTCAATTTGTACCCCCTCCTCCTTGTCCAATCACCACAGAGTCCCTCTCTGGTCTCCCTGTAGGCCCCTGTCAGATACTGGAAGGTTGCAGTGAGGTCTCCACAAAACTTTCTCTTCCTCAGGCTGGACAGCCACAACTTGCTCAGCCTCTCTCCGTAGGGAGGTGGTCCAGTCCCCTCGTGGCCCTCCTCCAGACTTGCTCCAGGAGTACCATGTCCTTTTCATGTTGGGAACACCAGAACTATACAGGGCACTCCTGGTGGGGTCTCACAAGGGAACAGTAGAGGGGAAAATCACCTCCTTTTTGTTTTTTGTCAACATCGTATTTACGACCATGAAATAACCTATAATATTTTACACTCAATTTCTGAGTATCTGCATTTTTTTAAGATCATCTGTAATTTATCACATTACCTTTTTGTTGATACACTAGACAAAAAAGTTCATTGCAAAAGCATGTAGGTAAATTTGTGAAAATTTTCCTAGCACAAATACTCCTAATCTGGGCTTTTAAATTATAGTCCCTTTCAATTGACTGTTTATAATTCAAGCTTTTAAAGCCTATTAAAAACAATGCTATTTAAAACAATAACTCAAAATATCAAATAATTCAGTTATACAAGAGAGAAAGTGTATATTTATAGAAGACACAGTACAAGATAACAAGAAAAGGTGAATTTAAAAGAACTTCAAACATGAAAAGAATAAAAAAACCAAGGCATGAGGCAGCACAGTTATGCCCATTATGGAGTCACTATGAATTAACACTAAGGTTTTGTTATTTGTAGCTTCAAACCCTTTGAAAGTCACTTTCAAAGACAGTTGCTTTGTTTTCATGTTTTTCCCTGTTATATATTATGACAGAAGTGAGAGTAATTTTTCAAGGTCCCATCTCAATAAAACTCTCATTTTTCAGTGGAACTAAAATCCCAGGCTCCTCTTGAGAGAGATGGCTGTTTCTTTGAAAGTTCTGACCTTCAGACTTTAGAAACTTCAAAAAGTACTGTGCTAACTAGGAATTAACAAAAACAAACAACCCACCATTAAGCAATTCTACTATCTTTTACTTTGCCTCCACTTAAGATCTGCCAGTCTGACATTTTTTCATCTATATACAAAGCCTTTTGTGACTGGAGTTTGGGGAAAAACATATTCATTTTGATACTAAACAATAGCTTAAGTAACCTCCACCTAAAGAACAACCAAGTAACTCAAATAACTAATTGGTTCTTAGATAGGGAGACAGCTGGCTGATTGACAACTTTTCCACTTGTTCACTTTTAGGACATATAGAAAGCTGATATATAAGCTCTGGGAAGCTCAAAAGAATCACAAAAAGTTCTCAAGAACTACTTTAGGCAGAAAGCAAAGACCTAAGTGAAGTTTCAAATAATGTACACTGTACATTATTTGTATGGAGGTACATACAGAAAAGACAAACAATAAAACACAGCCTTTTAGCCACCTTATCATGTATACCACTGTTAACCTGTCCCACTCTGATTTCAGCTAATAAGACAAAACTTCAAAGAAACATTCTTTAAAAGGACAAACTAGTCATAGCAGTTTTCCTTTCTCTCAATTTGAAGACATTGAATTTTATACCCAAATTCAGGTTATAGTAGGTTACAAAATCACCTAGTCTTTGAAAGTGAGAAGTGGCACTTCTCTTCAATGGAAATGATTTCAAGACAGAAAAAAAAAAGGCCAATAACATTTTAGCCTCTGTACAAGCGACCACTTTTCCCAAGAAGCAACCTGTGATTTAGATCTTACATTTCTACCATACATTTTAAACGCAACGTTGGGCTAGTTCATTTTGATAAGGATTCTTTTTATTCTTTCAGACAGAGGAGACTAACACGGATAACATCTGTATACAACACATCTTCAATATTGTTAAATGGCATGTTTGTTACTGAAAAACATGTACAAAAAGATGCTGATTCAGCTATCAAATTAAAGGCTGAGAGGCAGCTAACACTCTCAGCACCCCTGGATGCAGTTCATTTCAGGCTGTCCCAATGGATGTGTACTAGTCAAATGCTTTCAGGTATCTTCCAACACATCCACTCTTAGTACTTCATACTGAAGTCTGTCTCTAGGTAGAAACTTTTGGGGACACTTTGGAGAAGACTGAGAAAAAGACAATATTTAGTACCTGTGCTGTATCTATTACCTTTTGTAATTAATTCATGACTCCATTTCAGCAGCAGGTCCCCATTTTCTTTTTTCAGCCTTTCATTGATCAAGCAGTGCAAGAAACTCTGGTTATATCAGCCATTATTTGCAACTCTCAACTGCAGGTAGGTTACCACCACCCTTCAGTGTCCAGACAATATTTCTGAACTCCCCCTCTACAGCTTTCACTGTTTCCACTTCCTGAATACTGTTTTCTACCTGCAGCCTACACTGGAGTCTAGTGGTGAAATTTGTTTAGCCAAGCTGATCTCCCGATACATCCACTTTTTTTTCCCAAGTGGAACATGGATGTTCCTTGGGCTTGGAGGAAGCTATCTTTAAAGACATGATAGTTTTTCCTGAGCTCTTTACCCTTCAAAACTGCTTCTCACAGGATTCCACCTACAAGTTCCCTGAACAGTTGAAGACTCTGCTTCCTAACTCCAAGGCTGTACTGAGCCACTTTCCTTCTATCTTTGCCTCAAGGTCTGGGCCTTAAAAACTTCATGGTCATTACAGCCCAGACTGCCATTGATTACTATTTTCTTTACCAGTTCTTCCTAGTTTGTAAACAGCAAATCCAACTGTGTGACATCCCTGGCTGTCTCCAGCAACATCCATCCCCAGAATTTACCCTTTTTCACATTCTAGACACCAACTTGACCTACTTGTAACACCCCTCTGAAATACCAACACTACTAACTCCCTTCTCTACAACCACCCAGCTCTTTCATTTATCAGCATGCCTCACCAGCTCAGAAGACAGAGACATAAAAGTTATTCTGACCATGTTCATTGAAGGGATGGGTAACAGATTTTCATTAATTTGTCCAATCTTATAAGCACTATATTTGACAATTTAAAAATTATTTTATCAGTTTGGCTTACACTAGATTTTTCTCTCCCAAGAATCAACAGATCATTTCTTGTCCTGGGAAACATATAATCCTTTCATAATAACCAGTCTGAAGAAGTCAATTTGCAAGAAATTTACTTCCCATGTTAACATATCTGAATTAAGCTCTTTCAAAAGAATTTCTATCACCACAACAATCAGAATTGCTAGTGAAGGAAAAAAAAGGGCATTTCTGGATGAGGTGCTAATTAGACAGTTATTTCAATGGATGTACTTCAATAATGTAAAAAACCAAAGCATTGTAAGTGTATATTAGTCATGTAAACAAAAAGAATCCACTACCAAGATGTGAATATAAGTAGCTGTTGAACTAAGATAGCATGTTTGTTCCTCAATTCTTGGAGGAATTTAAAAAACACTAGCCAATTTCCACCAGGAAACAAGAAAAAGTATCATTTAAATAAATACTCTCTACCACGTATTCAGTTATTTCCCTTTTTTGCTTTATCATAAACTATGAAAATAACTTTTTAAAATATTATAAGCAATAATAAGACTCCTCAAAGAATTAAGACCTTTGGAGTCTAGGACACAATGTATTTGGAACTACATGTTCTTCCGAAACAACAAAGATTAAGTCNATTACATTTTAAGATGACTATTTGAAGTCAGATTCCTGCTTTGCAACATCAATTTTTAAAAAGCTGTGGGTCTTAAGTGATAGAATGTAAATGAATGCAAGTCCCCACTGGTAGATTTGAATATATAACTTGCTATTTAAAGAAAATAACTTGTAGTGAAATGTCTGGAGAAGTTAATTCTCAAATAACATCCAGGAGTCCATTCCACTGCATACCTTAATTCTGGCATCACTGCCTGATTTTTCTTTTATCCATTGTGTCTCCTGCTTCCTCAGTTTCTCCAGGTCACTTAGCAGGTCAGCACAGCATATATTTAATCCCTTATTTTCCTCCTCCAGGTTTTTTATAACCAGTCTGTTTTGCTCTTCCTTCTTCTGTGCACACTCCTCAGTGTCCTGTAGAACAGTACCACAAGGGCCGATAAACAAAAAAGTGAGAACTAATCAGCAAATATAAACTGTGCAGTTTTACCCTCACAGCAGCTTCTTCTATATTTGATGGCCAAGGTCACCTGTGTACTTTTATTGGCCTCTTTCATGCAGGTGGAAGGGTCATATTTTTTAGCTGGATGACAGCTTTGATGAGTACACATTTGCAAAGAGCCCATTAATTGATCAAGCTGCCTTTGATGCTGTCCCCAGCTATTTTTGAGACCCACACAGACATATCCTCCCAGACCTCAGCTTTATCAATTAATAATGCCAGTCCCATCAGAATCTAATTACAAGAAGCCACATCTTCACACTTCTACTTTCTTTGCTCCATTTCCATCATTAACTATTTATCTGAAAGTTATAAAGCTTGGATTCTTGGCTTTAAAGCATCTTTCTCAGTTGGTATGTGAGAAAACGGTAAGGTACAGCAAGGCCTAAGGCAATTTTTTCTCCAAGCTTGTCACTTTCTGTGCCACAAAGGCTGACACTGCTTAAAGAACTACTTCAAAGCTACAGTCTTATGAAACTATGTACAAGTCAATATACCTTAAGTTCTTGGCTTTTATCTTTAAATTTCCGGTTCAAGTTACCGAATTCATTCTTCAAACGTGTATTTTCCTCATCCACAGCACTTTTTCTCTGCATTAAGCTGTTTATCTCCTGCTGCTGTCCTGTGAGCCTCTATTTAAAATAAAAAAAAAATCTGTTCATAGACAAAAAGCAAGTGCAAAAGAGTATGCATGTCGTGTGTTTTAGGCCTATGAAATATAACTATCTGACATATGCATTTTTACAGCATTATTTTAATTCCATTAGTTCTTTAATCATACTCAAAGCTGAATGACTGTAAGACACAGTAATGCAAATGAGGAACCAAATATCCTGCTGCTAATGAACAAAGAAGCCTATAAATGCAGAACTGAATGGGAATTACTCAGTGAAGCCTATGCAAAAACAGTCATTTACAGAAGTTATATCTCTGTTCATGGATTAAGAATGCACTCAAATACTGTTTAACTTATACTTCTAACACACCAAAAATTTAGCCAAAGAGCTGAATTAGAAATTCTCTACAATTTCCAGAATTTGTGACAGTAACCAGAAAATACTATTAAGTCAGGCTACCAAAATGATTATGATAAAAAATACTTTTAAAGAGAATTTAGTCTGGCTGAATTTTCAGCTCAAGGAAAATACTACAACATTTCTCAACACATACTACGGGTTAGTTCACCCACATACAGAAATATTTCACTGCCACAAAGCAAAAACTTCAAGTTTCTGTGATAGTTTCATTTGATTCTTATGACACTTACATTAAAGACCCTCACTCTTCAAACACTATTAAAACTCTGTGTTTTTCTCCAGGAATCTGCTTTAATTTCACATTCTGTTTTGCCCCATCTCTTTCTATATCAAAAGGGCATTAATCTATATTTTCCTAGCAGTGACACCATAACTGTGGTACAAAACTCATGAAACTTTCATGTCAGTACTGAAGTGAAACAGTGAAACTGCTTTGCTTTTAGTACATAAGCTAAAATGAAGTGTGTGCAGAAACATAAAAAAAATCAACAAGACAATAATCCTCTAGATTATTCTACAATACATCTGATAATATATGCAAGTGTTTTCAGTGTTTAAAGCTTATATCTGGTCCATAAGTCAGACATAAAAAAGAATGAATGTGTGCTGAGTAAAAACATGCAAAACAGTACATATGAAGTTGCATTTTCACCATTCAAAAGACAAAACATTTGCTTTTTGGATATATTATTACAGATACAGAAATAAACTGTTGCTGGCAGAAATTATTTAGTTGAATCTTTAAAAAGGTATGTATCCACATTACTACAGAAAAAGCATCAATAATTTTGTTTGTTACCCTCTCTCCCACTCCCCAGGTCCCCATGGAATTGGAGTAAGCGGCTCCTTTAAGTCTTTCTTCTAGCTCATTACTATTTACGTAACATTTAGCAAAACAAAGGTCTGTACTTGGAGATATCCTTAAAACATCATTAAAAATCTCACCTATCTGAAAGAGACTCTTGGCTCTGACCTAAAAATTCACAAATACACATTTTTATAAAAGCTCCAGCTCTTTAAGGCATCTAATATCTGAATACACAGGTACATCATATACTATTTAGTTTCATTATACACTGTGCAGAAACTGGGAAGCTATTTGTGAAAGTGAAATCAGAGATATTTGGGTTCTGTTTTAAATGGGACGTTTTCCAGTAATTTAGAGAATGAATGGAGACATGATGGTACAAAAGTGCAACTAACTATTTCAAATGTTTGTTCTGTATTGCTCAGATTACATTTTCAACTGAAATAAACTACTTACTGTGAATACTCAGAATAGCCAGAGAGGTTAACCTGAATCAGACTTGCACACTAATTACTTATATCCACAACTGAACTGTTAAATGTCTTAACTCTTTAAAAATTACTCAAAAGGCAAATATACCACATTAATCACAAAGGAGCAAACTCATCTGAGTAGACTACAAAGTCGTCTACTGCAGCAGTAGTGAAATATTACCTAGGTGAGTTACACTTGCATGGAAAAAAATCACGTTATGTTTCAAACCATTTTTCTGGGGTATCACGTGGATCATCCACGACACTTTGCATGATCTTATTTTTTCCTCTAAATGAATTGAACTTTTACTCTCATATCTTCTTATTTCACATGCTTATAAAAAAGCGAAAAAACACAGAGGTATTACTCAGGAGCCATGATTGGTAGAAATAAGGGCCATAAAAAGGAATTTTTGAGATACAGACAATTAAGTAAATTATCATTTGCCCTTTCCTGTGCAGCTGTTTTTTTATTTTGCTTCCTCAACCTATATATTACTTCATTTAATAGGAGAGTAAAGATTGATTTCTTACTGCAGAGAACACAAGCAGTGTTCCTAAAAGACTACCCTATTCTGATAGGCAAGTGAAACAGCAGGGGAAAAAAACATACCTGATCAACACACAGGGCAAACTCCTACATGAGGTTATTTTGACAGATTTCACCAGGTAAAACACCCATCAGGAATTCATCTATTCCCATAGTATCTACTGATTTTTGTCTAGATACTATAAAGACAGTCTGACACTACACAAGAACAGTCTCAACTTACACTTTGAGTTGACTCAGTCATACTTGTTTGAATACAACAGGGCAAAAGCAATGTTTGACAGCTTGGTGGTCAAGAACCATTAAAAAAAACCTCATGTAACCAAGGCATCTAAAGCATACTTCGACAAACTCCCAAAAAAGAAAACTATTCTAAAGTGAATTTGCTCCAATGAAAACCAAGAGAATCTGATTTTACCCTTCTGTTTAGCTGGGAAGAATCAAAGAGTATCCCCTGTATGCTGCTGGAGCCCAGAGTGCTCCAGGCAACAGTATATAGAAAGAAACACTGTGACCTGGTGGAGCAGACCTTTTGAGGTCTCAGAGGACTGTCATTCCCGAATTCATTTTCATCCTTTCCCATGGCATCTCTTTACCTACAGCACAATACAATTTTTTTTTCCTTCCATAATACATTGTTTACTGGCAAATACTATTTCTTTTAAAATACCTTTAGTAATCTAAAGAGGAAGCAAAATCACATATCAAGTCAAACTGAGAAAATCTGCGAAAACAACAGATCAAGACCAAAAGAAGACAATAGCCCTTTTTTGTCTTAGCACTGAACACATCAATCTTTTCATGGCAGTAGGATGTTAAAATTATCTGTCCATACTTCATATGAAGAGACACAAAAAAAAGGTTTTAAATTAAAACCTCATTTTTACCCATTGCAAATTTAGACAATATAGTACTGCATGGAGACAGTGAAAGTGGTGACAAAACCACCTCTTTAATATTAGGAGAGTCCA
>VZRX01016529.1:198534-227597 GCA_013398075.1 Notiomystis cincta
AAATATTGGAAAATGCAAAAAAAAAAAAAAAGTGAGTTAGGATACAATTACCAGAAGTTATGTACTATACAATATCATCACTGAAATTCCAGTCTTTAGTGAATTTTTTAATCTGCTACATAAAAGCACGTGGAAAGAACTATGAAATAACAGCTGGACATGTTGTTATTGCATTAAGGGCTTTCCACATTTTTATATTTTGGGGGTTGAGGCAAAAAAAAGTTGGAAAAACCAGCTCCTAATTCTGCATTTTGAAATCAGATCAGACTGCAGTACTAAATCAGTATTGTATAGCTGCCTCTATAGAGGCTTGTGAAATGTAAGTAAGAGTGGGATTTACTTCATGTGAAGAAGTTAACGCAAACTGGAATAAAAACAATTTAGCAGAAACACAAAACTGACATATTCTTCAATGTTGCTGATAATACAGAAATGCAACAACACGCTGCGTGTTGTTTCACTTCATGAAAAAATTCAAATCTGTGCACCACAATATTAAAGAAATACACCTATGAATGCAACAAAGGAGCATGCATTCAGTTTCTACTACCAAAAGGATCAGGGTAACAAACAAATATTAAATTCTGTGCTTTCTTAAATTCATTCTTTATTAGAAGCTTTCACTGTACAGTAGTCCACTTCTAACACCCACATGATAAAAAAAGTTAAAATGAACATAAGCTGATGAAAAATTGAAGTATTTCCCCCCAAGCAGTAACTTTGAGGAAATCCTGACATCTTATGCAGAAACAAAATTAATTTAATAATGAAATTATTTTATTAAAAAATTAAATGTGGAAATATAATTTCTTTTAAAGTTCTTCTCAATATTTCTACTTCAACATTTTGTGACATATTTTCTCCTTTTCATCATCTCTTTTTCATCACCAAGTAGCTGAGGATGACTTACCATACTTTTAACTTCTCCTCTCCTTCTAACTCCTGTTTTCATTTCTACCAGGAATTTAACAATAAGTATATACCACAAGAAATGAGCCAGTAACATTTTATACCTTCCCTTGATTAAGCTTTCTTAAATTTCTCTCTATATTTTCTTCAACTTTATTATTCCTCATGGTTCTTGAACACCCATATCCACATTTAACAAAAAACATTGCTAGTTATATTCTCATACAGTTCTCCAAAATAAAGAAGGGAAACAAAACAAAACAACAAAAAAACCCACCTAATAAAAGAAGTTCACTTTCTTTCATCTCATGACTATTCATTAGATTCTTAAATTATTTTCAGATGTAGGACAAACAGAAGTTCAATGCAAACAGTTCAGGAAAAGGTAAACCATATGCTATGAGAGTCATCAGCTGCATTCTGCAGTCTGTACAGTGTCCTTTCAGAGTCTGATTTACAACACCTAGTTATGATATAAAATACGAGTTATTTTTAAATCCATACCCCTCTAAAAGTAAAATGCTAAAAGTGCTACCTGATTCTCCCATAGATAGATTCCAGAACATACCTGTATTCACAGCTAAATATTCAACTTAAAACCTGACTCCTAACAAGGATCAAAGAAAGCAATGAAAAATAGCAACTGACATATAATGGATTAAAATGTAACACATGTATCAGTATTTTGAGTGCATATCCCATTTTTAATTCTTATTACTTTTCATTCCTAACAATGAAAGGTTCTTCTGCCAATCTTAAACAAATTTAAAAAGCAACCACAAATAAAGAATAATTGAAGTGAAGGAGTACAGTTGATTTTCATACCACCAAAGTTTGTTCTTCCTCATCCAATCCCATGCTCTCCAGGATTCTCTGAGATAAAGCAATTTAAAAAATGGTTTCTGAGAAAAAGAAGTATTAACCTGCAGGCAGGGATCTATAAATCAGTTCCCAAAATGAATGAGAATTTCTCAATGTCTGTTTCTATAAATATTGGACATGAAATACAACATGGTAACTTAGAGTTGCACAGAAGGAAAAGCACTCTTAAAACACTGTCCATTCAAACGTGCTTTCATACCATATATGTGCTGTTGGAAAAGGACAGGTCTGTTTTGCAGGTAGTACTAAACAAAATCAAGATTCCTTAAAGCTTTTTTTAAGAGGATCAAGAAAAATGGTTCTACAGAGAAGCAGATCCAAAATATTAATAGCTGACTTTGTCCTGCAGGTGGTGAATATGTACTTATTTCTCTACTATTAGTCAGCCTTGCTCCTGAATTCTCACCTGACCCATAGATTAAGGAAGGGTCAAACTGCATAATCTATTATAAACCCCATGTTCCCTATTGCCCTCTTTGGACTTGTCTTGTGTGATTAATTTGGTATCTTCAGCAACGTTTGCTATCTTAATAGAAACACCTGACGGAATTTTTCGGTACCTGAACATGTGGTAGAAATAAACTGTGGCTTTAGGCAACTCCAGCACCACACTTTCACTAGCAGCAATGGAACCATCTCTTACCAGCAACCTTCTGAGTAGTGGAGAAAACTTTTTTAATGATGTGCACCACCTCCTTTCCACTCATGCTGCTCCTCACAGCTCCACTGCAGCACACTCCTTCTCTCATTCACTAAAACAAAGCTTTACTAATATTTTCCTCAATGTCTTACAATCCTTCCTATCTCTTATTCTCAGTTCCCTCTGCTACACAGGTATAGTGCAAGCAAGCACTGCCAGCAGCTGCATTTTTGCTTTGACAAGGCAGGCAAATACCATTTCTGGTACGTGGTCTTCCATCTCTGAAACAAGGAATACAGGAGATCTTTGCCCTTTAAAGGGAAAATTTTTGAGGCAGTTTTTCACAAAAACACCCCTCTAATTTGTAAATGAGACAGCATTTTGTCAAAATAGAAAACCTGTAGCTCTCTAATAAGTCCAGCATCAATACCAAGCAGTATAGTATGCACTGCAGTAATACATCTGCTACACTTAGAAATTTACTGTCCATTTTACTCTAGTGAGCTCTCAGGAAAACTGCAGCAAATACTGAGAATATAATCTGACAATTTTGCCACAGCTAGTGATTCTCTGCACCAGCACGGATCAGATTTTCTATACAACCCATAACACATTGCTGTATAGCAACACTGCCTGATAAATTTATTCTTTGTTTTTTCCTCTCTTCTTAGCACCTCTACTTTGAAATAGCAGCAGCACAGCCTTCTAGGTCAGAAAACAGAAAATCCAAACTGTCTTTCTGTTCTCTATTCTCTCTACTAATTTCAAATCAAAAGCAATATCCTGCTAAATGAGCTTTTATCTTCATTGAAGAGCACAATCTTGATGGAACCAGGCTTAGATCTCTTTTTCTATGCCTTCCTTTCCAGCAAGGCTTACACAAGGTCCTCAAAGTAAGTTGGCCTCTGTAAGAGTGCATGATGATCTGAGATCTGCAGGAATCGATACCTACTAGCATCTATGCCTGACACAGCAGTACTTCATTACACTTGTATACATCAATGCTGCCAGATCAGGTGTAGTAAATAAATAACAGCTGTTGCTGTGATCAACTCTTCTGACAAGCTCCTTCCAAAGTGTTGTCAGCAGATTCACAAGGCCAGAATCTAATCTCACAGGGCACTGCCTACTTCTTTCTGCTACTTGATCCTTAAAGCATAACCACATTCTTGAATTTCAGAAAACCTGCCTGCATTCAAGTAAGAAACCATGATATATGAAAAGCTTCCCCATCAAATGTCCTTAAACAGGGAATAAAATCCAACCTCTTAAAACCATACTGACCTTAGAACTGAAAAAAAAATTGTGTTGCTACAATGACCAAATAATATACTAAAATCAGTAAAGAAGTTAATCTCTTATACAGTAAAAGCAGATTCCATTTTTACAAATCATTTTTAGCTCAGATAAAAGGCTGCACTATTGTAATTCATTGGCAGCATGATAACTATATTGGGCTGAAAAACAAGCTGACAAGAGGATGAATGAGATCATAGACATGACCTCCCTGTTCTTTCCAGGTTTGACCACTGAGTTCTGCTCAATATTCAAGAAATCATGCATTTCGAACTAGTGTAATGGGCAGAGGACAAGAGACATCACATTTCTTTATTTACTGTTCATTTTTCTGTCTAATCAAAGTGCAGGTATCATTTCAGGCTATCTCTTGTAGAAACACCACTAAGAATATCAAGGCTGAGTAATAAAGACTCAGAAGCTTTAGCCAACTTCAGGAACAGCTACTCACATGAAGTATTGAAGAGGTAAAGCAAAAATTTACAGCTCACCTATATAAATACCCAATATGGCTTATTTTCTGCAGAATTAGGTAGGAAAAAGTTAAGTTTAAAAACTATTTCCTCAAAGTGGATAAGCTAACTTACAGAAACACATTTTCAACTGGTAGAAAAAGCATTCCTACTGGGAATTCATACAAAAATACTAATGAGCTGTAAAGGTACACTGTAATTTAGAGCTTATTAATTTCTTCACTTAAAAAAGCCCGCAGGTATTAGCCACAGTCATCATATTACCTACCTCAGGTAGCGCTCTATCAATAAACAAAAATCAGCAATTTTCAACTGTTTGTATATTTTTCTTCCCATCTTTCTCACTGAGATCAGCTCCTTAACAAGGTTTCATTCCCTTAATTTTATGAGCAAACTAACTAGAAAATGTCAAGTAGAAAGGCAAAAAGACATATGACAATTCACTGAAGCAGTACAAATGTGCTACATAAAACACAGGTTTCACCACTGAAGGCTGATCCCTTTTCCAATTTGAGTCATTTTCTTTTAAAGAAAAAAAATTGTGTTAGTGTCCCCTTCAAAAATCTTTGTCTGCAGTATCTATAAATCTTATTCACTAGACAAACTTTTTTTGCAAAGTGTTTATAAAATTCACATAATCAACACTGCTGACATGTTCAGCTCAACTCCTTATTACCAAAATTACCCTCATGTCCCTCATTACACAAGAAAATCAAGCTTACATGATACTGAAAATAAAGTATTTAGATAGTAATAATGTCCGTATACATTTGTCTTAATTTAATAAAAGTATTTTATTACAAAGAAAAATATAATCAGGTGAAGGTACGAAAGTTAAGAAAAATTTATCAGTGTTAATTAATGCTTGAAGGTAGAATTATGCTTCTTTCAATTGGACCCATTAAAGGGGCTTTAATATAGATTTGCACAGCAAGCTGAAGATTTTCAAGAGCAGATAATGAGGCAAGCTAGTACTATTTTAACCCCTCTAGAGTATAATCAGTTGATAAGGTTTTGAAACGTTACAAGGTCTAGGACAAAAAGATTAGCTTTAGTTCCACCAGATCAAAATTGAAACCTAATTAATTAACAGTGTTATAAGAAAAGGTTTACTGCTATTTTTACATGTCTTTAATGTCATCTTATAAAGAAAACAGGTTAAGATATTTTAATTTATCTATTGTGTGAATGGCAGAAGACTGTTCCCTGCTTCAACATTATCTGCTAAATTAATTGCTTGAATTTAAAAGTTTCACACATTCCTCCAAAAAACTCAGCTCACCTTTTAAGGAAAAAACAGCACCAGCAATCTACTTGAGATACACACAATTATTATAAATTAAACAACAGTTACAAATGTTTCAGATTAAAAAGACAATGAAAAGATTTCTGCAGCAAAATATCTATCAGTCTTCAGAAGAAGAAGAAGAAGAAGTAAAATTTCTAAGGGAGTGTCCTAGCCACTTAAATGTAGCAGTTAGAAATTCTTTTCCTTGAAACAGAGAAATGATGCATATATGTCAGGGCTATACAACTGCTGAGAAAGGAGTTTTGAGACTGCATAAAACAAAAAAAACAGTTAAAAAATCAGTGTAGCAATCGAGATACTACTCTCAAAGGAATAAGATTTTTACCACACAGCATTTAGAATAAATATATCTATATGCCAGATGAGGCCCGGTTGTGACTATCAGGACCAAAAGTTACCAGTAAACCAATTAAGAAAAAAAAACATGAAGGGAAAATTACACTGGAAACCTCAAATACAATCCATTCTGTACTACATTTATGTGCAATAATAGAGAAGAATTATCTTAAGTGCTTTAACAAATTTATTTGAATCTTTGAATGGTACATCTTGAAATGTTCCACACTAATTCATATTATAAATGCTTAACACAATATGAAGTTACGCAATAAATTCATGACAAGAAAAAGGTCTTATTCACATATATAAAACTTAAGACATTGTAATTTAAGAAGGGTGAAAAACTGAAGCTGTATTAAGTAAATAGAAGTTCAATGCATATACCCTAGTCTAAAAGTATTGGACAGCAGAAGTTTTGAAAAATCATGATTTACGCTTTTATCCCTAATGACACAAGTACCATTCTCATGAGTATCTGAGCACTTTTCTTCCTTTTTAGGTTATACAAATGTGATTAAAGACCATAATACTTCTCAATCATAAGTTTCCAAATTTATTATTTTACTTGATTTTGAGTAATATCCATTAAAGTAGAAACCACTCTAATACTTGAAATATCTCATTACAAATTAAGCTCATAAGCTAACCACATGGATCTATCTCATCTGTGGAGAATACACTCTCATATTTACAGAAATTTTAGAAGTCCTCTTAGTCATATCAGGATAAAGTCTAAGCACAATTCACGACAAGAAACATGATCTCATGTTCTTCTTTTAGGGTTTTGTTGATAATTCTAGAAGCAATAGAAGCTTACATTTATGTCAAATGATGAGGCAGCCCATTGATTTTTCTTTTTTCCCTGACTCAGCATTGATTTATACAATCAGCTTTTTGGTGGCCACTCAGAAATTCCTAGGCAATGAACCCTACAACAAATTATATTGTTGCAACTGGTATCTGTATGATGCATGAAGGGGAAGAGCAAAACAACAGATGACTGGCTAACCTCAACTTCCTAGACGTAACAAATTAGTGGAATGAAATACACAGCCTTCAAATCTTTCTGTCTCTACAGAAAAGAACATTCATTACCATTACTGTCAAAATGCACATTTTCACAAGCAACCTATTTGCATGTTAATTACATAAATAGTATCTTTTCCTCCTTAGATGAACGAAGAAGGAGCATATTCAGCAAAACAAAATAAATAAGAATACTACATTGTTTTTTAAACCAGCTCCATTGATACCAAATCAACCAAACCTCTTACTCAGGAAACAATCAGTCTCTTGATTCAACCCTACAAGCATGCCAACCAACGGGTGAGGCAAGAGGGTTAGAATGACATCACCTCTGTACACTGCTTTTATACACAGCACTGGCAACATCTGGCGCCCTTCGCAACCTGCCCACCCCCACCCTCAAGTGAATGATACTCTAAGGGAAGCTAATTGTAAGGGCTGTATTAGAGTTGTGATGATCATCAAAACAACTTCTGTTCTCCTCATCTGTTAGAATCAATTAATCACAGAGTATCCTGATTTGGAAGCAATCCACAAGGATCATGAAGTCTCACTCCTGGACCTGCACAGGACAACCTCCAGAATCACACTGTGTGCCTGAGAGCACTGTCCAAATGCTTCTTGAACTCTGGCAAGCTTAGTGCAATGGCCTCTTCCCAGTGGAGCCTGTTACAGTGCCCAACCATTCTCCTGATGAAGAAACTTTTCCTAACATCTAACCCAAACCTACCCTGGCATCTCCAAAACAATATCTTGGAACCTGTCATCAGTGTTTACCCCTTCTCCTTCCCTTATGGGAATGTCATATACTGCAATGAGATCTCCCTTCAGTCTCCTCTTCACTAGGCTGAGCAAGCCAAGTAACCTCAGTGACTCCTGGCTTCCCCTCAAGGCCCTTCACCATCTTATTGTGGCACCCAAACCAGTCCCCAGCACTGGAGATGAGGCTGCCCCAGCTCAGAGCAGAGCAGGACAATCCCCTCCCTTGCCCAGCTGGCGATGCTGTGCCTGATGCCCCCAGGACAGGGTTGGCCCTCCTGGCTGCCAGGGCACTGCTGGCTCATGGTCAGCTTTCTGTCAGAAGGATCTCTGTATTTTCTGTGGGGCTACTCTCCAAACTCTCATTCCCAAGTTTGTATGTATATCCAGGCTTTTATCATTCCATTGGTGAACTCTTCTTTCCTGAATGCTAGTTTTCCATGGTTGTAGTTACTTTACCAGCTTCTCTCCATTTCCGTGTGGATGATGGAAATGCATCACACCATCAATTTGAAATTTCTGATCAATTAGAGTTTCAGCTTCTGAAATTGATCTGAAACCACAGAGAGCAATCTCACGGAGATGCACACACCAGGTTCAGACGCTGCCACAGCAGGCAGCCTTCTTAAAAGCACAGTACTGCATACATATTCCTATAAAGGTCTTCACAGGTATTTTGCCTTTCAGATAAGGACAGAATAGAAATGCAGCAATCATTCATTGTTGTCTTCTAAACATGATGTGTNTCAATGACAAATTTTCTTAACTGCTCTATTTAAACATAATACCAACCTGTTCTAGAGATTCTATTTTGCTGTCTCTGGCTTGCAAAATCTCTAAAATTCTTCTGTCCTCGACTTCAGCTTTCTGTTTTTCTCTGGAAACAAACAAAAAAATAGACACTTTATTAGTCATAATTTGCAGTTAATTATTTGAATTTTTCATGTCCTGATAATGAATGTCATTTTAAAGCACAGAAAATTAAATTATCTGAAGCTGACAGGCCCTGCAGAATTAATCAGGGAGCATATGGCAAGTGACAGCAAATTACATCTGCAAGCAAGCAACACAGCTTAGTTCAAAAAGAAACAGAAGTAAGAGGTCTTAATATTTTTAAAGCAGATGAAATTATCTGTCTCTCTTTCTTTCCCAAATGTAGAAAGTGTACTTGAACACAGAATGAGCAAATGCTTTTGCCCCTTCTTTGCTATGTAGAATCATCAAGCTACTTGAGTTTGTGAAGTCCTTATCTCAGTTACATGGCATTTTTCTGTCTGAAACAACACTTTTGAACATCATGGATAATTATTTTACTATCTTCCACAGGGACAGAATGTGTAACTTTTACCAGCAGAAAAAAANCACACCTACAGCCATGAGGATGTGACACCACACTGAAACTTCAGCCACTGCTGTAATACAAAATAAGTTTATTTAATAATAAACAGTATTTTTATTTTATTTACTGTATTATTTTATAGATAATTACATCTTTTATAGATCTACATATTATATGCAGTGACTTAAATCTAAATTATATGCAAAGACTTAAAGTTTATGTTAGACCATAGGGTAAAATGAGGGAATGAACTGACAAGATTCTTCAGAAAAAGTTTAATCTAAAATCNGAAGTAAGAGGTCTTAATATTTTTAAAGCAGATGAAATTATCTGTCTCTCTTTCTTTCCCAAATGTAGAAAGTGTACTTGAACACAGAATGAGCAAATGCTTTTGCCCCTTCTTTGCTATGTAGAATCATCAAGCTACTTGAGTTTGTGAAGTCCTTATCTCAGTTACATGGCATTTTTCTGTCTGAAACAACACTTTTGAACATCATGGATAATTATTTTACTATCTTCCACAGGGACAGAATGTGTAACTTTTACCAGCAGAAAAAAAAAAAAAGACAGCTCAGAAGCTTTACTAAGGGGGATGAGCAGAGCCACTCTATGTGGTTAGTAAGTGCACAGCTATTACCATTTCTCTGACACTTTGATAAGTCATTAACACTTTGTTTAATAAAGTACCGCATCTCATTGCTATCTTATTCCTTATCTGAGTTCAAATATTGATGCCCTTACTGGCTTCTGTTTTAGGCAGAACGAAAACAAATGCTGCAACAGTAAAGATATTCAGATTCATTAACACAAGTCAGAATTCTAACATATATGCGACTAAAAGGCATATATATTCCTAAAAATGTCCAAATAACTCAGGCAATCCCAGCACTACAGGTGACAGAATCAGAAGCTCATTCAGACTATCTGTGTTCTCACAACACAGTTACAACTTTCATCATGGCTGGTATCAGCCACCTATGGAAGCCAGAGAATCCTACTTGAGCAACTCTTCTTGTACCAAAAAAGGAATGTTGGAGAGCTGGAAGGGAATTAAACATATGAGACTGTAAATCTGATCTACAGTGGATGAAAATATCCAGCTGTACACAAAAGGCTTAATCTGCTGAAGCATTTTGTAACAGTGGCCAATAAGGATAGTAGATACATGGAGGATTATTTTTCTCCACTATTAGGTATTACTGTGTAGTCTAATGCTATGAGAGATTTTAACAACTAAACTACACTGCCAAAGCAGGTCATCCAATAACGTGGTGTTTTTTAATGAAGTTCTCTGACTGCTAAAATATCTAATCCACTCCTGAATAAACAAAGAATTAAAGAAAATGGTATGGAATTTGAAGTGAGAGTTTTGGAAACCCAGGTCTCAAGGCATCCTAACTCTAAATAGATCTCTCCAATTGCAAATATAGCAGCACTGATGTGTTTAGGATTTGAAGAAAACTAAGAAAAACCTACATGAAAAGGTGTGCATTTAAGCTACATTTAGCTCAGGAAAAATAAAAATATATGGGAAGCAGTCTTAGTCAGTTACATGGCATTTAACATTTTTTGTTTATAATTTTTAATGAAGAAATATTTTCATAAAGAAAATATCTCAGTGCTGTGAAGTCAGATGATGAATATTCAACAAGTATTCCAAAAGACCTTCCACATCTCAAACATATTTAGCATTTTAAGACAGAAACTTAACAGAAAAGTAAACCTCAGCTACTGATCCTAAAGCATCGTATTACCTGCAATCAGAACCATCAAGCCATTTCATAATAGGTTACTAGAAAAGTCATGAGCAGTAAAATAAATAGCATAGATAGTTTTTCATAGTTTATCTTTGAAAACCTACAAGAACAGAACTAAGTAGACTACAATTACAGAAATTCATGCAAATGTGACATGATTTGATGCATTCCAAAAGTTATGCTGTGATGTCCTAACAAGCAAACGAGCAAACAACAACAACAATAACAACAAAACAAAACAAAGAAATAAAAAGAGGAGCACCAGACCTGAAATAACAAACAGGTTTCAAAACATGACAGGTCATGAAACCAATTCCCCTTGTCTGTAACATGCAACAGAAGTCACATTCTCGGCCATGTTTTAAAAAATGGTGAAAGACTTTCTGTAAGTCTATAAATCTTTGTACTAGAAGATATTAGAAACCTTAAACAGGAGTTAGTAAGCAAAAATGTCTAAATAGTTTATTTGCATAATACATAACCCAAAAGTTCATGTTCCTGAAGGAGACATACTGTTCATGGCAAGTACTGGGCATTACTCCACAACTTAAATGAAATAAAAACTCTTCCAGTATAGAAATATTAATGCTTCTTCATATTTAATTCTTGGCTATGGTGTCCTAAATGGCTATCAACCATTATCCCTTCTCAAGTCAATAAGCTGCAGTAATCAAACCCCAAATATTTGGAGAGGAAGGTCATCACTTTCCCATAAGCATGCTACACAATAATCTGTCTGAGGAACTGATAGGTCTATATTGATCTAAACTGTAAGAAATGCAACATTCAAAGTTTTCTCAGCTCTTAATTACAGATAGACAACTTAAGAATTTAAGATGAGACGCATACACTAGCTGACCAAAATCCTTAAGAGCTTTGTAAGACTAAAAGGAAAGCAGGTCTTTACTACAAAGTAGTTAGAAGAGTCAGGTGCAAACACAGAAAGAATCCTATCGGCAACCACACACCAGCCCCATGAACCACTGAATAGCATTGTCTCCAGTCCCCAGAAGTATCCTGACCTTAGGGTTACCACCCACAATATGGCATCATCTTCCCAACTCTAACCACCATCTACTCTCCTGAAGTCAATCTTTCTTAAAGCAAGAGCCAATCAAGACACAAAAACTGTATAATCAGATAGCCTCCTAACTCAACTATGCAATCATCACTTGAAAATTATTATCAAACTTGTCTTCTAATTCATTAATTGATCTGCAAACCTGCTAAGTTAGATAGGTTTCCCTAAGGAACTTTACAGTTGTGGGTGGTTAATTTTTTAAAATTTATTTTAGGGAGAAAACAGAAAGAAAGGGAATAAGTGAACCAAGAACAAAGTAAAAGAACAAACAGCTCTGAAAAACAGTATGCACAGCAAATTCTGATTTGTCAAGAACCTACGGAATCCTCTGACTTTAGGACATGGTTTTTCAAAAATGGATTCACAGAAAAAAAAAACAAAACAAAACAGATCACTGTTAAAGTGAAAAATATGTATGTAACAGAGGTACATACTAGCCAACAGTTCAAAGTGCATTTCTAGTTAAATGCTGTGTTTTCCACCAATCCAATGCTTGGTAAAACAATCCATCAAACATGGATGTCAAAGAACATAGTTTATAAACACAGATCTATCATCATTATAATGAGTGGGAAAAGTTTAAATAAATTTAATATATTTTGCCTTTATGATATTTTCTTTCAAGCTCTGTAGATATCACATGGTGTGCTAATGCCCCCAAAAATAGTTTCACATGTAACCACCCACAGCTGAAGAAAAATGTTCTAATTATTAGAAGTTAGGTACATAATGCAAGTTGTCAGAAGCCTAAAGTATAAATTGAAACCTCATATGCAACTTTATCAGCAGTTTCTCCTGATGGCATAGGACGTTTTCCCATGCTTATTATGGGATAGCTCCCCACAGACACTCAAGGTAGTATATCTGATTGGAACTTACAAACCACTTTGGATCTGCTGTCACACCTTAAAATGAGACTTGATGGGAATTGCAGTAATCATCTCTCCTTTTTTAAAACAGTAACAAATATTGAGAAAAAATCTTCAAACAACTTCATTCATTGAGCTCTTATTTATTTAAATCATATTTTTAAAAGTATATTGGAATATGGTGGGGGTAGAAATTCAGGCACTGTCAAGAAGCTGATGATGATCAATGACTGAGACAAACTCCTGTTTAGCTAATTAGAATCACTGATGAGCAATAATGATGTGAGCCAAGAATATTTGCAGACTTCTTTAGGATGAAAAATGGAGTGAAGAGAGGCTGTCAATTTGTACAAGTTCTAAGCTCCAATCAGTTTTCCCATGAGTACTACCTATTTTAAATGTTTAACACAGATGCATTTAGCTACAAAGATTATTGAGATTCAGCTTCCCACAAAAATGAAGAAACTCAGAAAATATTCTTAAACTTGACACATTTCTTCTGTTATGATTTTCTTCCTGGATTACGCTCTACTTAATTATACAACAAGATAATGTTCTTGATGTTTGGCACCGTTTTAATCGCTTGCCAGAAAGGAAACATTAGACTATAAGGAAACATTTATCCACAAGGTATGGAAGCAGCAAAAACCTTAATATTTTAAAAACCAGAAGTTTGTTCAAGTTTCTAAAAACAACATCCTTCCTAAAATCTTCAGCAAAAGAAGTATGAGCAAAGAGGTACCCCATATTATACCACAGGTCTTAATCAAACAAGCATTTAACTATTTGTCAAGAAAAAGTAACTTGGAGTTATATATAATTATGTCACATTTACATCAATTAAATGAAAATAAATTTAACTAATAAATTGAATTTGCTGTTTACGTGTTTCATGGAATACATCTTTTCAGTTTTACAAATTGCTGAATTAAAAACAAACAAAAAAACAAACAACAAACCAAACAAAAAAATCCTACAAAAACAAACAAACATCAAAAGAAAAGAAAAAAAAGGCAAAAACCCCCATCCCCAAACCCAAAACTTATCTACAAACTTGGTCTTAAACAGAAAGTTAAGATTACACTGCAAACTTTTGACAGTGTGGTAAAAGAGTAAAGGCTGCATTTTAACAGCGTGGCTCTAACTACAACAAAGTGCTCCTAGAAACACTGTTACTTTTGAACAATATTTCATTGATTCTAAAGAGCTGCAGAACTAGAAAAGCTATAAAATATCAGTTGGTGTGATGCAGCTTTAACTTGATTACCTTATCTCCCTGTCCTTTAAGTATTTTACAGACTTACATAATTCACACATTCTCTGTATTAAACAGATAATTAATCATCCATGTGCAAAGTGAAGCTGTAGAGCACATATTGTCAATGTTATGGTAAATATGGCACCAATATTGTAATTATTGCACACAGTCACATCCCTGTGATTGCACAGTAAGTGAATAGCAGAAACAGAGCCTATGCATTATAATCTTCCAAATAGAAACTTCACTGTGTTTCCATGTATTAAGAACTGATTAAAAATAAAAAAAGAGCTAAATAGTTTTCACTTAATCAAAGTTTAATTTCATCTAAGATTCTAGAAGATCTTTATACTTCATGATGAACTACAATTGATATACATAATTACTTTTTTCTTTTAATACTTATAATTAGTACTTTTAAAAAATTCCGACAGCATGGAGCAAAAAAAGAATTTAAATGAATACCACACATTTTGCACTTTTCTAACTGCTTTTCAAACAACAGCTATTTTCTCTAGAAAAATTATATATACCTATTTTTGTTTCTTTACAAAAATAATTTAAGATCTAATTACAAACATTAAATGAAATTGTTTCCTTAGTAAATTATCTATAGAGCCAGTTCTATATTACATAACATGTTTCAAAATGAAAAGGCATCATTACAGAAACATAAATTTTCTTGCATCTCCAACTTGATTGATTTAATTCATTAGATGATGTATTAAGGAATAAGACTCTCATTTTAACTATATGATGATGTCTTATTTTAAGCAACATACATAAAATACTAAATGTATTTTTACATTAAAGTTGTACCAAAAATAGTGACATTTTTGCCCAATAATTTTGCAAACATATTTCATCTAAAATACGCAAGTCTTTTACAGTGTTCAAAATATCAGCACTTCAGAACAGACTGCTTTAACATCTGCACATCACCAGGGTTTCCCCCAAGGATTTTTAAATGATGCCTGCCTGTGCTGAATAAAGTGCTAACTTGCACCTTGCATTTCAAACTGTGTCCTGAGCAGCCATCCAGTTGGTACAACACCAGCTGAATTCCCAGAGGCCACTGTTCAATCAGGCTTGACTGCAATTATCATGTCAATATTTTGTGCTCCGATATGCAGATATGCACACATGCAAACTGCATAATACCTTCTTCTCCATGGAATGTTGACTTATGTTCAACGTTCTGAGAATTTTTAATGAAACAGGATATTAAACTTTCATTAACTGTAGAAAATCACAATTATTTGACCTTAGCCAGAAAGGTTGTACTCTTATGCTCTATTATTCTATCCACTGTATTGAGTGATAGTAACTGGGCAGTCCATTGTATTTTAAATTCAGAGTGAAAAAATGGTAATGGCTTACATCCTGTTTACATCATTGTCCTCCTGTCATTGTGTTTCCTGTTAATTTGTAAAAGGGTGTTTTAAGAAAGCCTCTGCACAAGGTTTATCATCCCTTCAAAAGATGCAAGACACAGATTTAAATTTTTTTCGATTAACATAGGCAATATATAGTGTTCATTCATACAGCACACTTGTCCTTTTACATAAAAAGTACTTGTCAGTTTCAGTACACCTGCATATCATCAGTCAGTGAAGAATCTATGTCAATCTTTTTATGTTTCTTCTACAATTTGCTATTCACAGGATGCTGCAAACCACAGCATCAGCTCCTGCAATTACCTTTCCAAAAATTCTTTGGTTATTTTTGATCTCTGGCTTTTCAGCCGTGTTTTTGTCCATCTGTTCACCTTTAGACAGATGTAACTCCTCAGGAAGAACAACACCAAAACTCTCAATCACTGGCACTAACATTCAGATTGCCAGTTTCTTAAGAGTGGCCTGAAATGATAAATCTATACTTTGCCTTTGTTGACACCTGCAATACAGAGCACACTTGAAATTTAGATGTGGAAAAACCTCTGCATAAGGCAGGCTTGCCAAAGGTAAGTGTCTGTAAGGGTATCATCGAGCATAATGCAATCCCCACATACATCTACCAAGTCTTGTATCGTTGCCATAGTTTGATCATTAATGGATCCTGCTACATCCCCCTTCCAGAAGAAAGGAAAGGAGTGAGGTAGAAGCCCGAGAGGAAAATTAGTCTGTTGACTTGTCAAGATTTCATGTACTATGGAAGGAAGAGTCTTAAAGCAGACCTCTGAAGTTAGCAAAAATATTTCAAAACCTTTCATACTCTTGTCTGAACCCCAATTCCATTTCAGTTAACACATGCATTCACTTAATAAGAGCTATTTTCTAGCACTTTTTTTTAAATCATAAAGGAAAAAAAATCTTTCAAAAGGCAGCAAACTAGAAATAGAATACTCTTTACATAATACTGAGATCAATAGTATTTAAAGTAGCTGGAAAGTATACTAACATGAGTAGTAGTTTTACAATGGCTTGTTTGAAAATACCTGGAGGCTTTTACATATCCCAAAGGCATTTCTCATTTGCACAGTAAAGATAATTTTTTGTTTATATCTGAATATTAAATTGGGAACATAGTTACAGTTATCCAGCAAGAACTGCAAAGACTGCTGAAAAGTATAATATCATTGGTGTATTAAAGGAATCAGCAGCATAGCCATAAAAAAGTACAAGCTACATTTTTACAATTTTAGGGCAGGAGAACTTCTATTTTGGGACCATGAAAGCATTTGAAAATAACAGACAAATAATGGCAAGGTACTAGTAACTTCCCCCGACATCCCCCAAATTATGTCTTTTACATTTTCCTGGTTTGTTTGGAAGAAGATACTATAAGGAATTGTCTAATGCTATAAATATAAATTACCTTACTGTAAAGCTAGTACTGCCCACTCAATTCCTCCTAATATGTATTTTCTTTTCTTCATCACACATCTGTGGTGCAAGTGAACATTTTGTCCTGCATCTTTTTATCCTTATCACTGTAATCTCATGAAGAACACCTAGCTGTCTCTTTCATCAATTTAATGACTGAAATCCATTGGACAATATTGTTTGATTCTTTATATATATAAATGATCTAGGATGATACATATCTAGCACAAGCTAGAAAGCTTGTGCTTTCTTAGATTCTGTCTGCTTTCATTACTTTTCTTGCTTATAAAACCTCAGGCAGTTTCCAACAAAGATTTGGTGGTGACTGAAAGTTTCCCAGTTATGGAATTTTTGGTGGAAAGAGAACACTGAAAAATGAAACTATGCAAACACTGGAGGTATCCATGTCACAAGAAGAAGCAAAAAAAAGGTTTAAATTAATTTCATTCTGTTTGTTTCTATCTCAAAATGTCACAATAAACCTGAGCAAGATAGAAAAACTTATGAACTTGAATATGACTGAGTCTCTGTTGTTTCTAATATAGGTGAGAAGGAAAAAATAAATCTGTAAGACTTAAATGGTTTTTATCAGATTTTAGTGTAAATTTTCAATTTCCAGCTCATCTGATACAACTGTGTATAGTATAGAAAAATGGGCTGCAAGCAGCATGGATTCTCCCAAGTGACATGCTTCAGGAATCATTTTGCTTATAACAGTTATTTGATCATCCCATCTTTCAAACTCTTTAAACCCAGGTATTTTTCCCAAATTAACAAAGCCAGAAAATCTATTGCCCTGTAAATTTCTGGACAGTAGCAGTGCTAGATAGCAGATTCCCTGTAAAGCTAATCAATGTACTGGAACTAAGATAAACTGATAGTAGGATAAAAAAATGTATTATTTACTCCTACAAGGTAGGGAATAAGACAAAAACTTTTCTGAAAGGATAAGAGTGCGAAGAGGTACAGCCATCATGGAGAGTAATAACAGGAGAAATTAGGACAGAATATATGGGGCTGTAATTTGGTTGTGCAGAAGGTTCACAGGTAAAGCTGGGCTAGAAACTATTTCCAGAGCGGCAATTAGACCATTCTCAGGAAAAAGAGATGAAGCTACATCAATTAAAGAGAAAAATACACACTATTGCTCCATCTGTCAAATCAAAGCAACCCCAAAGTTCAAAGTTGTGATTAATAAAACTCCTATATACTGAATGGGTTTTATCCAAACCTATTCCAGGATTCTCAGGAGTAATGATAACACCTAAAAAGATGCTGTGGAAGCAATTTCTTCTTTCTTAATTCTGTAATTCAGAGAAGCATGGAAAAGCTGTGATATACATGCATAGCCTTGAGTTCAAAAAGGTTCTAAAGCATTAGTGCAATTCTAAAAGAGCAGAGGACATAAAAAAACTAGACAAGCACGTTAACAGAAGTATGTTGGCAGGGTTTCACATACCAATCACCAGCCTCTATACAGTGCAAAACACATACAAAAAATTTCAGCTTATTATCTTGCTTTTGGGCATCAAGGTGGTATACAAGAGCGCCATATTCACTGTATCAATAAGGATACAGTGTATACAAAATTATACACAAAATTACCAATTTCTATTCTAAATAAAGCATAAAATAATTTAAAGTAAGTGACAACTATCAAGCATAAAAATATTCTTAGACATAAAGAATAATAAACAAGGATGAGAAACTGTATCTTTCATAGGCACACAATTCAAGAACTCCAAATAATTCATTTTTTGGCCACCATTCAAATGTATGTTTTCTAACAACTCTATGCTTCAATTCTTCCTAATATCCTGATTATTTTTATATGCAACATAAATAAAGAATGTTAATAAGCCTGAACATCTGTTTCTGCCTTCTTAAGGTTCAGGTAAAAGAACTACAATTTTCCACATTGTTCAGCTATCTATAAAATGTGGTTAGGACAATAAAGTTTTTTAATGCTTTCAATATAATTGTACTTATATACATGCAATGTATGTTTACATATATTAAATACTAAATTTATGTATTTTAAGCAGTTATCTCTTTTTTTATGTTTTATGAATGAAGATGAATTCTGCCACCACTGTACTCATGAAAACATGACCAAATTTTATTAGGAAACAAATCATTATGATTTTGCATTTCAACATAAATGAAGGATGCTATGAATTTGTGCGTCAGTCTTCATCATCTATTAAAATTATTTCCCAAAGCAAACAGGCAAACAATAGTAAAAATAAAGTACTGTCTAAATAGTAAAAATAGTGTACTGTCTAAACCGCCAAGCTACTTCTCTCTGCAGTTACATGTCCCAGTACAAAGCCAGCAGTTACTTGATATCATCATTGGTGACTATATGTGAACCCCCAATAACAGCTGTCTTAAAATAAGCTGCATGTCGTTACACCATCACTGTCTTCCTCTGGATATGAATCCTTTAGAATATTAGCTCTAGTTACACAATCACACTGTATTTTTGGACAAAAATTTTCATTGCTTTATGCTAGGCATAACATGGGACAACACTATAAAAAACAGTGACTGAGAGGAGATCTCATCAATACATATAAATACCTCTAAGGTGGGAGGACAGGGCCAGACTCTTTTCAGTGGTGCACAGCAACAGGATGAGGAGCAGTGGCCATGAATTAAAAGCACAAGAAGTTCCACCTTGACGTGAGGAGGAACTTCTTTACCTGAGGGTGGCAGAGCCCTGGAACAGGCTGTCCTAGTAGATTGTGGAGTCTCTCTCTAGAGAGACATTTCGATGTCTAGAGACATCGAAAACCCACCTGGACCTGCTCTAGGTGACCCTGCCTTGGCAGAGGGGCTGCACTAGATGATCTCCTGAGGTCCCTTTTAACCCTTACAATACCGTGATTTGGTGAAATGCACTCCAGCTAAAGAAGTTAATGCTGTACTTTTACAAGTGAAAGAACATGTGCAGATGAAGTCCAGAAAGGAAAGATGTGAACAACAAAACATGCCTTCTAAGATCAAAGCACTCAATGGAAACACAAAGGAGCCAGGACCCCTCCTGAATCTATAACAAGCTTCCCAAGTAAAACTGGCACACACCATTTAAAAAAGTTTAAATACTTTATTTTTTTTCTTTTTAAAAAATACCCTTTTTCATTTTAAAAGAGGAAACTCATGGCACCCTAAGATAATTTAGTGTTTCAATTCTGACAGCTAACTCATTCACATTCTCCTTATCTCTGGCCTACAAAAATTTTGAATTCATAAATTCCAAAACAATCAACTGCATACGGTGATAATTAACTAACATTTCTAGGAATCAGAGAATAGTATCATGAAGAAATCATCACCATTACTACCCTCAGAGGAATAAACTGCAGAAGTAAGACCCCGCTTGTCTTTGTTAATGGAGAAGGAAGCTCTTGCAGTCAGGGAATAGTTCTTCCTCCAGAGGGTGGTTGGGCACTGGAGCAGCTCCCCAGGGCAGTGGTCACAGCACCAGCCCGACAGAGCTCAGAGAGTGTTTGGACAGTGCTCTTGGGCACAGGGTGTGACTCTTGGGGTGTCCTGCGCAGAACAAGGAGTAGGACTCAATGATCCTGACCTCTTCCAATTCAGCATATTCTATGATCCTATGACAGTTACCTCTTCTATTACCAAGTCATAGCTTTTCACTGCCTTAAGAATTCAGATAAATATCATTTATATATAACTGTTATCCAACAGCTTATGACACTGGAAAATTACCAGCCATTTTCCTCCTCCTGATCTTTCAATAGGAAAATAAAATATTGCAGTACATTTATAATTTAAAAATTGTATTCAACTACAGTACAGCAATCTCAGTAAGAACAGATTTTAAGGTATGCTTGAACTTGCACCAAAAAAAAAGAGAAAGTTTGTAATGTACTCTAGGCACTTCTGACAAAATTTCACAATTAAACTTTTAAAACACATTTTCAGAGTTCTACATAGTTCTCAATTAGAAAGATAAAGATATGGTATCAGCAGGGGATGTTGGATGCTTTTTGGTTTTAGTAGCATGTTAAATCTTCAAACTCACCTTTCCACAACCAAGCTGACAGCTTGAGTAAGATCTGGTTTTAACACCTGGAGATGTTTCCAAAGAGACCACATAAACTCTTTATCAGCCTTAGAAATAGAAAAAAAAAGAAGAAAAAACACATTACATGTATAGTGCCTTTTACAGACAAAAAAAAAAAAGTTATACTGAGCATATTCAAAACACAATTGCCAAAAAAGCCCTTTTCTAGTGAGAATGCTCTGCAAGTTACTCACTGTTCCGTGAATGACAAAAACCACAGCAAACAGTTCTCTTGAATAAATGAAGTTTTAACCATACAGAATTTTGAAGTAAAACAAACACCTACAGTCAACATTAAAACAGTATGCAATGCAACATATGGCAGTAGAAATTATATTATTCAAACAAGGCTGCCTTTTGCTATATCTATTACTGTGACACAATTTCTATTAAATACTAAGCCTGGAATACATGCTTCAACATTAAGTTTTACCACATGCAGCTCTTTATTTCAAAATATGTAGTAAAACAGCCTTCTAACACACACTCATCTAATCTGCAGTACATAGAAGTTTCTGAAAAAAACCTCAAGTGAGAACAAGAAAACACTGTTCTTTACAAATAGACTTCAGAAAGTTTGTGAAAACTAGATGTCAGCTAAAAGCTTTCACACATTTGTATTTTCTACTACACATTAGTTGTTATTTTTCACTGTTGTCTTCTTATTCCAGTATGATTTTATTACTGGAAGCACCAATATTAGTTATTATACAATTTCAACCTGTGTGTTAATTATATAAAAATGTTAGGGGAAAAAAATAAATTCCAGCAAAAGATGAAGACCAGTAAGAAAATATAACCCATAGTCCAGAGTAGGATGAAACCTACTGAAACAGTCTAACACAAAATTAGGAACAAATAAGCCAAACCTATCATATTGGCAGCTAGGCCTATTCAAGAGGCAAAAATAATAAGAGTGCAGCTATGTCTCCTAGTTATTTGGAAATAGAAAATCATTTCAACTGGAAAATACATTTATGGTCAAGGCATCCAACAAGTAAGCTGACATTGCTAAATCCACCACTAATCCCTACATGCCATATTTACATGACTTAAATACCCTTAACAGCCTGTTTTAATGCCTGACAAGAAATTCTAATGTCAAATCTAAATGTTTAAAACCAAATTGCCAAAAAGATCTTGTAATTCAAGACCATTATCAGCTTATGCAAAATGCACTACACCAAAAGGGTTCATCTTTCTTAAAAAACAAAAAATTTCAATTAAGTATCTTTTATGGGTTGTGCACAGCTTTTAAAATGCTGTGATTCTTGAATTTCCAAACAAAGCAAACCAATTACAAAAAACTTTGTGCAGAGAGAAAAGAGGAACAAGATGTTTGTAAAACGTTTGAGAAAACCACAATCCTTCTCTAACCAAAACATGTTACTTGTGTAAGCACTCTTTTAAAAAACCAAAAGTGACCCTGCTGCATGCAAACAAGAAGTAACTAACTGGATTATGGTGCACAACATTCATTTTTGAAGAAAGGTAATACAAAACCTAAACTGTATGCCACATAATTAGTAACTTAAATGACTTTGCATCAGTATCCAAGTCTTTGTTCAATACAAGTGCTAACAATAGGTTAACTTTCAGCTCAGAATCAAGTTAAAAGATAAACACTAAAAACCTTAATTAACTGGGTTACTAAGTAAAAAGAAAAAAAGTACAATCCCTCATTGCGTGCTGCCACCTTACGCACTTAATATATTGAACTTCAATGTATCAGTAGGAAAGACTAAAAAGTGTGCACTTGTTTCATGTCCTCATAATAAAAGATACCAGTTCCCAAAAATGACTTGCCAGGCCACTTGAGGAGTTAAAATGTGTGTACACTGTGAACCAGGCATGACCTATTGCTTCTTCTCAGGCAGAAACAGAATGAAAATTAGAAATGTTTTTTAGATTTGGAAAAACTGCTGCAGGCTTCCAAAAAGTATTAGGATCTACACAGAAGCCAGATTCAGAGTAATTTTAACATTTTAAAAAACCCTTGTGTTTATGCTGGAAAGTCAGGGGGAAAAGCAAACAAACAAAACAAACACAAAAAACCAAGCCACAAAGCCAGACTAAACCTCACTAAACAACAGCAAAGAAAATGTGATTTCTTTTTAATTATTTCAAAGGACATTAAATCAGTAGTTCTTACAGCTGAAATGCCACTACTTTTAGAGAATCAGTTATGTTAGAAACAACCTCTGAGCTCACCGAGTCCAACCTGGGACTGAACACCACCACGTCAGTGAGACCATGGCACTGAGTGCCACATCCAGTCTTTCCTGAAACACCTCCAGGGACAGTGACTCCACCTCCTCCTTCGGCCCCCCATCCCAATGCCCAGTCATGCTTTATGTGAAAAAATACTTCCTCATGTCCAACCTACACCTCCCCTGGCACAGTTTAAGCCTGTGTCCTCTTGTCCTGTCACTGGTTGCCTGTGAGAAGAGACCGACCCCCACCTGGCTAAGCCTCCTTTCAGGGTGTTGTAGAGAGTGATAAGGTCTCCCCTCAGCCTCCCTTTCTCCAGGCTAAACAACGTCAGCTTCCTTGGCTTCCTCAAGGACTTGTGTTCTAGACACTTCGCCAGCCTCGCTGCCTTCCAGTATAAGGAAATCTTTGAATCATAGTAACAGGAATAAACAACTGTATCTATTCCAATTTTAAAATAATTTTAATTTTAATTGCTCACCTGATCAGAAATATGGAGAGCAGAAATGACATAATAATAGCGTTTGAGCATTCTATATATTTAATACAGAACTCACCATGTGTTTTATACTAAACTACTGAAAAGCACTAAGAAATTAGTCTAAGGGCCATGAAATCATTACAGCAGATAGAAGACCCAATAGAACAAAATGTAAATAGTATTCCACCTGAAAACACTCAGAAATCTTGAATCAAGCAGTCAAAATTTTCTTATGCTGATTGATGACCTCATGAGCAATGTTTAATTAGTTTTGTTTTCCTGTTTAAAGACTTGGATTTGCTTATAATCATGCTTCCTTAACTTTCCCCTTTACTGTCCTGAATACAAAACCACAGAAGTAGCTGTTGGATTTCCTGCTTATTTTTCTATATATTAGAAATGCTGAGAGCCTTGGGCTTCCATATGACTCTAGGAAGCACTATCAAACTGAGCCATGAGTCTCCCGACAAGCAGGGGTGTCTGCTTTTCGTCCTACGATGCAGATTCCTATACCTTTCAGGTCACAGCTGGGAAACAGTTTGAGGCATCTCAAGAACATGGAAAAGCACACAACTTTCAGACAAATACTCCTAAGCACAGCTTTCCTTAGTCACAAAAAGAAAAGCCAAAAAACTGAAAAACCACAGCAACAGGTATTGAATTGTTCCTAATGAACAAATATGTACTATACATATGGACAATAAGAGGGAAGTCTTCACATCTCACTCATATTTTTTGCTGAGTATACAGCATGTATTGAACCTCTGGCAACTGAGTTTCTACCTAAACTTTGCAAAATCTCCTTTTGATAATATAAATACAAAATATGAAGTTTCAACAAACATTCCTAATGAGAACACCAACACTCAGGTACCATCCCTTTTAACCAAATAAGCAGTCCGATTTAACCTCTAAGTACTTGTAACTATTCCACAAACAGACTATTTTAAGTTGTCTACAGAAAAGTAAAATCAGCCACAAACTGTGCTCATGTCACTGAAATTGCCACTCCTTACATAACTAAGTTCCGCAACACTTCTGTCTGTGCTAAGAAAACAGAAGATGAAACAACATTAAAAAACTCATCCTAACTGTAAACCAAAAAATCTTCTTTGCAATAAGGAATACTGAATGGGTACTAAACAAACTTCAAAGAAACAGCTACACAGAACAGGCTAAAAGGTGTCCATTAAATAATAAATAAATAACAACAATCACAACAACAAAATACAAATCAAAGCCTTCACAAATCCTACGGAAGTAAGTGAAAAGCCACTGGCATTTCCAAAACTGCAAAACAATGATATTTCAATACATGTTGTTTATTTTTGTTGATGATTAACTGATTAAATTTAAAGTTACTACAGCAAATTATGAATGAGCACACACAGAACTATAAAGCAATGCTGTAATTGTATCAACAGATATTCTGAATTAAATCGTCATATGCATTTCACTATGTACTCAATATGTACTTTAACTTCTCTAAATGCACACAAAACTAAGCTATGTCCTGCCTGAATGTACCTCCATCAAAAGAATAAGAAAATGCATCTTCAAATAAGGATACCAGTAAAGAAAAAAACCCAATCAACCAAACAAAAAACACAACTTCAGTAAAAGTTAAAAATATGAGAACTTTATTTCACAAAAAGAAAGTTTACACAGACAGGTACAAAACTTTTCATTATTACAACAAAATATTACTAAGAAATTAGTCAAAGAATGTTGAGTTACTGTATGTGACTTTCTTATCTTTAACACACCAAACATTTTAATAGGTATTTCATTTAAATCTAAGTAATATGATGAATTAAGCATTTTGTACAATGGAATGAGTATTAGTTAGAAATTATTACAGTTTTAAGATGAAAAGAAGTTTAAACAGTCTTTTTAAGCTCTTGGCAGGATTCATGGACTTGATAAAGATTTTCCCTGGCATGGCCCTGGGAGCCAAACAATTTCTATTGAAAAAAGACTGCTTAGATTGTCTGAAGTAGGCACAGAAAAACACTGCAGCTGTCAAGGCCTGGGATGTATCAATCTTCAGCTTACCCAAAGAACATTCAGCCTACTCAAGTGCACATTAACAGCTCAAGAGGTCAGCAAGAGTGTACCTTGAACAGCTGAGATCTTCTACAAAGGCAGAATACAGATGTCATTTAAAAGCTAGCAAAAATTACTCATTACTTACAACATATTTAATGTCAGATACTAAGATGCTCACCCTGCAATCAAGTTTGCATGCAAGAACTAAAACACTCTGAAAAAACAAGACAGCACATTGTGTATTCCCTAAAAAGTGACATTTTCCCCCTCAGCCTACAGTGAAAGTAACTGTAGTTCATCATAAAGAAAGACAAACAGAAATGCAGACTACCTCAGGCTTTGAATGTAAAGTAATTTCTTACTGATTTTTAACAGCAGCAAGCTCAGAAACACGGAGAAACGATAAGCCACTAACAAACGTTATATGGCATAACTAGCTACAGTACGAGTATCTGCTTTTAAGTGAAACCGTGAATTTAGAAAACATCAGCAGAAATCAAAAAACAAAGAATGCCTCTGACTTACAAGCAATATCCTTATTTAAAACATTTTACCTTCCTTTTGGGAGGGATTTTCAAGCACAAATATTTCACTGTCTTTTTGATATCAAAGGCACTAAAACTGTATCAATATTGCAGCTTTTGTCTAATGGAAATTTAGAACCATAGAATCTTTTTATTTTTATACTGCTTTATCAAGGAGAATTAGCTAGCATCTCTTTTTTAAAGTAATGATACTGAGTTTACTACAGTAAAACTTCTAAGTTAGCAGTGAAACAAGTACCAAAAACATAAGCAGTATCTTTTTTCTTTTTTTATCTCCCAAAAATTATACATTCCTAACAGTTTGGGTATTAAATTTACAAGTAAGTTTAGTTTTTTGTTTAGATGTATATCATGCACTGTGCTTAGAACAAGGATAAGCTGAAAAACTTCCCCCCTTTGATAAATTCATACATCAAGCATCTCAGTTACCTGCAATTTGAAATCAGTACTCTTTCTGATGTTTCACTCTATTTATTTCTAAGCATGTTAACTACTGTTAAGTGTTCCTGTCATATATTAAATCTTTACAGCATTACACATTATTATTCACTTGTAATTATTCATCTTCTCAAATCTGGAAAAGAATACCCTCAGAGCAGAAAAACAAAACACAAACCCCAACCTCTTCACACTCAATCCAAACAGCCTCTTCTCCACCCCGCCTCTACAAAAATACAGGACACAAACTCTCATTTTAATTCTTTAATCAGTCCATGTCCCCAAGTGGGAAAATAAAACAGTTGGGAGGACAGAGGGAGCTATTGGTTTACTATTAATTTTTAGAAAGAACTCTATAATAATTACATACTGATATTTTTTCTGTGTTATGAATTGAATATTTCAAAACACACGATTGTCAGGAAAAAGTTGTATGGAAATCAAAATACTACATGCAATGGGGCGTGAGGGGGGAACGCACAACATAACCTGGCTGGTACAAGCACTGAAAAACCTACAACAAAATTATTTCTGTGGATAGTTCTGGGCTCCCCTAACATTTAGGATAGACCAGAACACTTCCAACTAAACAGCTAAAGCCTTCTATCAAGCTGACATATACATTTCACATGCAAGCGACAGACTTATTTCTTTCTTGATGTCTCACAACTTACACTGCTGCATACTGTCAGTTCAGACTCTCTTGACCCTGATGTGCCAGTGTTTCTTACGTTTTCCAGTCACATATTACATTCCTAAATAATAGCTATTCTCTTTACTACCAAGTCTTGCTGAGTAGTCAAACTAAAAAATACTCTAAGTCTTTGGAGAATCTATCTTTGAGGTGCTGTGCTTTTCAACAACCTAAAAAGTCACCAGAAGACTGATCAGTAACTCACAAGAAAAATTAGAACCTTAGACACACCAGGATAATACTGTGTCATTTTCAAGTTCACAGAAGTCACTCACAGTATGCACTGTTAAGATCTAATTACCAGGTAGAAATTTATAAGAGGGCTGTAGGTGACTTGACCAGACTGACTGTTTTTTTTTAACAGACATCATCAGTAAACAAGAGTATTTTCCCCCTTCTCCTCAATTCCTTAATGTTGCAGCATAAGTGAGATATGATCAACATGTAAATGTATTATAGTAAAAAAAGTTTAATGTCTATTCCATGCATAATTTTCTATTCAAAGAAATTCCTGTTACCTTGTCTCTGTTAGTCGTTCTTGCAACAAATATACATTTGATTCAAAAATGGGAAAATGTAATATATACTTTACTTTTGTAGGTATACATATTCAAATGTATGTATGTAAACATACACATGCACACTCCCTTAGGAACTGAATCTTTATTCATTATTCTGTTGAATGCAAACACGCACCATAAAAATAATAAAGTGTTGTGTGGTCATTTTATATGGGTTGATTTTTGGTGAAGAGAGAAGGAGCCAGCCATGGAAGTAATTTTCTGTGAAGAGCTGCTGGAAGCTTCCTCCGTGCCCGGCAAAACCAATCCCTGGCTGCCTCTGAAAACAGGTACGCTGCTGAGCCAGTTAGAAAAGTTGGTAACGCCTCTAGGGTAACATATTTAAGGAAGCGAAAAACTGCAGGAAGCTCTCTTTCTCCCTCACCTCTAAAGAAGGGGTGAGGGACCCGGCTGGGCCCTTTCCCAGCAGGCCGGACCCCTTCCCGACGGGATTGTGCCCCTTGCTGACGCAGCCGCTGGGGCCATGCCGGCGGGAGCCATCTCAGCGCCACGAGCAGCCCTGTGGCTGAGCCCTGGCGGCCAGGGCTGGGGGCGGCCAGGCCTCTTCTTGGCACGGTGTCAGGGCCCTGCTGCTGGGGGCCATCCCAGCGCTACAAGCAGCCCTGGGACTGGGGGCGGCCAGGCCAATTCTCAGCACAGGATGAGGGCCATGCTGCCGGGGGCCATCCCGGCACCATGAGCTCCCACATGGTCAAGCCCACGTGGCCGGGGCGGCGCCATGAGGTCAGTGTCATCTCGACATCATTTGCTTAGACATTTTTAGCCAGCCACACTGCAGGCAGAAGGGCAGAAGTGACGGCAGCAATTTTTTTTCTCTTTTTCGGCACCCTGCATGAGGAAAAAACACTTGAGTGGAGCCGGCAGCTGGAGCACGCTGCCAGCAGGGCCACGTAACCAACAGCAAGAGGCATGGTGAGCAGTTTTCCCTGAGGCGAAGCCTGGACAGAATCAACTTTTCAATGCTGCAAAACTCCATAAAAATTTTCCAATTGATAGAACTTCAGAACAAATGAACCTATGAACACCAACTGCCTCTGGAGTCAGAGACAAAGAAAAAATTGAATATGTGAGAGTAACATGCTGACACCAAGTCAGTGCAGAGGAGGGATGGGGGAGAAGGAGGTGCTCTGAGCATCGGAGCTGAGATTCTTCTGCAAGCCATGGTGAGGACTGTATTACAACAATTTCCCTGTAATTCATTACGTGCAT